>CM076574.1:287234679-287605512 GCA_034641835.2 Pinus albicaulis | reverse complement strand
ATTATCTTGCATCGATTTCTAAGGGAAGGAGTTATTGCTACTGTATCCCTGATTGATGTTTTGCAGATTGGTTTAATTAAGGTTTCAGAGCATTTCCATTTATGTTACTGTAATTAGATTTCTTTACAAGTATCCATTTTCTCTTGTATCTCGAACACCGTACTACATATTGCAAGGCATTACTCTTGGATAAATTGTTACCTTAGACAGAGTACACTCTTGAAATAAAAAGTCGCTCCCGGATTGATAATTAATGTGAGATAAATAGGTTTTAAAAAGATACCTTTTATACCTCGAAATTTTGGCGCCGTTGCCGGGGAGAGTGTATGCCATTTAGAAAGAGTGATGCATATTTAATTTTTTCTGCTTGGGAAGAATTGGGTATTAAAGACGGAAGGTAAGAACCTGCGCACCGAGCAAGAAACACACTTGTTCACTGGCCCGCTTCACAGCGGAACTGAGTGAAAGCTTAATGTAGGAATGAATACTTGCATTTTTTTTTCAATTTTAGAGGTAGAGTCTTTTTTTGAAAAAATCTTGTAATTCCACTCGAGTGGTGATGTAAGCACCACCCATTTCACTAACCAATTGACAGGAACATTGGAAGGAGGATCCTTAAAGAAACACCTAAAGAACATCTTCTATTATGGCAAGAAATGGCTCACATTGCAACTTTTGAATTCCCTATCAAAGATCTAGGAGGAGTGACACAAATACACATAATTCCCCCATTGTCTCTACCAAATTTTCATGGTTTGAAAAATGAAGATTTAGATACATTCTTATTTGAGTTTGAAATACTTTGTAGAGGATATGATTATTGTACTAACGATCAAAGGTTGAGAGTGTTTCCTCTTACTTTAAAAGGAGCAGCTCTCTGATGGTTCATGAGCCTAGATGGAAACTGCATCCAAACATGGGAGGACATGAAGAACATATTCTTGAAGAAGTACCAAGACTATTGAAAATCCAATGAAGATATTTTCGATATGACACAAAGGAAAGATGAAAGCTTGGAGGACTATGTAAAGCGATTTCGATACAACCTTCAAAAATCAAAGCATAAGCATTTGGAAAAAGAGATCTTGAAAACACTCCTTCTTAAAGGAATCAAAGATGATTTTTTAGAACTCTTAAATCTGATAGGAAAAGGTGATGTTTTTCAGTTATCATATGATGATGTTTGTGAATTGTGCATAAGGTATTCAAGAGGAATTTCTAAGGCTAGTAAGAATTCTAGAGAAGTTTCTTCTTTATTTTCTAAATTTAGTACAAGAACAAGAGACATAAGAGCTGAAATCAAGGTTTTATTTGAAAATTTTAAATATGATTTTATTAGCTCTCTAAATTCACAATTTAATGTTTTGCAGGTTTAGAGAAATCAAGAATTTGATGAAGTGTTTTGCCCTCATTACCAAAAGGAGCATCCCATAGATACTCACTCTTCCTTATCTAATTTGGAAGTAGCATATCAAAGAGATGGGGAAGCTGCAACAAAGTCAAAACCATGGAAATCATGGCCTACAGGTATGGTTCAAAACACTTCCTCTCCCTTCTCTTACTTGCATAATTCGTTATGGAATACTCATATGTTAGGGCGGTCATGCCAATCTCAATATAACCACTAACAATCTTGTTTGCAAGTTTGGAATGGTTCACCTTATGATTGCATAACTACTCTCCCTCATCTTGTAGCACAAACACATCTTCCAGCTCTTCCACAACACCTTGTTTGCCTATCAAAATCATCCAATCAACACAATCAATTATATCATCAAGAGGCTCCATTCCCTACACAATCTCCTGCTCAACTCATTCCACACCCACACGATAATAAACAAGTACAACATGCTTACAATGTTGAACTGCAAAATTCACTCACCCTTCCCACCCATTCTATCTCACATGTACCATTGGAAAAAACTTACACTGAGACTCGGAATGAATCAAATCCAAAAATTGTAGAAGTTATGAAAGAAAATCAGGTTTCTTCTAGTTTGCACCAACAAACCATTTTAAAAGCTTAAGAACTTCATGATATGATGGCTATGGGAAATCAAGGAAGTAAAGAATATATTGAAGATTGGTTTCACTCCATCATTTGTTTGCAATATCACTCCATACTTCAATAATTTTTTGCACCATCTTTTCAAGGGAAGTTGGCTTCTCATACCCTAATTTTTTTTAACATACATTTTTCAAATTTGGGTATGTACATAATCGAAGCCTTATTTTGGAAATGGCTCCACTGGAAATATTCTTATACGTAATCATATTCATTTTCCAATTCAGAGTAGGATAGTGAAGAAATAAATAAAACAAACACATTTTTTTTTAATTTTTTTTGTAAAAATAGTTGTTTCTTTGTTGCAACACGCTGTGAAATCAACGTTGATGATAAATATTTTAATTTATTTGTGTATGTAGATGAATTATTTTGCAAATAAAAATTCTAGAAACACCTATATTCATTTTTATCATCAATATGAAAAAATTTGTTTGAATATCATTTTTTTGGCTTGTGGTCTTGATGAAATTTCTGAAAACACAGTTGGGACAGTCATGTTTTGGGGGACCAAAATTGAATATTTTTAAAAACCTATTTCTATCCTAAGTAGACCTTGATGTATACATTCCAACCCAATTGGAATCACTGAATTTGGATTTGAAATGAAAACTTTAGAACCAAAACATTGACAGGGTGTCTAGTAGGCAGCTCAAGAACAGAATTGGGACAGTTAGTTTTTGGAGGCCTAAATGACTATATTTTTAAACCCTGCTTCTATGGGAGATTCCTCTATGAATATAGTTTACAACGCAATTTTAATCATTCAATTTTGATATCATATGAGGAATTTATGACCAAAATACTGACTGCCTATCATAAATCAGCACTATTGAAACTCTGTTTTCTCAGCTGTTCCTTAGCATATTTGACCCATCAATTCTTATTGTATTCAAAACCTATTTCTATTGGAGATCAATAAAAGAATATAATTTAATCTCCAATTTGAATCAGTTCAATCCACCATTAAACAAATAATTTATGCTCGAAATACCAACTGTTGGTCTGAGCTGGAAAATCGAAAATGACTCTATTATGCAGGTAGTTCTAAGAAAGTTTAACATACCATTACATGAAATTTTTAAAACATTTCTCTATTGGAGATAAAACTTTGAATTATCTCTCATTTTTATTTGGAATCACTCGAATCGGATGAAAAACAAAGAAGTTATGATTAAAACACTGCTGGTTAGTATGGTCGACCACTGCTCTCCCGCAGGTAAAAAATATAATTTGTTTTATTTTTCCGTGTATTTCTTCTACATAGTAACTACTTGTTAGTTTTTTTTGCATAATTTTTGGATTAGGGGAGCCTGATCACCTCTCTTTCTCCATGATTTAATGTTTTATTGCAGGTAGACACTCATTTTTTGCAGGTCTCAAGAGAACAAAGAAGGTCAATTTATGGACGAGTGATTCTTGAAAGAAATTTTAGTGAAACAAGGGCATTTCATCCAGTTCATGATTCATAACAAGAAGAAATGAAGAATTGGTTTTCATTTCAATATTCATGTCACTGCTGCCAAACATTTTTCAAAAGATCTTTTTTTTTCATTAATAGATCTGATATTCTCTTAGAAATAACATCATAGCTATTGTAACTTAATAAAGGGTTGTTCCTTTCTGATTTATTTTATGTTTTTTTGTTTCAGGTGTTGATTCCTCAAATTGAAATTTTCGCTCCAGTGGTAATTGAACAATAGGTACCCCACCATGCAAGTTTCAATCGCAGAAGGAAATTTTTCGATAGCACCAATTCTGTAAAAAAAAAATTATTTTTTTTAAAACCTGTCCATAAAGTTTATTTTCTTTTACTTTGCTTGTTTTTTTCTTATAGAATTTTATTTCTTGAACCATTCTTACTTTGCTTGTGAATTTTTGTTGTTCCGTCTTTCGAAAGGAACAACAGTTTTGTTGTGAATGTTTTTGCTGTTCATTTCCAAAGGAACAACACTTTTGATGTTCCTTTCGAAAGGAACAACAGTATTGTTGTGAGCATTTTGGTTGTTCCTTTCGAAAGGAACAACATTATTGTTGTGAGCATTTTTGTTGTTCCTTTCCAAAGGAACATTATTTCGAAAGAAATAGTAGCATTTTCGCAGATTGTTTTACTATTCATTTCCAAAGGAACAACACCTTTTGAGTGCATTTTTCTTGTTTTTTAAAAAACATCTCTAGAACTTTTTTTTTGAATTTTTCATGACATTTTGAAAGGCAAACATACAATTTATGGAATGATACACAAATTAGAGCTTACTGTAATCAGAAAATCAAAATAAATCGTCATTTTTAAGAAAGTTGTTTAATAATGATAAGAAAAAGGGAAGAGGGACATAATCAATAACATGATTTTGTTGACTTATTACCACTAAATTCATATGATCGATTATATTTATCATATTGGTTCTTTCCCATATTTTATAACTTTCTTTGATTTTTACTTATGGAGTAGGAACAATGGCATATTGTTTTCTATTGAGCTGTTTAGACTTCTTCCACCATCCCTACTCTTGAGGAGTGTTGAGCCATCCTTTATGAATAAATAGGAAAGTGCTATATGAAAAGAAAAATATTTACATATTTCATTAATAATTTTATAATTTGGCAAATGGAGAATAAGAGGTCTCATCAAGAGCCAACCTACCATGTTCATAAGGAAGAAAGTGAAGTGGCATTCTCATCATGGCTACCAAACCAAGGATATGGTCCAATGGACAATTGAAAAAATTAAGCAGTCCTTGGAACAGGAGGTCTCATCACGAGCCGGCCTGTCCATTTTTCATTTCTTTCCAGTGAATGGCATTGTGATTTATCTGGTCACCAAGCCAGCACAATGGCCTCCATTATGACAATTAACAAGCACTTCCTCAGCATAAACAAAGGACAATGGTTCCAAGGGTAAGAGAGCAACTCTGTCAAGGTTATGGACACCTGTGGGTAATAGACCTCTGTTGATGGTATTGGAGTCACATTTATACACATCAATAGTAATATTAAACCATTTTTCCTATATTTATATTTAAATATCAGATGAAAATATGAATCCTTAACCTTTTATTTTGAACCTATTATACATGAAAATCATCATAAATCGATCACATTAGTTTAAGTGGGTAATAAACGCATTTGTACTTATGTTTATCTTAAGTTGTCCCTTCTCCTTATCCTTGAATCATTACAAAACGCTTCTATACCTGTTTACAATTTATCACATGCATGGATTTCAGTAAATGCTATAATTTCATTGATTGTATCATAAGTATGTATGTATTTCCATGCTATATAATTGCTGTGAAGTACGCTACCATATTGCCACAATATTGATACTGCATTTTTACAAAAAAAATTCTGCTTGAAATTTTTTGCATGCATCTTATATGTTGTCATTCCAAATTGAAACTATGGATTCAAGAAAATTGCATACAGAATTGTGATTTTTTTACAAGAGAACAATAATTATGGGAGAAAATTCTATTCGCAGCACGATCACACTATTGCAACTAATAGCAAAGGCTCGTGAACGCGTACATGGCTTACACCTTTTGCATCACTTTCAGTAACCGCTCAGCCTACATCAGCTTCAACAAAGGTTAGTTCCTACATGTCCTTCCACATTTTTTCGGAGGTAACACTTGAGGTAAAATAGCATAATTTTCTGATTTATTATGAATTTAGGAGAATTTCATGAACATCCTTTGAGCATTATTTATCATCATTCATTCCATTTCTTTATCTCTTCCCATTTTTCTAGACACGTTTCATATTTCAGTTTGGGGGAGTGTTGATTTCCTTCATTTATTTCTTATGACCATGTCAATAATATTCTTTATCATCCATTGATATTCTTATTCATTCTCAACACCTCCCTTATTCCGTGTTGTTTTACACCAAACATAGATTTCAACAGATTGTAGCAACCACCTCTCTTTGTTTTCTAGCATCGCATGAGGACATGTTAATTCTTCAGTTTGGGGGGAGGGTAATTGCTACACATGATGGATGTTTTCCACTTTCTTTCTCATTTAAGGCGTACAATTTCATTTTTGTACAGTGCAGAAATTGATTTGCATATATCTTTAAAACTATGAACTGAATTCTTCTGTTTTCTGGATAATAAAGAAGTATCATTAAAATACACAAACCCAGATAATTTCACGCTAAATTAGTTCATAAAATTTCAAAAATCATGCACTATCACCTACAACCATTTTTTTAATATATATCTCATGATTTGTGCATCAAAACGATCTGATTTTTGAAAAAATAGTTAATGAAGTTTGTTGTTACTTATGTCACATTTTTATGCAACTTCATATACATATAGTTGAATGTCAACTATAAAAATTGTTATGCCTTTATCAAGATTGCTAAAATTGAATATTCATTATTTGAGGAAAAATTCATTTGTTCCATCCATTTCATGAGTTGGGATGAACAATTCTCTTTGTTTGGTTAACACATGGGTTTTGTCTTTGGGTTGCATGAGGACATGCAATATATTCAGTTTGGGGGTATGTTGGGTCGTGAATACGACCACTTTTTAACACTTATTTCATATATTTTTACTCTTCTTTATCATGTCATTTATTATAATTTATCATATAAATCCATCTTATAATGATTTATGCTCTTATGGATGAATATTATTTCTTCTCCTTTATTTTTAATAAATTGATGATTATTATGCATAATTTTATCAATGATGGTTTATTAATATATTTTGTAACAGCACTCACCATTTTAGCGTCCAAGATATTTCCTAAATTGCAGATTTGATCTCCAAATCATCATCAAATATTCCAACTCAGAAATTCGTTGGAATAAGAAGTGACAGTTTTGCGGTTGAGGTTCTAAGCAAATGAAGAAGAATCTGGAAAATTCGGAACATGGGTTTTGTCCATAACGGGCCCAATTAAGTTTTTCAAAAAATGGTTTTCCCAAATTAGGCCTGTATTGAGAGAACCGCAGGGTTCTTTGAGCACGATTTTCTCATATTTGTTGTTGCGGTCGTCCTCTAAATCTCAGCTGCAAAGCCAAATTCACCTTGCTCTTGTTGAAAGATGGATGGAAATATATTTTCTTGTTGATAAATTGGTTGGGAACAATCCAATTTTGTTATGAGAGATCGTATTTGCTATTTAATTTCTCCTCCTTCTGATTATAAAAAGAGAGCATGTATTGTGTATTAGGGGACAATAGAACGAGGGATCATAGTTGTTGCTTCTGTGAATTGTAAACTTAATCAAAATTTGTGTTATTGAAAGCACGATTCCATTGTAATGTTGCTCCAGTTTAATGATTAATTGAAGCTGTTGTTCCATTCGCATCATCTGAAGTAGCTTGAGCAGTCCTTGCTGGTGGTTAAGGGTCCGACCCCTAGCAGCGTGAACTGCTCCTTTGTGTTATATTTCCAATTCCTGCAGCGTGTGATCGATTTGCTATAAGCATGTTACTGTGAGTTTATTTCATTAGTTATTTGTAATTTTACTGTCTTTATGTATTACGCGCTCTGTTTATGAGTTATTTCATTATTGTATGATCTGAATCTTATTTCTTACAGTGTGGGTTAATTGAGACAGCATATTGCCTTACTAAGAACATCCTTGAATTCACGGAAGTGATCTTGGTTCTATCTTACTTTATTGTTTTATTATAATGGATTGTGTTGTCGTTCCTTCCCAATTTAACAAGAGTCTTAATCCTCGAATTACTTATCTTGTTATGCTTCACTGTTCGGCATTTGATGTTCCATTCCATTTGTTGTTTCGTTTAACTGCTATCCATTTCAGAGTGCAGATATAAAGATTCGCTATTCAGTTTGTTGTTCAATAGGATTTTCCGTTTAATAGAGTTTTGTTGTTCAATTCCATGAGTTAATATTTGTTGTTCGATTCGTCTAGTTTTAGTTTGTTATTCATTTACATTGTTGTTCCATTTCAATGTGTTGTTCAGTTTCAATTCATTAGTTTCCAGATTTTGTTCCTTTCAATTATTTTCATCAGCACGAAGATTGAGTTTGCTTTCATTTCGATTGCTTTAAGATCACCAACGGTAGAGGACACTGGTTATTTCTTCCAAGTTCCCAGATTGGTTATCTTGCATCGATTTCTAAGGGAAGGAATTATTGTTACTGTATCCTTGATTGTTGTTTTGCAGATTGGTTTAATTAAGGTTTCAGAGCATTTCCATTTATGTAATTGTAATTAGATTTCTTTACAAGCATCCATTTACTCTTGTATCTCGAACACTGTACTACATATTGCAAGCCATTACTCTTGGATAAATTGCTGTCTCAGACAGAGTACACTCTTGAAATAAAAAGTCGCTCTCGGATTGATAATTAATGTGAGATAAATAGGTGTTAAAAAGATACTTTTTATACCTTGACATTTTGGCGTCGTTGCTGGGGAGAGTGTATGCCATTTAGAAAGAGTGATGCATATTTAATTTTTTCTTCTTGGGAAGAATTGGGTATTAAATACGGAAGGTAAGAACCTGCGCACCGAGCAAGAAACACACTTGTTCACTGGCCTGCTTCACAGCAGAATTGAGTGAAAGCTTAAGGTAGGAATGAATGCTTGCATTTTTTTTGAATTTTAGAGGTAGAGTCTTTTTTTGAAAAAATCTTGTAATTCCACTCGAGTGGTGATATAAGCACCACCCATTTCACTAACCAATTGACAGGAACATTGGAAGAAGGATCCTTAAAGAAACACCTAAAGAACATCTTCTATTATGGTAAGAAATGGCTCACATTGCAAGTTTTGAATTCCTTATAAAAGATCTAGGAGGAGTGACACAAATGCACATAATTCCCCCATCGTCTCTACCAAATTTTCATGGTTTGACAAATGAAGACCCAAATACATTCTTATTTGAGTTTGAAATACTTTGTAGAGAATATGATTATTGTACTAACGATCAAAGGTTGAAAGTGTTTCCTCTTACTTTAAAAGGAGCAGCTCTCCGATGGTTCATGAGCCTAGGTGGAAACTGCATCCAAACATGGAAGGACATGAAGAACATATTCTTGAAGAAGTACCAAGACTATTGCAAATCCAATGAAGATATTTTCGATATGACACAAAGGGAAGATGAAAGCTTGGAGTACTATGTAGAGCGATTTCGATACAACCTTCAAAAATCAAAGCATAAGCATTTGGAAAAAGAGATCTTGAAAACACTCCTTAAAGGAATCAAAGATGATTTTTTAGAACTCTTAAATCTGATAGGAAAAGGTGATGTTTTTTAGTTATCATATGATGATGTTTGTGAATTGTGCATAAGGTATTCAAAAGGAATTTCTAAGGCTGGTAAGAATTCTAGAGAAGTTTCTTCTTTATTTTCTAAATTTACTACAAGAACAAGAGACATAAGAGCTGAAATCAAGGTTTTATTTGAAAATTTTAAATATGATTTTATTAGCTCTCTAAATTCACAATTGAATGTTTTGCAGGTTCAGAGAAATCAATAATTTGATGAAGTGTTTTACCCTCATTACCAAAAGGAACATCCCATAGATACTCACTCTTCCTTATCTAATTTGGAAGTAGCATATCAAAGAGATGGGGAAGCTACAACAAGGTCAAAACCATAGAAATCATGGCCTACAGGTATGGGTCAAAACACTTCCTCTCCATTCTCTTGCATAATTCATTACGGAATACTCATATGTTAGGGCAGCCATGCCAATCTCAATATAACCACCACCAATCTTGTTTGCAAGTTTGGAATGGTTCACCTTATGATTGCATGACTACTCTCCCTCATCTTTCAGCACAAACACATCTTCCAGCTCTTCCAAAACACCTTGTTTGCTGATCAAAATCATCCACTCAACACAATTAATTACATCATCAAGAGGCTCCATTCCCTACACAATCTCCTGCTCAACTCATTCCACACCCACACGATAATAAACCAGTACAACATGCTTACAATGTTGAACTACAAAATTCACTCACCCTTCCCACCCATTCTATCTCACATGTACCATTGGAAAAAACTTACACTGAGACTCAGAATGAATCAAATCCAAAAATTGTAGAAGTTATGAAAGAAAATGAGGTTTCTTCTAGTTTGCACCAACAAACCATTTTAAAAGCTCAAGAAATTCATGATATGATGGCTATGGGAAATCAAGGAAGTAAAGAATATATTGAATATTGGTTTCACTCCATCATTTTTTTGCAACATCACTCCATAATTCAACAATTTTTGGCACCATCTTTTCAAGGGAAGTTGGCTTCTGATACCCTAATTTTTATCAACATGCATTTTTCAAATTTGGGTATGTACATAATTGAAGCCTTATTTCGGAAATGGCTCCACTGGAAATACTCTTATACGTAATCATATTCATTCTCCAATTCAGATTAGGATACTAGAGAAATAAATAAAAGAGGAAATAAAAGAAACACATTTTTTTTATTTATTTTTGTAAAAATAGTTGTTTCCTTGTTGCAACACGCTGTGAAATCAACATTGATGATAAATATTTTAATTTATTTGTGTATTTAGATGAATTATATTGCAAATAACCATTCTACAAACACTTATATTCATTTTTATCATCAATATGGAAAAATTTCTTGAATATCATTTTTTTGGCTTGCGGGCTTGATGAAATTCCTGAAAAGAAAGTTGGGGCAGTCATGTTTTGGGGGACCAAAAATGAATATTTCTAAAACTTATTCCTATCCTAAGTATCCCTTGATTTCTACTTTCCAACCCAATTGGAATCACTCAATTTTTATTTGAAACGAAAAAGTTAGAACCAAAACATCGACAGGGTGTCTAGTAGGCAACTCAAGAACAGAGCTGGGACAGTCAATTTTTGGAGGCCTAAATGACTATATTTTTAAAAAATAATTCTATGATAGATTCCTCTATGAATCTAGCTTACAAATCAATTTGAATCACTTAATTTCGATATCGTATCAGGAATTTATGACCAAAATACTAACTGCCTATCATAAATCAGCACTCTTGAAACTCTGTTTTCTTGGTTGTTCCCTAACGTATTTGACCCATCAATTATTCTTGTCTTCAAAAAATATTTCTATTGGAGATCAATAAATTAATTTAATTTAATCTCCAATTTGAATCGGTTCTATCCACCATCAAACGAATAATTTATGCTTGAAATACCAATTGTTGGTCTGAGCTGGAAAATCGAAAATGACTCTATTATGCAAGTTGTTCTAAGCAAGTTTAACATACCATTACATGAAATTTTAAAAATTGTTTCTATTGGAGATAAAAATTTGAATTAGCTCTCATTTTGATTTGGAATCACTCAAATCGGATGAAAAACAAAAAAGGTATGATTAAAACACTGCTGGTTAGTATCGTCGACCACTGCTCTCCCGCAGGTAGCAAATATAATTTTTTTTATTTTTCCATGTATTTTTTCTAAAGAGTAACTACTTGCTAGTTTTTTTGCATAATTATTGGATTAGGGGAGCTTGATCACCTCTCTTTCTCCATGATTTAATGTTTTATTGTAGGTAGACACTCGTTTTTTGCAGGTCTTAGGAGAACAAAGAAGGTCAATTTATGGACGAGCGATTCTTGAGAGAAATTTTAGTAAAACAAGGGCATTTCATCCAGTTCATTACCTAACAGATTCATAACAAGAAGAAATGAAGAATTGGTTTCCATTTCAAGATTCATCTTACTGCTGCCAAAACATTTTTCAAAAAGATCATTTTTTTCCATTAATAGATTGATATTCCTTTAGGAAATAACATCATAGCTGTTGTAACTTAATAAAGTGTTGTTTCTTTTCTGATTTCTTTTATGTTTTTGTGTTTTAGGTGTTGATCCCTTCAAATTGAAATTTCCGCTACAGTGGTAATTGAACAATAAGTACCCCACCATGCAAGTTTCAATCGTAGAAGGAAATTCTTTAGTAGCACCAATTCTGTAATTTTTTTTTTTTACTTTTTCTTGAAACCTGTACATAAAGTTTGTTTTCTTTTACCTTGCTTTTTTTTTGTATAGAATTTTATTTTTTGAACCATTCTTACTTTGCTTGTGAATTTTTGTTGTTCCTTCTTTCGAAAGGAACAACAGTTTAGCTGTGAATGTTTTTGCTGTTCCTTTTGAAAGGAACAACAGTATTGTTGTGCTTGTTTTTGCTGTTCCTTTCCAAAGAAACATCCTTTCGAAAGGAACAACAACGTTTTCGCAGATTTTTTTTACTATTCCTTTCCAAAGGAACAACACTTTTTGAGTGCATTTTTCTTGTCTATGAACAACTTTTTGAGGATTTTTTTTGAATTTTTCATAACTTTTTGAAAGACAAACATACAAATTATGGAAGAATAAACAATCATACAAATTAAAGCTTACTATAATCGGCAAATCAAAATAAATCATCATTTTTAAGAAAGTTGTTTAGTAATGATAAGAAAAAGGAAAAATGGACATAATCAATAACATGATCTTTGTTGTCTTACTACCGCTAAATTCATATGATCGATTATATTTATCATGTTGGTTCTTTCCCATATTTTATAACTTTCTTTGATTTTTACTTATGGAGTAGGAAAAAGGGCATATTAATTTCTATTGAGCTGTTCAGACTTCTTCCACCATCCCTACTCTTAAGGATTGCTGAGCCATCCTCTATGAATAAATAGGAAAGTGCTATATGAAAAGAAAAATATTTACATATTTCATTAATAATTTTATAATTTGGCAGATGGAGGATAGGGGGTCTCATCAAGAGCCAGCCTACCATGTTCATAAGGAAGCAAGTGAAGTGGCATTCCCATCATAGCCACCAAACCAGGGATATGGTCCAATGGACAATTGAAAAAATTAAGCAGTCATTGGAACAAGAGGTCTCATCATGAGCCGACCTATCCACTTTTCACTTCTTCCCATTGAATGGCATTGTGATTTATCTGGTCACCAAGCCAGCACAATGGCCTCCATTATGACAATTAACAAGCACTTCCTCAGCATAAATAAAGGACAATGGGTCCAAGGGTGAGAGAGCAACTCTGTCAAAGTTATGGACACCTGTCGGCAACAGAGCTCTGCTGATGGTATTGGAGTCACATTTACACACATCAATAGTAATATTAAACCCTTTTTCCTATATTTCTATTTAAATATTAGATGATAGTATGAATCCTTAACCTTTGATTTTGAATCTATTATACATGAAAATCATCATAAATCGATCACATTAGTTTAAGTGGGTAATAAACGCATTTGTACTTATGTTTATCTTAAGCTGTCCCTTCTCCTTATCCTTAAATCATTACAAAACACTTCTATATTTGTTTACGATTTATTACATGCATGGATTTCAGTAAATGATATAATTTCATTGATTGTATCATAAGTAAGTATGTCTTTCCATGATGTATAATTGTTGTGAAGTACACTGTCATTTTGCCGCAGTATAGATACTGCATTTTTACAAGAAAAATTTTTCTTGAACTTTTTTGCATGCATCTTATATGTTTCCATTCCAAATTGAAACTATGGATTCAAGAAAATTGCATACATAATTGTGATTTTTTTACAGGAGAACAACAAGTATGGGAGAAAATTCTATTCGGAGCACGATCACACTATTGCAACTAACAGCAAAGGCTCGCGAACGCGTACGTGGCTTACACCTTTTGCATCACTTTCAGTAACCGCTCAGCCTACATCAGCTTCAACAAAGGTCAGTCCCTACATGTCCTTCCACATTTTTTCGGAGGTAACACTTGAGGTAAAATAGCATAATTTTCTGATTTATTATGAATTTAGGAGAATTTCATGAACATCCATTGAGCATTATTTATCATCATTCATTCCATATATTTATCACTTCCCATTTTTCTAGACACGTCTCATCTTTCAGTTTGGGAGAGTGTTGATTTCCTTCATTTCTTTCTTATGACCATGTCAGTAATATTCTTTAGCATCCATTGATATTCTTATTCATTCTCAACACCTCTTTTATTCCATGTTGTTTTACACCAAATATAGATTTCAACAGATTGTAGCAACCCCCTCTCTTTGTTTTCTAGCATCGCATGAGGACATGTTAATTCTTCAATTTGGGGGGGGGGGAATTGCTACACATGATGGATGTTTCCCACTTTCTTTCTCATTTAAGGCATACAATTTCATTTTTGTACAGTGCAGAAATTGATTTGCATATATCTTTAAAACTATGAACTGAATTCTTGTGTTTTCTGGATAATAAAGAACTATCATTAAAATACAAAAACCCAGATAATTTCACGCTAAATTAGTTCATAAAATTTCAAAAATTATGCACTATCACCTACAACCATTTTTTTATATATATCTCATGATCCGTGCATCAAAACGATCTTATTTTTGAAAAATTGGTTAATGAAGTTTGTTGTAACTTATGTCACATTTTTATGCAACTTCATATACATATAGTTGAATGTCAACTATAAAAATTGTTATGCATTTATCAAGATTACTAAAATTGAATATTCATTATTTGAGGAAAAATTCATTTGTTCCATCCATTTCATGAGTTGGGATGAACAATTTTCTTTGTTTGGTTAACACATGGGTTTTGTCTTTGGGTTGCATGAGGACTTGCAATATATTCAATTTGGGGGTATGTTGGGTCATGAATACGACCCATTTTTAACACTTATTTCATCTATTTTTACTCTTCTTTATCATGTCATTTATTATAATTTATCATATAAATCCATCTTATAATGATTTATGCTCTTATGGATGAATATTATTTATTCTCTTTTATTTTTAATAAATTGATGATTATTATGCATAATTTTATCAATGATGGTTTATTAATATATTTTTTAACAGCACTCACCACTTTAGCCTCAAAGATATTTCCTAAATTGCAGATTTGATTTCCAAATCATTATCAAATATTCCAACTCAGAAATTCGCTGGAATAAGAAGTGATAGTCTTGCGGTTGAGATTTTGAGCAGATGAAAAAGAATCTGGAAAATCCGGAACATGGGTTTTGTCCAGAACGGGCCCAATTAACTTTCTTTGAGAACGGTTTGCCCAAATTCGGCCTGTACTGAGAGAAATGCAAGGTTCTTTGAGCACAATTTTCTCCGATTTGTTGTTACGGTCGTCCTCTAAATCTCAGCTGCAAAGCCAAATTCGCCTTGCTCTTTTTGAAAGATAGATGGAAATATATTTTCTTGTTGATCAATTGCTTGGGAACATTCCAATTTTGTTATGAGAGATCATATTTTCTATTTAATTTATCCTCCTTCTGATTATAAAAAGAGAGCATGTATTGTGTATTAGGGGACAATAGAACGAGGGATCATAGTTGTTCCTTTTGTGAATTGTAAACTTAATCAAAAGTTGTGTTATTGAAAGCACGATTCCATTGTAATGTTCCTCCAGTTTAATGATTAATTGAAGTTGTTGTTCCATTCGCATCATCTGAAGTAGCTTGAGCAGTCCCTGCTGGTGGTTAAGGGCCCGACCCCTGGCAGCATGAACTGCTCCTTTGTGTTATATTTCCAATTCCTACAGCGTGTGATCGATTTGCTATATGCATGTTACTATGAGTTTATTTCATTATTTGTTTGTCATTTTACTGTCTTTATGTATTACGCGCTCTGTTTATGAGTTATTTCATTATTGTATGATCTGAATCTTATTTCTTACAGCGTGGGTTAATTGAGACATCATATTGCCTTACTTGAAACATCCTTGAAGTCGCGGAAGTGATCTTGGTTCCATCTTAATTCACTGTTTTATTATAATGGATGGTGTTGTCGTTCCTTCCCAATTTAACAAGAGTCTTAATCCTCAAATTACTTATCTTGTTATGCTTCATTGTTCGGCATTTGATGTTCAATTCCATTTGTTGTTTCATTTAACTGCTGTTCATTTCAGAGTGCAGATATAAAGCTTCGCTATTCAATTTGTTGTTCAATAGGATTTGTCGTTTAATAGAGTTTTGTTGTTCAATTCCATGAGTTAATATTTGTTATTCGATTCTTCTAGTTTTAGTTTGTTATTCATTTACATTGTTGTTCGATTTCAATGTGTTGTTCAGTTTCAATTCATTAGTTTCCAGATTTTGTTCATTTCAGTTATTTTCATCAGCACGAAGATTGAGTTTGCTTTCATTTCGATTGCTTTAAGATCACCAACTGTAGAGGACACTGGATATTGCTTCCAAGTTCCCAAATTGGTTATCTTGCATCGATTTCTAAGGGAAGGAGTTATTGCTACTATATCCCCGATTGATGTTTTGCAGATTGGTTTAATTAAGGTTTCAGAGCATTTCCATTTATATTACTGTAATTAGATTTCTTTACAAGCATCCATTTACTCTTGTATCTCGAACATTGTACTACATATTGCAAGGCATTACTCTTGGATAAATTGCTGCCTCAGACAAAGTACACTCTTGAAATAAAAAGTCACTCCCGGATTAATAATTAATGTGAGATAAATAGGTGTTAAAAATATACCTTTTATACCTCGACATTTTGGCGTCGTTGCCTGGGAGAGTGTATGCCATTTAGAAAGAGTGATGCGTATTTAATTTTTTTTGCTTGGGAAGAATTGGGTATTAAAGACGGAAGGTAAGAACCTGTGCACTGAGCAAGAAACACACTTGTTCACTAGCCCGCTTCACAGCAAAATTGAGTGAAAGCTTAAGGTAGGAATGAATGCTTGCATTTTTTTTTGAATTTTAGAGGTAGAGTCTTTTTTTGAAAAAATCTTGTAATTCCACTCGAGTGGTGATGTAAGCACCACCCATTTCACTAACCAATTGACAGGAACATTGGAAGGAGGATCCTTAAAGAAACACCTAAAAAACATTTTCTATTATGGTAAGAAATGGTTCACATTGCAACTTTTGAATTCCCTATCAAAGATCTAGGAGGAGTGACACAAATGCACATAATTCCCCCATTATATCTACCAAATTTTCATGGTTTGACAAATGAAGATCCAGATACATTCTTATTTGAGTTTGAAATACTTTGTAGAGGATATTATTATTGTACTAACGATTAAAGGTTCAAAGTGTTTCCTCTTACTTTAAAAGGAGCAGCTCTCCGATGATTCATGAGCCTAGGTGGAAACTGCATCCAAACATGGGAGGACATGAAGAACATATTCTTTAAGAAGTACCAAGACTATTGCAAATCCAATGAAGATATTTTCGATATGACACAAAGGGAAGATGAAAGCTTGGAGGACTATGTAAAGAGATTTCGATACAACCTTCAAAAATCAAAGCATAAGCATTTGGAAAAAGAGATCTTGGAAACACTCCTTCTTAAAGGAATCAAAGATGATTTTTTAGAACTCTTAAATCTGATAGGAAATGGTGATGTTTTTCAATTATCATATGATGATGTTTGTGAATTGTACATAAGGTATTCAAGAGGAATTTCTAAGGCTGGTAAGAATTCTAGAGAAGTTTCTTTATTTTCTAAATTTACTATAAGAACAAGAGACATAAGAGCTGAAATCAAGGTTTTATTTGAAAATTTTAAATATGATTTTATTAGCTCTCTAAATTCACAATTGAATGTTTTGCAGGTTCAAAGAAATCAAGAATTTGATGAAGTGTTTTTCCCTCATTACCAAAAGAAGCATCCCATAGATACTCACTCTTCCTTATCTAATTTGGATGTAGCATATCAAAGAGATGGGGAAGCTGCAACAAGGTCAGAACCATGGAAATCATAGCCTACATGTATGGTTCAAAACACTTCCTCTCCATTCTCTTACTTGCATAATTCGTTATGGAATACTCATATGTTAGGGCAGCCATGCCAATCTCAATATAACCACTACCAATCATGTCTACAAGATTGGCATGGTTCATCTTATGATTGTATGACTATTCTCCCTCATCTTGTAGCACAAACACATCTTCCAGCTCTTCCACAACACCTTGCTTACCTATCAAAATCATCCACTCAACACAATCAACTACATCATCAAGATGCTCCATTCCCTACACAATCTCCTGCTCAACTCATTCCACACCCTCACCATAATAAACCAGTACAACATGCTTACAGTGTTGAACTGCAAAATTCAGCCACCCTTCCCACCCATTCTATCTCACATGCACCATTGGAGAAAACTTACACTGAGACTCAGAATGTATCAAATCCAAAAATTGTAGAAGTTATGAAAGAAAACGAGGTTTCTTCTAGTTTGCACCAACAAACCATTTTGAAAGCTCAAGAACTTCATGATACGACGACTATGGGAAATAAAAAAAATAAGGGATACATTGAAGATTGGTTTCACTCCATTTGTTTGCAGCATTACTCCATGCTTCAACAATTTTTGGCACCATCTTTTCAAGGGAAGTTGGCTTCTCATACCCTAATTTTTATTAACATACATTTTTCAAATTTGGGTATGTACATAATTGAAACCTTATTTCGGAAATGGCTCCAATGGAAATACTCTTATACGCAATCATATTCATTTTCCAATTCAGAGTAGGATACTGGAGAAATAAATAAAACAAACACATCTTTTATTTTATTTTTGTAAAAATAGTTGTTTCTTTGTTGCAACACACTGTGAAATCAACATTGATGATAAGTATTTTAATTTATTTGTATATGTAGATGAATTATATTGCAAATAAAAATTCTAGAAACACCTATATTCATTTTTATCATCAATATGAAAAATATTGCTTGAATATCATTTTTTTTGCTTGTGGGCTTGATGAAATTTCTGAAAACACAGTTGGGACAGTCATGTTTTACGAGACGAAAATTAAATATTTTTAAAAAAAAAATTATATCCTAAGTAGCCCTTGATGTCTACTTTCCAACCCAATTGGAATCACTCAATTTGGATTTGAAACGAAAACGTTAGAACCAAAACATTGACAGGGTGTCTAGTAGGTAGCTCAAGAACAGAGTTGGGACGTTTTTGGAGGCCTAAATGACTATATTTTTAAAACTTGTTTCTATGGGAGATTCCTCTATGAATCTAGTTTACAACGCAATTTGAATCATTCAATTTTGATATCGTATGAGGAATTTATGACCAAAATACTGACTGCCTATCATAAATCAGCACTCTTGAAACTCTGTTTTCTTAGCTATTCCTTGGCATATTTGACCCATCAATTCTTCTTGTCTTCAAAACCTATTTCTATTGGAGATAAATAAATGAATATACTTTAATCTCCAATTTGAATCAGTTCAATCCACCATTAAACAAATAATTTATCCTTAAAATACAAACTGTTGGTCTGAGCTGGAAAATCGAAAATGACTATATTATGCAGGTTGTTCTAAGCAAGTTTAACATACCATTACATGGAATTTTTCAAACATGTTTCTATTGAAGATAGACCTTTGAATTAGCTCTCATTTGGCTTTGGAATCACTCGAATCGGACGAAAAAAAAGAAGAAGTTTTGATTAAAACACTGCTAGTTAGTATGGTCGACCACTGCTCTCCCACAAGTAAAAAATATAATTTGTTTTATTTTTCCGTGTATTTGTTCTGCAGAGTAACTACTTGTTAGTTTTTTTGCATAATTTTTGGATTAGGAGAGCCTGATCACTTCTCTTTCTCCATGATTTAATGTTTTATTGCAGGTAGACACTCGTTTTTTGCAGGTCTCAAGAGAACAAAGAAGGTCAATTTATGGACGAGTGATTCTTGAAAGAAATTTTAGTGAAACAAGGGCATTTCATCCAGTTCATGATTCATAACAAGAAAAAATGAAGAATTGGTTTCCATTTCAATATTCATGTCACTGCTGCCAAATATTTTTCAAAAGATCTTTTTTTTTCATTAATAGATCTGATATTCTCTTAGAAATAACATCATAGCTGTTGTAACTTAATAAAGTGTTGTTTCTTTTCTGATTTCTTTTATGTTTTTGTGTTTCAGGTGTTGATTCCTCAAATTGCAATTTTCTCTCCAGTGCTAATTGAACAATAAGTACCCCACCATGCAAGTTTCAATCGCAGAAGGAAATTTTTCGATAGCACCAATTCTGTAAAAAAAAAAAAATTACTTTTTCTTAAAACCTGTACATAAAGTTTGTTTTTTTTTACTTTGCTTGTTTTTTTTTTTATAGAATTTTATTTCTTGAACCATTCTTATTTTGCTTGTGAATTTTTGTTGTTCCTTCTTTCGAAAGGAACAACAGTTTTATTGTGAATGTTTTTGTTGTTCCTTTTCCTTTCGAAAGGAACAGCAGTATTGTTGTGAGCATTTTTGTTCCTTTCGAAAGGAACAGCGTTATTTTTGTGAGTGTTTTTGCTATTCCTTTCTAAAGGAACATCATTTCGAAAGAAACAGCAGCATTTTCGCAGATTGTTTTACTATTCATTTCCAAAGGATCATCACCTTTTGAGTACATTTTTCTTGGTTTTTAAAAAACATTTCTAGAACTTTTTTTTTTAATTTTTCATGACTTTTTGAAAGGCAAACATACAATTTATGGAAGGATACACAAAATAGAGTTTACTGTAATCAGCAAATCAAAAGAAATCGTCATTTTTAAGAAAGTTGTTTAGTAATGATAAGAAAAAGGGAAAAGGGACATAATCAGTAACATGATTTTGTTGTCTTATTACCAGTAAATTCATATGATCGATTATATTTATCATGTTGGTTCTTTCCTATATTTTATAACTTTCTTTGATTTTTACTTATGGAGTAGGAACAAGGGCATATTCTTTTCTATTGAACTGTTCAGACTTCTTCCACCATCCCTACTCTTAAGGAGTGTTGAGCCATCATTTATGAATAAATAGGAAAGTGCTATATGAAAAGAAAAATATTTACATATTTCATTAATAATTTTATAATTTGGCAGATGGAGGATAGGGGGTCTCATTAAGAGCCAGCCTACCATGTTCATAAGGAAGCAAGTGAAGTGACATTCCCATCATGGCCACAAACCAGGGATATGGTCCAATGAACAATTGAAAAAATTAAGCAGTCCTTGGAACAGGAGGTCTCATCACGAGCCGGCCTGTCCACTTTTCATTTCTTCCCAGTGAATGGCATTGTGATTTATCTAGTCACCATGCCAGCACAATGGCCTCCATTATGACAATTAACAAACACTTCCTCAGCATAAATAAAGGACAATGGTTCCAAGGGTGAGAGAGCAACTTTGTCAAGGTTATGGACACCTCTGGGCAACAGAGCTCTGCTGATGTTATTGGAGTCGCATTTACACACATCAATAGTAATATTAAACCCTTTTTCCTATATTTCAATGTAAATATCAGATGAAAGTATGAATCCTTAACCTTTGATTTTGAACCTATTATACATGAAAATCATCATAAATCGATCACATTAGTTTAAGTGGGTAATAAACGCATTTGTACTTATGTTTATCTTAAGCTGTCTCTTCTCCTTATCCTTGAATCATTACAAAACGCTTCTCTATATGTTTACGATTTATCACATGCATGGATTTCAGTAAATGCTATAATTTCATTGATTGTATCATAAGTGTGTATGTCTTTCCATGCTGTATAATTGCTGTGAAGTACGCTGTCATTTTGCCACAGTATTGATACTGCATTTTTACAAAAAAAATTCTACTTGAACTTTTTTGCATGCATCTTATATGTTGCCATTCCAAATTGAAACTGTGTATTCAAGAAAATTGCATACAGAATTGTGATTTGTTTACAAGAGAACAACAAGTATGGGTGACAATTCTATTTACAGCACGATCACACTATTGCAACTAACAACAAAGGCTCGCGAACGCGTACATGGCTTACACCTTTTGCATCACTTTCAGTAACCGCTCAGCCTACATCAGCTTCAACAAAGGTCAGTCCCTACATGTCCTTCCACATTTTTTCGGAGATAACACTTGAGGTAAAATAGCATAATTCTCTGATTTATTATGAATTTAGGAGAATTCATGAACATCCATTGAGCATTATTTATCATCATTCATTCCATATCTTTATCACTTCCCATTTTTCTAGACACGTCTCATTTTTCAGTTTGGAGGAGTGTTGATTTCTTTCTTATGACCATGTCAGTAATATTCTTTATCATCCATTGATATTCTTATTCATTCTCAACACCTCCCTTATTCCGTGTTGTTTTACACCAAACATAGATTTCAACAGATTGTAGCAACCACCTCTTTTTGTTTTCTAGCATCTCATGAGGACATGTTAATTCTTCAGTTTGGGGGCGGGGGGGGAATTGCTACACATGATGGATGTTTTCCACTTTCTTTCTCATTTAATACATACAATTTCATTTTTGTACAGTGTAGAAATTGATTTGCATATATCTTTAAAACTATGAACTGAATTCTTGTGTTTTCTGGATAATAAAGAAATATCATTAAAATACACAAACCCAGATAATTTCACACTAAATTAGTTTATAAAATTTCAAAAATTATGCACTATCACCTACAACCATTTTTATATATATATCTCATGATCCCTGCATCAAAAAAATCTGATTTTTGAAAAAATGGTTAATGGAGTTTGTTGTTACTTATGTCACATTTTTATGCAACTTCATATACATATAGTTGAATGTCAACTATAAAAATTGTTATGTCTTTATCAAGATTGTTAAAATTGAATATTCATTATTTGAGGAAATATTCATTTGTTCCATCCATTTCATGAGTTGGGATGAACAATTTTCTTTGTTTGGTTAACACATGGGTTTTGTCTTTGGGTTGCATGAGGAAATGCAATATATTCAGTTTGGGGGTATGTTGGGTCGTGAATACGACCACTTTTTAACACTTATTTCATATATTTTTACTCTTCTTTATCATGTCATTTATTATAACTTATCATATAAATCAATCTTATAATGATTTATCCTTTTATGGATGAATATTATTTCTTCTCCGATGGTTCATGAGCCTAGGTGGAAACTGCATCCAAACATGGAAGGACATGAAGAACATATTCTTGAAGAAGTACCAAGACTATTGCAAATCTAATGAAGATATTTTCGATATGACACAAAGGGAAGATGAAAGCTTGGAGGACTATGTAGAGCGATTTCGATACAACCTTCAAAAATCAAAGCATAAGCATTTGGAAAAAGAGATCTTGAAAACACTCCTTCTTAAAGGATTCAAAGATGATTTTTTAGAACTCTTAAATCTGATAGGAAAAGGTGATGTTTTTCAGTTATCATATGATGATGTTTGTGAATTGTGCATAAGGTATTCAAGAGGAATTTCTAAGGCTAGTAATAATTCTAGAGAAGTTTCTTTATTTTCTAAATTTACTATAAGAACAAGAAACATAAGAGCTGAAATGAAGGTTTTATTTGAAAATTTTAAATATGATTTTATTAGCTCTCTAAATTCACAATTGAATGTTTTGCAGGTTCAGAGAAATCAAGAATTTGATGAAGTGTTTTGCCCTCATTACCAAAAGGAGCATCCCATAGACACTCACTCTTCCTTATCTAATTCAGAAGTAACTTTATCCAAAGACAGGGAAGGTTTGCCCCGGCAAGGTCAAAACCGCCGTCATGGCCTACGGGTATGGTTAAACACTTCCTCTCATTCTCTTACTTGCATAATTCGTTATGGAATACTCATATGTTAGGAGACGTCACTTTCAATCTCAATATAACCACCACCAATATTGTTTGCAAGTTTGGAATGGTTCACCTTATGATTGCATATTACTCTCCCTCATCTTGTAGCACAAACACATCTTCTGACTCTTCCACAACACCTTGTTTGCGTCGAAATCATCCACTCAACACAATCAATTACATCATCGAGAGGCTCCATTCCCTACACAATCTCTGCTCAACTCATTCCACACCCACACGATAATAAGCAAATGCAACATGCTTACAATGTTGAAGCGCAAAAATTCACTCACCCTTCCCACCCTTTCTATCTCACATGTACCATTGGAAAAAACTTATACTGAGACTCAGAATGAATCAAATCCAAAAATTGTAGAAGTTATGAAAGAAAATGAGGTTTCTTCTAGTTTGCACCAAAAAACCATTTTAAAAGCTCAAGAACTTCATGATATGATGGCTATGGGAAATCAAAGAAGTAAAGAATATATTGAAGATTGGTTTCACTCCATCATTTGTTTGCGATATCACTCCATACTTCAACAATTTTTGGCACCATCTTTTCAAGGGAAGTTGGCTTCTCATACCCTAGTTTTTATTAACAAACATTTTTCAAATTTGGGTATGTACATAATTGAAGCCTTATTTCGGAAATGGCTCCAGTGGAAATACTCTTATACGTAATCATATTCATTTTCCAATTCAGAGTAGGATAGTGGAGAAATAAATAAAACAAACACATCTTTTTTTTTTTTGTAAAAATAGTTGTTTCTTTGTTGCAACACGCTGTGAAATCAACATTGATGATAAATATTTTAATTTATTTATGTATGTAGATGAATTATATTGCAAATAACAATTCTAGAAACACCTATATTTATTTTTATCATCAATATGAGTAAAATTGCTTGAATATCATTTTTTTGGCTTGTGGGCTTGATGAAATTTATGAAAACACAGTTGGGACAGTCATGTTTTGGGGGACCAAAATTGAATATTTTTAAAATTTTGTTTCTATCCTAAGTAGCCCTTGATTTCTACTTTCCAACCCAATTGGAATCACTCAATTTGGATTTGAAACGAAAAATTTAGAACCAAAACATTGACAGGGTGTCTAGTAGGTAGCTCACGAACAGAGTTGGGACAGTTAGTTTTTGGAGGCCTAAATGACTAAATTTTTAAAACCTGTTTCTATGGAAGATTCCTCTATAAATCTAGTTTTCAACACAATTTTAATCATTCAATTTCGATATTTTATGAGGAATTTATGACCAAAATATTTGACTGCCTATCATAAATCAGCACTCTTGAAACTCTGTTTTCTCAAATGTTCCTTAGAATATTTGACCCATCAATATTTCCTTTCTTCAAAACCTATTTCTATTGGAGATCAATAAATAAATTTAATTTAATCTCCAATTTGAATCAGTTCAATCCACCATTAAACGAATAATTTATGCTTGAAATACAAACTGTTGGTCTGAGCTGGAAAATCGAAAATGACTCTATTATGCAGGTTGTTCTAAGAAAGTTTAACATACCATTACATGGAATTTTTAAAACATGTTTCTATTGGAGATAAACCTTTGAATTAGCTCTCATTTGGCTTTGGAATCACTCGAATCGGATGAAAAACAAAGAAGTTATGATTAAAACACTGTTGGTTAGTATGGTCGACCACTGCACTCCCGCAGGTAAAAAATATAATTTGTTTTATTTTTCCGTGTATTTTTTCTACAAAGTAACTACTTGTTAGTTTTTTTTGCATAATTTTTGGATTAGGGGAGCCTGATCACCTCTCTTTCTCCATGATTTAATGTTTTATTGCATGTAGACACTCGTTTTTTGCAGGTCTCAGGAGAACAAAGAAAGTCAATTTATGGACAAGTGATTCTTGAAAGAAATTTTAGTGAAACAAGGGCATTTCATCCAGTTCATGATTCATAACAAGAAAATCTGAAGAGTTGGTTTCCATTTCAATATTCATGTCACTGCTGCCAAACATTTTTCAAAATATCTTTTTTTTTCCTTAATAGATCTGATATTTTCTTAGAAATAACATCATAGCTGTTGTAACTTAATAAAGTGTTGTTTCTTTTCTGATTTCTTTTATGTTTTTGTGTTTCAGGTGTTGATTCCTCAAATTGCAATTTTCGCTCCAGTGGTAATTGAACAATAAGTACCCCACCATGCAAGTTTCAATCGCAGAAGGAAATTTTTCGATAGCACCAATTCTGTAAAAAAAAAATTACTTTTTCTTAAAACCTGTACATAAAGTTTGTTTTCTTTTACTTTGCTTGTTTTTTTTTTTTTATAGAATTTTATTTCTTGAACCATTCTTACTTTGCTTGTGAATTTTCGTTGTTCCTTCCTTTGAAAGGAACAACAGTTTTGTTTTGAATGTTTTTGTTGTTCCTTTCCAAAAGAACAACACTTTTGTTGTTCCTTTCGAAAGGAACAGCAGTATTGTTGTGAGCATTGTTGTTCCTTTCGAAAGGAACAGCATTATTGTTGTGAGCGTTTTTGCTGTTCTTTTCCAAAGGAACATCATTTCGAAAGAAACAGCAGCATTTTCGCAGATTGTTTTATTATTCATTTCCAAAGGAACAACACCTTTTGAGTGCATTTTTCTTGGTTTTTAAAAAACATTTCTAGAACTTTTTTTTTGAATTTTTCATGAATTTTTGAAAGGAAAACATACAATTTATGAAAGGATACACAAATTAGAGTTTACTGTAATCAGCAAATCAAAAGAAATCGTCATTTTTAAGAAAGTTGTTTAGTAATGATAAGAAAAAGGAAAAAGGGACAATCAATAACATGATTTTGTTGTCTTATTATCACTAAATTCATATGATTGATTATATTTATCATGTTGGTTCTTTCCTATATTTTATAACTTTCTTTGATTTTTACTTATGGAGTAGGAACAAGGGCATATTCTTTTCTATTGAGCTGTTCAGACTTCTTCCACCATCCCTACTCTTAAGGAGTGTTGAGCCATCCTTTATGAATAAATATGAAAGTGCTATATGAAAATAAAAATATTTACATATTTCATTAATAATTTTATAATTTGGAAGATGGAGGATAGGGGGTCTCATTAAGAGCCATCCTACCATGTTCATAAGGAAGCAAGTGAAGTGGCATTCCCATCATGGCCACCAAACCAAGGATATGGTCCAATGGACAATTGAAAAAATTAAGCAGTCCTTGGAACAGGAGGTCTCATCACGAGCCGGCCTGTCCACTTTTCATTTCTTCCCAGTGAATGGCATTGTGATTTATTTGGTCACCAAACCAGCACAATGGCCTCCATTATGACAATTAACAATCACTTCCTCAGCATAAATAAAGGACAATGGTTCTAAGGGTGAGAGAGCAACTCTGTCAAGGTTATGAACACCTGTGGGCAACAGAGCTCTGTTGATGGTATTGGAGTCACATTTACACACATCAATAGTAATATTAAACCATTTTTCCTATATTTCTATTTAAATATCATATGAAAGTATGAATCTTTAACTTTTGATTTTGAACCTATTATACATGAAAATCATCATAAATCGATCACATTAGTTTAAGTGGGTAATAAACGCATTTGTACTTATGTTTATCTTAAGCTGTCTCTTCTCCTTATCCTTGAATCATTACAAAACGCTTCTCTATCTGTTTACGATTTATCACATGCATAGATTTCAGTAAATGCTATAATGTCATTGATTGTATCATAAGTATGTATGCCTTTCCATGCTGTATAATTGCTGTGAAGTATGTTGTCATATTGCCATAGTATTGATACTGCATTTTTACAAAAAAAATTCTGCTTGAACTTTTTTGCATTCATCTTATATGTTGCCATTCCAAATTGAAACTGTGGATTCAAGAAAATTTCATACAGAATTGTGATTTTTTTACAGGAGAACAACAAGTATGGGAGAAAATTCTATTCGCAGCACGAACAAACTATTGCAACTAACAGCAAAGGCACGCAAACGCGTACATGGCTTACACCTTTTGCATCACTTTCAGTAACCGCTCAGCCTACATCAACTTCAACAAAGGCCAGTCCCTACATGTCCTTCCAAATTTTTTTGGAGGTAACACTTGAGGTAAAATAGCATAATTTTCTGATTTATTATGAATTTAGGAGAATTTCATGAAAATCCATTGAGCATTGTTTATCATCATTCATTCCACATCTTTACCACTTCCCATTTTTTTAGACATGTCTCATCTTTCAGTTTCGGGGAGTGTTGATTTCCTTCATTTCTTTCTTATGACCATATCAGTAATCTTCTTTGATATTCTTATTCATTCTCAACACCTCCCTTATTCCATGTTGTTTTACACCAAACATAGATTTCAACAGATTGTAGCAACAACATCTCTTTGTTTTCTAGCATCGCATGAGGACATGCTAATTCTTCAGTTTGGGGGGGTGGGGAATTGCTACACATGATGGATTTTTTCCACTTTCTTTCTCATTTAAGGCATACAATTTCATTTTTGTACAGTGCAGAAATTGATTTGCTTATATCTTTAAAACTATGAACTGAATTCTTGTGATTTCTGAATAACAAAGAGGTATAATTAAAATACACAAACCCAGATAATTTCACACTAAACTAGTTCATAAAATTTATAAAATTATGCACTATCACCTACAACCATTTTTTTTATATCTCATGATTCGTGCATCCAAATGATCTGATTTTTGAGAAAAATGGTTAATGAAGTTTGTTGTTACTTATGTCACATTTTTCTGCAACTTCATATACATATAGTTGAATGTCAACTATAAAAATTGTTATGCTTTTATCAAGATTGTTAAAATTGAATATTCATTATTTGAGGAAAAATTCATTTGTTCCATCCATTTCATGAGTTGGGATGAACAATTTTCTTTGTTTGGTTAACACATAGGTTTTTTCTTTGGGTTGCATGAGGACATGCAATATATTCAGTTTGGGGGTATGTTGGGTCGTGAATACAACCACTTTTTAACACTTAGTTCATCCATTTTTACTCTTCTTTATCATGTCATTTATTATAATTTATCATATAAATCCATCTTATAATGATCTATGCTCTTATGGATGAATATTATTTCTTCTCCTTTATTTTTAATAAATTGATGATTACTATGCATAATTTTATCAATGATGGTTTATTAATATATTTTGTAATATCACTCACCATTTTAGCCTCCAAGATATTTTCCAGATTGGAGATTTGATCTCCAAATCATCATCAAATATTCCAACTCAGAAATCTGCTGGAATAAGAAGTGACTTTTTTGCGGTTGAGATTCTGAGCAAATGAAGAAGAATCTGGAAAATCCAAAACATGGGTTTTGTCCAGAACGGGCCCAATTAACTTTTATATAGAATGGTTTGCCCAAATTCGGCCTGTATTGAGAGAAACGCAGAGTTCTTTGAGAACGATTTTCTCAGATTTGTTGTTGCGGCCATCCTCCAAATCTCAGCTGCAAAGCCAAATTCGCCTTGCTCCTGTTGAAAAATTGTTGGAAATATATTTTCTTGTTGATCAATTGGTTGGGAACAATTCAATTTTGTTATGAGAGATCCTATTTACTATTTGATTTCTCCTCTCTTTGGTTATAAAAGGGGACGTTTGTAAAAAAGAGGGGATGGATCATAGTTGTTACTTTTGTGAATTGTAAACTTAATCAAAAGCTATGTTATTGAAAGCACGATTCCATTATAATGCTGCTCCAGTTTAATGATTAATTGAAGTTGTTGTTCCATTCGCATCATCTGAAGTAGCTTGAGCAGTCCCTGCTGATGGTTAAGGGCCCGACCCCTGGCAGTGTGAACTGCTCCTTTGTGTTATATTTCCAATTCCTGTAGCGTGTGATCGATTTGCTACATACATGTTACTGTGAGTTTATTTCATTAGTTGTTTGTAATTTTACTGTCTTTATGTATTACGCGCTCTGTTTATGAGTTATTTCATTATTGTATGACCTGAATCTTATTTCTTACAGCATGGGTTAATTGAGACAGCACATTGCCTTACTTAGAACATCCTTGAATTCAAGGAAGTGATCTTGGTTCTATCTTACTTTATTGTTTTATTATAATGGATTGTGTTGTCGTTCCTTCCCCATTTAACAAGAATCTTAATCCTCGAATTACTTATCTTGTTTGTCTTTAGCATTGTTCGCTTGTTGATGTTCCATTCCATTTGTTGTTTCGTTTAACTGTTGTTCATTTCAGAGTGCAGATATAAAGCTTCGCTATTCAGTTTGTTGTTCAATATGATTCGTCGTTTAATAGAGTTTTGTTGTTCAATTCCATGAGTTAATATTTGCTGTTCAATTCTTCTAGTTTTAGTTTGTTATTCATTTACATTCTTGTTCGATTTCAATGTGTTGTTCAGTTTCAATTCATTAGTTTCCAGATTTTATTCCTTTCAGTTATTTTCATCAGCACGAAGATTGAGTTTGCTTTCATTTCGATTTCTTTAATGTTACACCATTTTTTGGTCATCTAACCTTTCATCATTAGATGGACCCAAGTACACCACGTAAGACCAGTTTTACCCCAAAACGCTTCACTATGTTAATTAGGAAACCCCAAAGGAATAATTAATTAAACCATAATTTAATTATTATTCCCAGTCATGTTTAACCCAAAAACAAAGAAATTAATGAGATAAACCCATAGTTATCTTATTATTTTCTAGGAATAATTATTTAAATAATATTCCTCGTTAAATATGACCAAATCAACCACCATTAATTAAATAAATCATTATTTATTTGATTATATCCCAACCACTTCCTTAAAAAGATAAATAAATCATTTATTTATTTATTTTTCACTAATCAAGGGATTTGACCCAAGTCAAACACCCTTTCCCTCCAACAAATATAATAAAATATTCCATACAGGTGGATCTAGATTTGGTTAACATTATTTTAATCATGCACCAAGATCTAGAATGACCCAATATTTTGTTATAAATAGGAGGGTTTTCCCATCATTCTTCACCTTTTGTTGCCTATTAGATCACTCTGGATCTATACACTTGGTCACATTTTTCGATCATTCGCTGTGTGAGCTCCCATTGAGCTCCTTTCTTTGCATTGGGTTTTCTACACCAACAAGAGAGATAAATCTTAGATCTGAAGTGCTGAGGACTACAAAGAACCCATCCCATTGAGGATCCGGGATACACCTTCTTGTTTCCTCCCAAAATCCCTAATATAAAAATTCATAAAATCGTGTTCTGTCTTGTCTGTTTGCATGGAGCAAACTCTTACTTTATCATGCATTGCCTTTTCCATTTATAGACTGTTGTTGGGTAAGACTTAACTGTTGCCTAATTGTAGACTAAGATGTTTTGTTGTTAGGGCTGCTAGTTATGCATAGCTAACTAAAGTATTCTTCAGATGACTTCGACGAAGAATTCATACTAACATTTAAGATCACCAACTGTAGAGGACACTGGTTATTGCTTCCAAGTTCCCAGATTGGTTATCTTGCATCGATTTCTAAGGGAAGGATTTATTGCTACTGTATCCCTGATCGATGTTTTGCAGATTGGTTTAATTAAGGTTTCAGAGCATTTCCATTTATGTTACTGTAATTAGATTTCTTTACAAGCATCCATTTACTCTTGTATCTCGAACACTGTACTACATATTTAAGGCATTACTTTGATAATTTGTTGGTCTCACAAAGTACACTCTTGAAATAAAAAGTCGCTCCCGGATTGATAATTAATGTGAGATAAATAGGCATTAAAAAGACACCTTTTATGCCTCGAAATTTTGGCGCCGTTGCCGGGGAGAGTGTATGTCATTTAAAAGGAGTGATGCACATTTGACCTTTTTTTTGCTTGGGAAGAATTGGGTATTAAAGACATAAGGTAAGAACCTGCGCAACAAGCAAGAAACACACTTGTTCACTGGCCCGCTTCACAGCAGAATTGAGTGAAAGCTCAAGGTATAAATGAATGCTTGCGTTTTTTTGAATTTTAGAGGTAGAAATTTAAAAAAAAAAAATCTTGTAATTCCACTCGAGTGGTGATGTAAGCACCACCCATTTTACTAACCAATGGATAGGAACATTTGAAGGAGGATACTCAAAGAAACACATGAAGAACATCTTCTATTATGGTAAGAAATGGCTCACATTGAAACTTTTGAATTCCCTATCAAAGATCTAGGAGGAGTGATACAAATGCACATAATTCCCCCATCGTCTCTACCAAATTTTCATGGTTTGACAAATGAAGATCCAGATTCATTTTTATTTGAGTTTGAAATACTTTGTAGAGGATATGATTATTACACTAATGATCGAAGGTTGAAAGTGTTTCCTCTTACTCTAAAAGGAGCAGCTCTCCTATGGTTCATGAACCTTGGTGGGAATTGCATCCAAACTTGGGAGGACATGAAGAACGTATTCTTGAAGAAGTACCAAGACTATTGCAAGGCTGATGAAGATATTTTAAATATGATGCAAGGGGAAGATGAAAGCTTGGAGGACTATGTGGAGCAATTTCGATACAACTTTCAAAAATCAAAGCATAAGTATTTGGAAAAAGAAATCTTAAAAACACTCCTACTCAAAGGAATCAAAGATGAATTTTTAGAACTCTTAATTCTAATAGGAAAATGAAATGTTTTTCAGTTATCATATGATGATGTTTGTGAATTATGCATAAGGTATTCAAGAGGAATCTCCAAGGCTGGTAAGAATTCTAGAGAAGCTTCTTATTTCTTTTTCCAAATTTACTACAAGAACAAGAGACATAAGAGCTGAAATCAAGGTTTTATTTGAAAATTTTAAATATGATTTTATTAGCTCTCTAAATTCATAATTGAATGTTTTGCAGGTTCAGAGAAATCAAGAATTTGATGAAGTGTTTTTCCATCATTACCAAAAGAAGCATCCCATAGATACTCACTCTTCCTTATCTAATTTGGAAGTAGCATATCAAAGAGATGGGGAAGCTGCAACAAGGTCAAAACCATGGAAATCATGGCCTACAGGTATGATTCAAAACACTTCATCTTCATTCTCTTACTTGCATAATCCATTATGGAATACTCATATGTTAGGGCAGCCATGCCAATCTCAATATAACCACCACCAATCTTGTTTGCAAGTTTGAAATGGTTCACCTTATGATTGCATGACTACTCTCCCTCATCTTGTAGCACAAACACATCTTCTAGCTCTTCCACAACACCTTGTTTGCTGATCAAAATCATCCACTCAACACAATCAACTACATCATCAAGAGGCTCCATTCCCCACACAATCTCCTGCTCAACTCATTCCACAACTTCACCATAATAAACCAGTACAACAAGCTTACAATGTTGAACCACAAAATTCATGCACCCTTCCCACCCATTCTATCTCACATGTACCATTGGAAAAAACTTACACTGAGACTCAGAATGAATCAAATCCAAAAATTGTAGAAGTTATGAAAGAAAATGAGGTTTCTTATAATTTGCACCAACAAACCATTTTAAAAGCTCAATAACTTCATGATATGATGGCTATGGAAAATCAAGGAAGTAAAGAATATATTGAATATTGGTTTCACTCCATCATTTTTTTGCAACATCACTCCATACTTCAACAATGTTTTGCACCATTTTTTCAAGGGAAGTTGGCTTCTCATACCCTAATTTTTATTAACATACATTTTTCAAATTTGGGTATGTACATAATTGAAGCCTTATTTCAGAAATGGATCCACTGAAAATACTCTTATACGTAATCATATTCATTTTCCAATTCAGAGTAGGATAGTGGAGAACTAAATAAAAGAGGAAATAAAACAAACACATTTTTTTATTTATTTTTGTAAAAATAGTTGTTTCTTTGTTGCAACACGCTGTGAAATCAACATTGATGATAAATATTTTAATTTATTTGTGTATGTAGATAAATTATATTTCAAATAAAAATTCTACAAACACTCATATTCATTTTTATCATCAATATGAAAAAAATTGTTTGAATATCATTTTTTGGCTTGCGGGCTTGATGAAATTTATGAAAACACAGTTGGGACAGTCATGTTTTGGGGGACAAAAATTGAATATTTTTTAAAAAATATTTCTTTCCTAAGTATATATTTATTTCTACTTTCAAACCCAATTGGAATCACTCAATTTGGATTTGAAGCGAAAACGTTAGAACCAAAACATTGATAAGGTGTCTAGTAGGCAGCTCAAGAACAGAGTTGGAACTGTCAGTTTTTGGAGGCCTAAATGACTATATTTTTAAAACTTGTTTCTATGGGAGATTCCTCTATGAATATAGTTTACAACACAATTTTAATCACTCAATTTCGATATCGTATGAGGAATTTATGACCAAAATACTGACTGCCTATCATAAATCAGCACTCTTGAAACTCTGTTTTCTCGGTTGTTCCTTAACGTATTTGACCCATCAAATCTTCTTGTCTTCAAAACATATTTCTATTGGAGATCAATAAATTAATATAATTTAATCTCCAATTTGAATCGCTTCAATCCACCATCAAACGAATAATTTATGCTTAAAATACCAATTGTTGGTCTGAGCTGGAAAATCGAAAATGACTATATTATGTAGGTTGTTCTAAGCAAGTTTAACATACCATTACATGGAATTTTTAAAACCTATTTCTATTGGAGATAAACCTTTAAATTAGCTCTCATTTGGCTTTGGAATCACTCGAATCGGACGAAAAACAAATAAGTTATTATTAAAACATTGTTGTTAGTATGGTCGAACACTGCTCTCCCGCAGGTAAAAATATAATTTGTTTTATTTTTCCGTGTATTTGTTCTACAGAGTAACTACTTATTAGTTTTTTTTGCATAATTTTTGGATGAGGGGAGCCTGACCACCTCTCTTTCTCCATGATTTAATTTTTTATTGCAGGTAGACACTCGTTTTTTGCAGGTCTCAGGAGAACAAAGAAGGTCAATTTATGGACAAGTGATTCTTGAAAGAAATTTTAGTGAAACAAGAACATTTCATCCAATTCATGATTCATAACAAGAAGAAATGAAGAATTGGTTTCCATTTCAATATTCATGTCACTGCTACCAAACATTTTTCAAAAAATCTTTTTTTTCATTAATAGATCTGATATTCTCTTAGAAATAACATCATAGCTGTTGTAACTTAATAAAGTATTGTTTCTTTTCTGATTTCTTTTATGTTTTTGTGTTTTAGGTGTTGATTCCTCAAATTGCAATTTTCGCTCCAGTGGTAATTGAACAATAAGTACCCCACCATGCAAGTTTCAATCGCAAAAGGAAATTTTTCGATAGCACCAATTCTGTAAACAAAAAATTATTTTTTCTTAAAACCTGTACATAAAGTTTGTTTTCTTTTACTTTGCTTGTTTTTTTTTTTTTTGTATAGAATTTTATTTCTTGAACCATTCTTACTTTCCTTGTGAATTTTTGTTGTTCTTTCTTTCGAAAGGAACAACAGTTTTGTTGTGAATGTTTTTGTTGTTCCTTTCCAAAGGAACAACACTTTTGTTGTTCCTTTCAAAAGGAACAGCAGTATTGTTGTGAGCATTTTTGATGTTCCTTTCGAAAGGAACAACATTATTGTTGTGATCGTTTTTGTTGTTCCTTTCCAAAGGAACATCATTTTGAAAGAAACAACAGCATTTTCGCAGATTGTTTTACTATTCAATTCCAAAGGAACAGCACCTTTTGAGTGCATTTTTCTTGTTTTAAAAAAAACATTTCTAGAACTTTTTTTTCGAATTTTTCATAACTTTTTGAAAGGCAAACATACAATTTATGGAAGGATACACAAATTAGAGCTTACTGTAATCAGCAAATCAAAAGAAATCGTCATTTTTAAGAAAGTTGTTTAGTAATGATAAGAAAAAGGAAAAAGAGACATAATCAGTAACATGATTTTGTTATCTTATTACCACTAAGTTCATATGATCGATTATATTTATGATGTTGGTTATTTCCCATATTTTATAACTTTCTTTGATTTTTACTTATGGAGTAGGAACAAGGGCATATTCTTTTCTATTGAGCTGTTCAGACTTCTTCCACCATCCCTACTCTTAAGGAGTGTTGAGCCATCCTTTATGAATAAATAGGAAAGTGCTATATGAAAAGAAAAATATTTACGTATTTCATTAATAATTTTATAATTTGGCAGATGGAGGATAGGGGGTCTCATCAAGAGCCAGTCTACCATGTTCATAAGGAAGCAAGTGAAGTGGCATTCCCATCATGGTCACCAAACCAGGGATATGGTCCAATGGACAATTGAAAAAATTAAGCAGTCCTTAGAACAGGAGGTCTCATCACAAGCCGGCCTGTTCACTTTTCACTTCTTCCCAATGAATGGCATTGCGATTTATCTGGTCACCAAGCCAGCACAATGGCCTCTATTATCACAATTAACAAGCACTTCCTCAGCATAAATAAAGGACAATGTTTCCAAGGGTGAGAGAGTAACTCTGTCAAGGTTATGGACACCTGTGGGCATAAGAGCTCTGCTGATGGTATTGGAGTCACAGTTATACACATCAATAGTAATATTAAAACCTTTTTCCTATATTTCTATTTAAATATCAGATGAAAGTATGAATCCTTAACCTTTTATTTTGAACCTATTATACATGAAAATCATCATAAATCGATCACATTAGTTTAAGTGGGTAATAAACGCATTTGTACTTATGTTTATCTTAAGCTGTCCCTTCTCCTTATCCTTGAATCATTACAAAACGCTTCTATATCTATTTACGATTTATCACATGCATGGATTTCAGTAAATGCTATAATTTCATTGATTGTATCATAAGTATGTATGCCTTTCCATGTTGTATAATTGCTGTGAAGTCCGTTGCCATTTTGCCACAATATTGATACTGCATTTTTACAAAAAAAAAATTCCTTGAACTTTTTTTGATGCATCTTATCTGTTGCCATTCCAAATTGAAACTGTGTATTCAAGAAAATTGCATACATAATTGTGATTTGTTTACAGGAGAACAACAAGTATGGGAGAAAATTCTATTCGCAGCACGATCACACTATTGCAACTAACAGCAAAGGCTCACGAACGCGTACATGGCTTACACCTTTTACATCACTTTCAGTAACTGCTCAGCTTACATCAGCTTCAACAAAGGCCAGTCCCTACATGTCCTTCCACATTTTTTCGGAGGTAACACTTGAGGTAAAATAGCATAATTTTCTGATTTATTATGAATTTAGGAGAATTTCATGAACATCCATTGAGCATTATTTATCATCATTCATTCCATATCTTTATCACTTCCTATTTTTCTAGACACGTCTCATCTTTCAGTTTGGGGGAGTGTTGATTTCCTTCATTTCTTTCTTATGACCATGTCAATAATATTTTTTATCATCCATTGATATTCTTATTCATTCTCAACACCTCCCTTATTCCCTGTTGTTTTACACCAAACATAGATTTCAACAGATTGTAGCAACCACCTCTCTTTGTTTTATAGCATCGCATGAGGACATGTTAATTCTTCAGTTTGGGGGGGGGGAATTGCTACACATGATGGATGTTTTCCACTTTCTTTTTCATTTAAGGCATACAATTTCATTTTTGTACAGTGGAGAAATTGATTTGCATATATCTTTAAAACTATGAACTGAATTCTTGTGTTTTCTGGATAACAAAGAAGTATCATTAAAATACACAAACCCAGATAATTTCACGCTAAATTAGTTCATAAAATTTCAAAAATTATGCACTATCACCTACAACCATTTTTTTATATATATCTCATGATCCGTGCATCAAAACGATCTGATTTTTGAAAAAATGGTTAATGAAGTTTGTTGTTACTTATGTCACATTTTTATGCAACTTCATATACATATAGTTGAATTTCAACTATAAAAATTGTTATGCCTTTATCAAGATTGTTAAAATTGAATATTCATTATTTGAGGAAAAAATCATTTGTTCCATCCATTTCATGAGTTGGGATGAACAATTTTCTTTGTTTGGTTAACACATGGGTTTTGTCTTTGGGTTGCATGAGGACATGAAATATATTCAGTTTGGGGGTATGTTGGGTCGTGAATACGACCACTTTTTAACACTTATTTCATCAATTTTTACTCTTTTTTATCATGTCATTTATTATAATTTATCATATAAATCCATCTTATAATGATTTATGCTCTTATGGATGAATATTATTTCTTCTCCTTTATTTTTAATAAATTGATGATTATTATGCATAATTTTATCAATGATGGTTTATTAATATATTTTGTAACATCACTCACCATTTTAGCCTCCAAGATATTTCCGAAATTGCAGATTTGATCTCCAAATCATCATCAAATATTCCAACTCAGAAATTCACTGGAATAAGAAATGACAGTTTTGCGGTTGAGATTCTAATAAAATGAAGAAGAATCTGGAAAATCCGGAACATGGGTTTTGTCCAGAACGGGCCCGATTAACTTTATCAAAGAATGGTTTTCCCAAATTCGGCCTGTATTGAGAGAAACACAGGGTTCTTTGAGCACGATTTTCTCAAATTTGTTGTTGCGGTCGTCCTCTAAATCTCAGCTGCAAAGCCAAATTCGCCTTGCTCTTGTTGAAAGATGGATGGAAATATATTTTCTTGTTGATCAATTGGTTGGGAACAATCCAATTTTGTTATGAGAGATCATATTTGCTATTTAATTTCTCCTCCTTCTAATTATAAAAAGAGAGCATGTATTGTGTATTAGGGGACAATAGAACGAGGGATCATAGTTGTTGCTTTTGTGAATTGTAAACTTAATCAAAAGCTGTGTTATTGAAAGCACGATTCCATTGTAATGTTGCTCCAGTTTAATGATTAATTGAAGTTGTTGTTCCATTCGCATCATCTGAAGTAGCTTGAGCAATCCCTGCTAGTGGTTAAGGGCCCGACCCCTGGCAGCGTGAACTGCTCCTTTGTGTTATATTTCCAATTCCTGCAGCGTGTGATCAATTTGCTATATGCATGTTACTATGAGTTCATTTCATTATTTGTTTGTCATTTTACTGTCTTTATATATTACGCGCTCTATTTATGAGTTATTTCATTATTGTATGATTTGAATCTTATTTCTTACAGCATGGGTTAATTGAGACAGCATATTGCCTTACTTAGAACATCCTTGAATTCGCGGAAGTGATCTTGGTTCTATCTTACTTTACTGTTTTATTATAATGGATTGTGTTGCCATTCCTTCCCAATTTAACAAGAGTCTTAATCCTCGAATTACTTATCTTGTTATGCTTCACTGTTCGGCATTTGATGTTCCATTCCATTTGTTGTTTCGTTTAACTATTATTCATTTCAGAGTGCAGATATAAAGCTTCACTATTCAGTTTGTTGTTCAATAGGATTTGCCGTTTAATAGAGTTTTGTTGTTTAATTCCATGAGTTAATATTTGTTGTTCAATTCTTCTAGTTTTAGTTTGTTATTCATTTACATTGTTGTTCGATTTCAATGTGTTGTTCAGTTTCAATTCATTAGTTTCCAGATTTTGTTCCTTTCAGTTATTTTCATCAGCACGAAGATTGAGTTTGTTTTCATTTCGATTGCTTTAAGATCACCAACTGTAGAGGACACTGGTTATTGCTTCCAAGTTCCCAGATTGGTTATCTTGCATCGATTTCTAAGGGAAGGAGTTATTGCTACTGTATCCCTGATTGATGTTTTGCAGATTGGTTTAATTAAGGCTTCAGAGCATTTCCATTTATGTTACTGTAATTAGATTTCTTTACAACCGTCCATTTACTCTTGTATCTCGAACACTGTACTACATATTGCAAGGCATTAATCTTGGATAAATTGCTGTCTCAGACAGAGTACATTTTTGAAATAAAAATTCGCTCCTGGATTGATAATTAATGTGAGATAAATAGGTGTTAAAAAGATACCTTTTATACCAATGTTGTATTCAACTCAAAATCACAAAATAATATCATAGTAGTAGATCCGATCAACATAATTATATTGGAGGTTTGAGATCATCCTAACCCATATCCATTGGGATGGGTAAATACGGATGCATAAATCAAGGTAACAAACAATGTAGAATAAACATTTCTATAAATATTGATTTTATTAATGAAGTAAAATTGTATCTAGTTCCACTTGATATATGTGAAATTACCTTTAGGAGCCCCTATATGTACATCCATGATGAAATCTTCATGTAAATATCCAACCAGTATCACCTTATCCAGGATTGGAAATCATCATCATCAATGCACACAAAGGCAAGTCCAAGATTTTACTGGTGAGCACCAACCAAGTTAAAAAATTGATCAATTCTAGTAAGAAATATGTTTTACTATTTTTAGGAGAAAATAATTCTAGTGAGGAGTCAATAAGGGGAAAGACCCCCCTAGAGGGGTGTACTAAATAATAGAGGAAAAAATGGAATGGTTTCTACATGCATACATGGGAGTGTTCTAGGACCCTAAAGGGATACCACACAAGAGGGAAGTGGTGCATGAAATCCAATTATTGGGTTGTATATATGGTCCATCCTGAAAGCAAGCAAGGTGAAGAAATAGTTGCAACAAATACTAGAACAAGGTGTGATTCAACCAACTACCTCGCCTTGTGGGTCACCCATCATAATTATTCCAAAGAAGGATGGGACTTGGCAAATGAGCATCAATTACAAAGTACTAAATAAGGTCATTCTTAAGAACATATACCCCTTGCCAAAGATTGATGATCTTTTATATTAGTCGTAGCAAGAAAAATATTTTGCCAAGTTGGATTTAAAATTAGGGTATCACCAAGTTCAAGTCAAAGAAAAAGACACTTGGAAGTCTACCTTAATCTATACAAGGTTTGTATGAGTAGTTAGTCATGTCATTTGGTCTATGCAATTGACCATCTATGTTCATGAGAATATTGAAATATGTATTATTACCTTATCTACATTCATTCATTATTGTTTATTTAGATGATAGATTGGTTTACAATTGTATCTAGGAAGAGAACATCCCACACATGATGTAGGTGCTATAAATTTTTAAGAAGCAATGAATATTAGAAAATCTCAAGAAATGTGACTTTGCACAACAATCATTAGTGTATTTATTCCATGTGATTGGTGGAGGGGAAATTCAGATAGATCTTGCAAAGATGGGGTCCATGGTGAAGTGGTTGGTGCCTACAAATGTGTATGAAGTTAGGAGTTTCATTGGAGTGGCACAATATTTGATGAAATTCATAGCTTCATTTTCATCAATAGTTGCACCACTCCACGCTACAACAATGAGTGGCGAGATATTTTAGTGGGGAAGGTTAGTATAAGGCCTTTGAAGAGTTGAAACAAAAATCATCTAAACATTAGTTCTTTCATTACCAAACTTGTATAAACCCTTTAAAGTGGAGATATATGGAAGTGGGTATGCCACAAGAGTGGTCTTGATGCAAGGAGGAATGCTTGTATTATACCATTATGAAGTATTTCATTGGGTAATTATAAACTACCCTACCCAGTACAAATTGTCAAAAAGTAGAAATGTTAGCTTATGGATAAATAAGGCATCATACACATAGGTCACCAACCACTACAATACTTGTAGGCCTAGAGTAAGCTACAATAGATTGGACACTACAAGTGGATGGGGTTCTTACAATAGTTTCATTTATTAATCTAGTATAAAAATGGTAGCATAAATAAGTTGGCCAACATGCTTTTAAGGCCACCCACATACAAAAATTATAGCTTTAGGAACTCTGATGCACATGGAGCCTTGCACCCATGATGCATATCGTAGGAGGCATATATAAAGGATAAGGACTGCAAGGAGGTGTTTCAAAAATTTTAGAGCCAAAATCATGTAGATGATGTTGATGACACAATTGACTATCATCTCCATAATGGGTTACTCTATATTTTGGACAAGCTTTTTGTTCCTAAATGTGAGAGGCTACAACTAATTAGAGAGGCTCACACCTCCAAGGTTGCAGGGCATTTTGGTGTAGGGAAGATAGTGGCCAAATTACAAAGGTATGTGTACTAGACCAAAATGCAAGAAGATGTAGCAAGTTTCATTAGAGATGAATACTTTGTTGCGCTAGCAAGCCTAGTAATATGAAACATGGTCTACACCACCCCTTACTTATACCCATGTCCTTAGGAAAGAATTTCCATTGAATTTTTGGGAGGTTTACCAATAATCAGGAAAGGACATGATTACTTGTTAATGGTAGTTGAAAGGCTCAACAAGGTGTGCATTCTCATGCCCTGTAAAAAATACCATCAAAGGGAAATAAGTTGCAAACTTTCTCTTTGAACTTGTTTGTGTGCACTTTGGGATACTAAGAAGCATCATTTTAGACAAGGATACCCAGTTTTTCAGTGGATTTTGACTATAATGTGGGAGAATATAGGGCATTCCATGTTTATGTTGGTAAGTCCTCATTTGAGTTTTTGTTTGGATATTTATACTCTTCACCTTTGGAATTTGTATATGGGTAGTAAGGAAGAGTGAGGGAGGGTCTCATAGGGGGTGATTTAAGAGTATAATTTTTTTTTAGAAAATTAGGTAAATCAATTTGCAAGTAAAAGAGGCACTGAATAAATCACAAGATAATATAAGGAGAGGCATGATTAACATAGAATAGAGAATTCATTCAGAGTGAGAAAGAGTATGGTTATAGTTGAACGAGGAGAGGATAAATGTCCTAGTAATAAAATCAATGCTTTGTGATATGACCGATATTGGAAAAGGTGGGACTCGGTTACCCCCATACATGAAAATTTAATTAGTGGTAAATATAGAAAATCTTAAACTCTATTAACGTTTCATGTTATATTAAGAAGAGGAGTAGGCTCTACCTTTTATAAACGACTTAGGTTTAGATGCTTAGTCAAACCTAATAGAGGAGACAATTTTGCAAAAGAAGTCTAGAGCTACAAGATAGGGAAAACATGATCTTTGGAATATTTTTTTGAAAGGACAACTTCTAGGAAAAGAAAAATGGTACTCCAAGGATAAGGTAGAGGAAAATTTTCCTCACCTAATTTACCAAAATACTTTGGGGAACAAAAACCTCCCCAAATGGGGGGATATGATCCATATTTGATCATTAGATAATTTTGAATTTATATCAATGCTTTTAGAGTGGAAATATTGGTGGAATCATCTTAAAAATAAGTTTTATCAATGTGACCAAGTTTGATTATCTGGATATGTTAATATCGGGCCACTAGGAGGAGTAGGAGTTCCATTAATTTTAATTATATCGTGTTCCATAGTAGAGAAAATCAATAGGGAGTGGGATTTAAAGAGCATAAGAAAGGCAGATTAGTGTTATGTAGTAGCCTATTGCGAAATAGGTCTCACATAACTCCATAGAGATTTCCTTCTCCTTTGGATGTGCAACATTTCCATTCTAGAAAAAAGAGAGCAAAGCACCTTCAAATTGGGTTTCACCCTGTAAGGGTTTCTCGTGTTCATTGTGGTTGGAGTATGATTGCATTTTATTGTTCTTTATTTTCCACATTTTACTATTACATGGATAAGCATAAAACAATAATTAATAAATCTATATTCTACATAAATTAACCCTCATAATATAGATTTTAATATATTTTTATTGGATTTGTTGTGATGAACTATCTAGTGGAATATCCATGGAAGTTTACAGACCAAGAACACTAATTACACAATAAAAAATACAAGAATATAGTAGACAATGGTTAAGCTTACCATATTTTTGGTTTATAAAATCTTGTGGAATGTTTTTGAGGTAATTTATGTCAACACTTTAAGGGTGTCATTTTGTGAAAAAAATATCCCTAGTTGAGGTTTGGCATGAATTACATCTAGCTTGAAATATGAAAAATTAAAGGGGTTCTTGGTTGTCTAATTGCATGATCATTTTGAAGCTAGAGAAATGGAGTTATATACTATTGGCCCTTTTGGTTAATGAATTATTTCTCCCTTCCAAATCCATGGTAACATATTCAAATTGGTAACCTTAAACTTCATTGCACCAAAAATTTGAAAGTCCAAAAATCAACAACAACATCAAGAGAGTAACTCAAATTCCACAAAGTGAACCTTGACGGTAGTCAAGGTCAAGAAGAGGATTCTAGATAAAGTGATAACATTAGAAATGGACAGGGAATTGAGGTGCACAAGCCTTTTGAGAAATGTGTATGTTGATTCTTCTTTGATCAATTTGTTTGATTCCAAAACATGTTACCTAGGTGATTGGTGTTGGTGGGTATGTTATATTACTTTAGTCTATCCTAAGCACTCAAGGTGGGCAAATTAAAAATTAAAATGATGGAAGAGGAATATATCCCATGAATTTTTGAAAATGGCAATGAGGGAGAGGCCGTTACAATTGATATATACTTGAGTACCACATTTGTTCCAAGTTATTGATGGTGGTATTACTCCATGAATTCCCCTTAAGAATTGGTGTTATATAGTTTGAATACCAAAGGAAGAGGATGCCAATATTTTCTTTTCTGCTGGAAAATGTATGGAAGATTTTGCAAATTTTAGTTTTGTGGCATACGAGAGATCTTGCAAAGATAATTTATGGAGACAAACATGGGCACTCCAACGTATGGATATCACAATAAGGAATTTTTTCTCAAGAAAGGAGCCTATAGATGATCCTTGATGAAGATTTTAGAGGTTCCTAGCTCTTTGCAAGAAATGATAGATAGTTGTCATGAGCATTCAAACTTCAAATTCCATTTAATTTAAGTGAATGGTTTTGTTAAAAATAAATCTCTAATAAAGAATAAAAGATATTCAACTAAAGGAAGCTACATTTGAGTAAAAGAGTTGGATGTGGAGACGCAAAATTCAAATGCACAAGAGTTCAATTTTAGGAATGAGAATTGACATTTGTTGGAATCATGATTGTCGTTAGACCAAAACCCGTAGGCGTTAGTCTCCGCTACAATCGCCAGAGTTAGGATCCACGAGAGGCGATTAGTCCATGTCGTGAAACACACGGGGAGCGTTGAACCCAATGTCCAACAATCTCCCACCCCTCAACGCGATTCGGGTGAGTTTCAAACTTGAGACCTATCACTCTAAAACCACTTGTTAGAATCACCATTGTCGTTAGACCAAAACCCGCAGGCGTTAGTGTCTGCTACAATCGCTAGAGTTAGGATCCACGAGAGACGGTTAGTCCAGGTCACGAAACACACGGGGAGTGTTGAACTCAATGTCCAACAACATTGACCTAAAATTATACTATGCATAGAAAGAATGTCAAAAGCATTCCATATTTTAATATATGGTTTTAAACATAAAAATGCATAAATGTGTGAAAAGGATAGGCATAATACACCTTTAAAGTATTTGTTATGATAAATAATTGAACTATGATTTATTTTTCATAATTAAACCATCTTTCACTTCATAATAATTTAATTGAGTAAAACCATTGAAAATGTCTAATTTATTCAATATTTTCATTCATAATTATTATTAAAAATTACTTTATATATTGATATTCAAAAGTTTATTATCTTTAGAATATAGTTCAACATTTTTTAATTATTATATTAATTAGATAAAGGCCTATAGATGCATAAAATATATATAGATGTATTGGAATACTTGAGATAGAAATATGGAAGTTTTAGTTGGTTATTTATGTTTTTATTACATTATACATTTGTAAATTTAGTATTCATTTTTAGTTTTTTTTACGCATTTTACTTAAATATAAAAATTAAAATATTGAGTAGATCTTAATTATTTTTGTATTAATTGAAAGAATGAAGAGAATTTGTGTAATTCATAAAATAAAGAATGTTTCACAAATAAATATGGTTTGTAAAGATATAGTTTTTTAAATTCAAAAAGAATTTAATCTTTATTTATAAGTTTGTAAATTGAACAAATGAAAACCTATCAATTTGAAATTTCGAAGTTTGTATCCTAGTTATATAGCGAAAGTAATAAATGATGTCTTTTTGAGGTGAAGGAAGAGAGATAAAAATATCTATTTTTTATTTTTTTCTTATGCTTAATATTTTGTATTTATTGTTTCGAATAATAAAACATAAAAAATATATATAAATATTTATATAAACAAACTTTTAAAAACATTAATCTAGTAAATAAATATACTAAGACCATATGAAATCTACATTTAAAAAAAAAAAAAACCCCATCTCCAATACATTTCATGATATGTGATTGATTCATGATATATTATGTATACATGAGCAAAGCCTTTTATTGATTAGTTAATTTTTATTTTAATATCACATTTAAAGTATTCAATTAAATACACAATTAAATAAAAAATATTACTTAACCATTTTTAATAATAAAACATTAATTAATGGATGATACTAAGCTATAAAATACGCATTAAAATAATATCATTGTGTGCTCTACTGAATAAAACTGTGGATTATTATCAACCAATAATGTTGGTTCTTCCCCATAGTCCTTATACCAATGCTTTACTATATCTATCACATCAATACTCCACCATAGATTTACACTAATGCTTACTATAGTTATTGTGCGGGTTATTTAATAAATTAGAGACACATTAATGTTGCAATATGTTAAAGATATGTGTCAATAAAGTAAAGCACATAGCTTAACTCTCACATGGAACTCATATTTATATGGTTCCCATTCAAATCATTTATGCACTATGGATGCATCGGTGTGTAGGATATTAAAAGGCCATGGGTGATTGAGTAGCATCATTTGAGTATATTTTGGAGCATTAATGGTTCATGTAGAGTAGGAAGCATCTTTTCAACTAGGTCTTTTGGCCTAATAGTGTACTTATTGTTAATGCGCACATGGAATCTATATTTATATGGTTCATTCAAAATCATTCTTGCACTATGGAAGCACTTGGTGTAGGATATCAAAAGAGTAAAACATATTATTTTCAATAAAATAATATATTTAAACAAAAAGTGAGAATATTACAATCCATCTTGAGACTTACATCGAGGAGTTTAATAGTGAAAGTTTCACCTTAATTATGTCATCACCAAATGATATTGGGTCTTATGATAAGAAAGAGAAAAGGAAAGATAGCGAACTAATTAGCAAAAAATCCTTACTAAAAGAAATACCCTAGGAAGCCCTACCACCTATTTCCAAGGCCTTATAAGCACCCAAAACCTCTATGTTCCTTTAGGAGATCTCATGAGTCAAGGACTCATTGCTACCCCTGTTATAGAAATGTAAAAAGAGCTATAAACAAAGTGAACCTCCCTCTAAAAACGTCCAACTCTCTTCTCCAATCCCTAAAATCGGCTAAGCCACCAAGATAGAATAGTTAAAGAATAAAAGAGAGGTCTTGGAAATTTTCAAATGTAAAAGAGAAAAGTATCATTTCGAAAAAAAATGAAGTTTTAAAACCAATAACATCTTACAAACACCAAATAAAACATAAGACTAAAAACAAAAACATAATAGATAATAACTTGCCAAATAAAAGACAACATAAAAAATTATTTCAACCATAATTATTATATTTTCAATATGTAAAAATCTAATTTTATAAATTAAATTTTTGAAAAAAATCAATTAGAAAATAAAAATCTTAACTTCAATTTTTTTTATTTTTTTTTCTAAATTAAGCTATTTCTATTTATGTAAAGATAGTAGTACAAAACTGCCTCAGTTCAGCTGCATTAGCCTGAAACTGGGCTTGAAAGTCAAGCAAAATTCTAAAACTAAGCTGCCCATATAGGGAAACCAGCTTTGTAATAACAGTATCACCGCCCTTGTGAAGGGAAACCGGTGGAATATTCATAATTGTTATGAGACAGTAACAAAAACTGAGCACTATCTTTATCGAAAAACAGTAAGCTATTATGCATTGTAGAAAACCAGCATTGCTAAGAAAATGAACAAGTTCAAAATCCATATTGTGCCAAGACATAGCTGAGTCAGTTGGAAGTGGCAGGAGATGGCTGTTCCTCCACTATTGGGCAACTGAAATCGTCTTCAGGATCCTCTGCTTCAATTTTCCTGTTGTGGCCTTCAGCGCCCTGTGCAGCATCAACGTCCACCTGCAAGGAAGAGAGACCAGTGGGGGGAATGGCTAGGCCAGTAGGCTCGGGTAAGTCCTCATGAGGCGTGGAAGCAGAGGTGGAGCGAGGCTCGACAGAGGCAGAAAGAGGGTCAAAATGAGCAGGGAAGGAGGCAGTCCAGGTGGGAGGGCGATGGGTGGCATCCTCACGCAGAGTTATGGTGATGAATGCAGTGATAGAAGGGCGGTTGAAAGCACTATCAAACCTCAACTCCGCTCTTTGCGTGGTCTGGCGAATATAATGGCTGCTAGCAGGCTGTGAGGCGGGGGAGGAGAAGCGATGGGGGATTTCAGTCGAAAGGGAGGCCGGAGGACGCCCACGGTCAGAAACGGAAGGAGTATCAGTGAATTGTCTGCTGGAGGAAGGGCGCTCCCCTCCCAGGCCTCCTCGAGTGCTTCCGCGACGCGCTGTCATGCGTTGCCTTAGTCGCGGCATGGCTGAGCCTGGAGACACTGTTTCGAAAGGCTCATTATGCTGGAGAGGAGCCGAAGCAATGGTAGAACCAGGAGCGAACAGGGCAGACGTGCTTGAAGCACCTGGGCAAAAATTGATGTTGGTGAAATGCGCTTCCGGAGCAAACTCAATACAACTATAAAGAGAACAGCGCCTGCCTGTGGCTGTGCGAGCGCTTGGCTCAGCACAGTGGGCAGGGCATGCGCCGCCTAGAGGAACCATACAACTGCGTGGAGAGACGGTGAGCTCGTCGGATGATGAGATGATTTCCATAATGCCTGAACCAGGCGATCCAAGGCGAATGTAATGTCGGCGCGGAGGAATGAATGCCGGAGAGTTAATGCTGCCTGCGGGAGGAGTGAATGCAATGTTAATGGCGCCGTGGAGGGCCATGTGGCCACCACGCGCTGTGTGCGTTGGGAAATGGCCAAGGCCCATTGTCCCCATGCGCTTAATGTACATCCGCATCCGGAGGATTTTGATCATTTGCACCAGTTTGATGCAGTTCTGGAGTGCGTCCCTGTCATGAATGGTATGAGGAGGGCCATGAATGAGAGAGTCTGTGTTTTCAACTCCTAGATTGGCTAGGAGGTCTGCAACCTTATTACCTTCTCTTTTAGTGTGAACAAAGGATATGGCTTGATTGTTGTCCAACCACCTGCTGAGATTGTCGAGACGAGAGGCCATTCTCCAACTAGTGGCAACTTTAGTGGTTCTGGTGCCGTGAAGAAGTTGAGTAGCTATGGCAATGAGGATCTGAGAATCTCCCTCTACAATGATAGGAGAAATATTGTAAAGGTGAGAAAGGATAAGTCCTTGCCAGAGTCCTTCCAGTTCTGCCGAGTTGTTGGTATCCCAGCCTATCGATCCATAGTAAATAGCTATAGTGCTCCCCTGTGAATTTCTGAGGATGCCGCCAAAGCCTGCTGGACCTGGATTTCCCTTGGAGGCGCCATCAAAGTTTAGTTTGTAGATGCCTGGGGGGGGAGGTGTCCAAGGGATTGGTGTGCCAGGAGTCTTTTGCTTAGAGGTGTTAGGCTTGATCTCTATCCGTAGTTGCCAATTGTGCCATATAGCTGCTTCCTTAGATTGCTTGGGGAGATCCTCCTCCTGCCATGGATGCATTGCGAGGGTTTCTTGAAGATTTTTGCTGAAGTTATCCCAGATGATGTCCAAAGGAGTAGTTTGATGTTTGAAGATCCTTCTGTTTCGCTCCTTCCAAAGAGTCCAGAAGAGGAAGCCTGGGATCAGCTGCCAGAGATAGTTAAGAATGGGACTATTGTAAGGTCGTTGGGGCCAGAGGCACATTATGGTGACTAGGTCCCCTTTTGGCTTACTGCGTTGACTTCTGAAACATATTTTTTCCCAAAGTTGATGAGCAAGATGGCAGGTCAACATAAGGTGATGAGTTTTTTCCACTTCTTGCTTACAATTTGGACATTGAGAGGGGCCGCTGAAGCCACGCTTGAGCAAGTTGTCCCAAGTGAGGATCCTTTTGTGACTAAGAATCCAAAGAAAGGTGGAGATTTTAGGCCAAGTGCCTGGAGCCCAGACAAATTGCCAAAGCCTGTCTTTCGGAAGCTGAATGGGATGCATTAGAGAGAAGGCTTCCTTCGTAGTGAACACACCTTTGGGAGAGTATCCCCAACGAAGCACGTCTGGTTCCTCTGAGCATCTTATTTTCCGACGTTGAAGTTCCTGTTGAAGAGCTTCCTGTATGTTGCTGTGAGCATTGGGTAGGATTGAAGAGGGGTGCTTCCATTGCCTGAAATCATTGTTGGCATTATGAGTCCAGCTTTGATGAACTTTGATTTCTTCTAGGGGGTTGGTTTGTCGATTGTTGGAGAGGCTAAGAATTTCAATAAGTTGAGGGTGCTGCTGCCAGGAGTCTGTCCAGAATCTGGCCGTGTGCCCATTTCTTATTTCCCAGAAGCTGTGCTGCTGTATGAGGGCGAAGTGCTGGTTGGCAGCTTTCCATATGAGTGAACCAGCTGCTTCAGGGTGGAGTCTGACCAGGTCTTCAGGCGGCCTGTTATTAGCATATTTAGCTGTCCATATTTTAGCCCAAGGTTTCAGGGGACTTGAGAGCCAGTTCCACCAAAGTCTTGCCCCCATAACCTCGTTGCTGTGAATGGGATTTCTGAGCCCCAGACCTCCAGCAGCTTTGGGGGAGCAAACCGTACTCCAATTGACGAGGGCCCATTTGCGGTTGTGGTCTGAAGAGCCCCAGAGGAATCGTCGTTGCAGATTTCTGATTTGATTGAGCACCCACTTTGGAGCTGCAAGCACAGAAAAAAGATATAGAGGCATGGATTGCAGGACCGCTTTGATGAGGATAAGTCTGTTGGATATATTGAGCGCTCTGTAAGTCCAGGAGGAGAGCCGAGCTTCTAGTTTTTCCAGAAGAATATTCCAAGTGGAATACTTGATAGCAGTGGCAATAAGAGGGGCACCTAAATACTTGGAAGGGAGATGGGCAGGAGTGAAGCTTAGAATTCGGGTTATGCTGGATTGGATAAGAGGAGGGGTGTTAAAAAAGAAAAGCTGGGATTTAGAGACATTGACAGTCATACCAGAGGCTGTGGAGAAGAGGTTAAGTATTTTTTTGAAAGATCTAGCTTCCTGGACTGAAGGGAACCCAAATAGCATATTGTCATCAACAAATTGTTGATGAGTGGTGAGAGAGCTGTGAAGGGAGAGACCACGCAGATGGTTAGTGCGGACAGCATGATGGATGAGCTTGCTGAGACCTTCAGACATGAGGACGAAGATGAAGCGTGATAGGGGGTCGCCTTGTCTGATGCCCCTTGAAGGTTTGAACGGCCTAGAAGGAATGCCATTGACAAGAATGGAGTACAAGGGCGTGGTAATGAGGGCCAGAACCCATCTTATCCACATTCGGTCAAAGCCAAAAGCTAAAAGGATGCTTTGAATATAATGCCAGCTTAATTTATCGAAAGCTTTAGATAAATCAATTTTGAGGAGCATACCTGGCTATTTTGAATTTTTGAGAGAATGAATGACTTCATGCGTGAGGATGATGCCGTCCATGATTTGCCGTCCTTCTACATACCCAGTTTGTTCTGGCGATATGAGGAGAGGGAGGAGAGTCTTTAGTCTGTTGGCTATGACCTTGGAAATGATTTTATAGATCACATTGCAGAGGGCAATAGGCCTGAACTTTTCCGGAGTGCTAGGCTGTTTTTCTTTCGGTACCAGGGCTATGAATGTGGCATTTAAAGAGGGGAGGAGCCAGTGAGCAGCTCTGGATTCCTCCACTAGCTGCCAAACTTCTTCTTTAATAAGATCCCAGAAAATGTGGAAAAAATTAGAGGTGAAGCCATCGGGCCCGGGTGCCTTGCCATCCTTCATTTGAGTCACTGCAGATTCGACTTCTTGAAGAGTGACCAGACGGAGAAGCATCTTGTTGTGCTCATCAGTGACTAACTTAGGAATGAGTTGAGATATTTGATCTATGGTCGGCTGTCGGTCTACTGTATGGTCTTCCTGCTGTATGCTTTGAAAATGGTCCAGTAGAACCTGTTCGATTTCCTCTTGTTGTTCCACTCTTGCTCCTTGCTGATTGGTTATATGAGGAATGCGATTTTGCATTCTTCTTTGTATTGTTGATCTGTGGAAGAATTTTGTGTTCTTCTCCCCTTCCTTTAGCCAGGTAATTCTAGATTTTTGCCGCCACAGGAGTTCTTCTTGCTTACGTCTCTCCTCTAGTTTCTTGTGTAGATCTTGCTCCTGAGTAGCAAGCTCTTCGGTTCTGCCTCCACTTATGATTTTTTGCTGAGTTTCTTCCATTTTGCTTTCGAGGATTTTGATTTCCTGAAAGATGTTCCCAAAGGTAGAGACGTTCCAGTTCTTGATGATTGCTTTGAGATGCTTGAGCTTTTGTTGAAATTGGTACATTTTCGAGCCAGGAGGTGGTGTAAAGCTCTGCCATGCTTGAGTGACAACGTCTCTAAAAGAGGGGTGTGAGAGCCAAAATGCTTCAAATTTGAATGGCTTTTTGTATTGAAGGCCAATGTTTTGCCAATGGAGCATAATGGGCCAATGGTCCGACCCTGTCTGCGGAAGAATTGAAGCTGAAAGGCCCCCCCCTATGTGGATGGCGTTGTCAGAAATGAGGAAACGATCTAACTTTGAAGCAATTTGTTGAGTGCCAGCTCTCTTGTTGTTCCAAGTGAACGTGCCGTTTGAGAAGGGCATGTCTATGAGCCGACTGTTGGCTATGAATTCTCTGAAGTGAGCGCTGTCCTGGTCTACTCAGAATCTTCCCCCTGATCTTTCTCCCATCTTGGTGATCATATTGAAGTCCCCTGCAGCAATCCATAGGGGGTAAGTTCTGTTTGAATTTAAATTCGCCATGGTTTGAAGAAGAGCTATTTTCCTTGCCTGGTCCTGTGGGAAGTAAACGTTGGATAGATGCCCGTGAATGTTGGATCCAATGGGGTGGAAAGTTGCCTGTATAATGTGGTGCCCCGCATGAAAATTGTTAAGATCCATGGACAGGGTGTCCCAGATGATAGCTAGGCCTCCAGAAGAACCTGAGGCGTCCACTGCTACGGAACTACAGCTAGGCCAAGCCTTGGTCAGGATTGTTCCTAGAGTTTCACTGCTACACTTTGTTTCTTGAAGAAAGAGTATATTTGGTCTTTCTTTCTGTATCATATTTTTGAGAATTTTGTGTTTTCCGGGGCTGTTGAGCCCTCTAATGTTCCAAGAGATTAACTTCATGTGGAACTGTTTGACAGAGGTTTGAAGAACCTTGTAAGCTTAGGATATCGGCCTGAGTCGACCAATATTTGCCCTATGGTGATGGTACGCTGCCAGTCCGGCTTTCGCCCTCTTTTTTTTTATTCTCTTGTGATTTTGAGGCTGTCCCAATGGCTGCCAGGTTGGATGCCGAGCTTGTTTTGCTGATGGGCGTTTGAGAAGACCTTTTCTAATTTTTCAATTTGATGAGGGTTGATGGTGTCAAAGTTCTAGTTTATGCAAGCTTCCTCAAGTTCTGATATGTCGATTTCGCCTAGGTCTAGGCCTTCAGAATCCTCTTCCATGAAAGTCTCTTGACGACCGCTGAGCAAGGCCTCATTAGAGACAACAGGTTGGGGATTAGGGTTAGGGTTATCCACTTCCATTGTGGCAGGATGCCAGGGTAGGAGCTTGATCCCAGCAGAGTGGTTGTCTGGGTTGGTTTCAGAAAAGAGCTTTTGGTCTGGGGTTTGCAAGGGGTTGGGTTTGGCTGAAAGCTTTGGAATATCCGAAGGTTGAGAGGGGGCTGTAACTTGACTAGGATCAATCTCAGAGGTAAGATCAGGGTTGGCGAGAGCAGCAAAGCTATTACTGGTGGAAGGAATATTGGAAGAGGGAGAGGGTTTCTTACCAGTCGTGGTAGGTTTCCTACCATGCCTTCTTCGCTGGGTGACTCTGGTGAAACCATCAGTTTCTGGTGCTGCCTCCGCCTCCTTTGCCTGAGCCTGTGCAGTAAGGGGGCAATCTCTGAAAAGATGCCCTAGGGCATGGCATCTTCGACATCTGAAAGGGACATGCTCATAGTCTAATGGCTGAATCCATTCAAAATCATCATGGTAAATACTTACAGCGTCCGGCAGGGGCTTGTCCAGATGCATTTGGACGCAGATGTGAGCATATGAAGTGTATCGATGAAGCTTTGTTTCTTCTGCAATCTTGATGAACTCCCCAAGGCCTTTACCGATTGCTTGGATTGATTCTTCGTCCCAATACTCTAGAGGAAGCGAGTATAGGCGTATCCAGACATGTGCCCAATTGAAGTTTTCTTTGTCTGGGTTGAATCTTTCTACCCAGTTCCGAAGATATAACCCAGCTGAGTTGAAAAAATAAGGCCCTCCATCCATTACTCTGTTTTTGTCTTCGATGCAGTTGAAGATCGCTGTGAAGAATCCCTTTGGTCCGATTTGTAGCGTAACTTGCCCTTTGGGCTTCCATTTGGAAGCAACCCAGCCATACAGGGCTTTCTCAGTCGGCCAGAAGCCAATAAATTTGCCAATGAGAGCATGGTCTCTCATGTACTGGATTCGAGCGTTTATCCTATGGCTGGGGAGTTCGATCTTGGGTCTTTCCGTCGCGATGGGTTTGCAGGTAGAGGATTTGGGTACCTCCGCCTCTTGCTGAGTTTGCGTGGTCGGCGCTTTAGGAAGCGGCGTTTCCTAGCTTTTTTCGGCAGTTTCGTTGCTTTGAACCGAGCTAACGTGGGTGCCATCAATGTGGACAGGGGGGGGCTGTCCTTCCCCCCCCCGAGCTGGAGGCCATGGACAGTGATCAGACCGCGCAGGTTGGCTTGGAGCAGGCCAATACGACAGAACAGTTGCGCCGTCAGGCTAGGGTTTCTGCAGAGACGTCCGTGAGCGTTTCATTCTAATCTATTTTAATTCTTCCCAACTTAAATTTTTTTAAACCACTAATTTTTTTTTAATTAATTCACATCCTCACAGGTTATATAAATAAAACTACAATCATTGACTCAATTCAAACCAACTTCTTTAATTTAAAAATAAAAATAAAACTACAATAATTAACTCAATTCAAACCAACTTCTTTAATTTAAAATACAAAAGTGAGAAGAGTTCCTTATTCCTTACATCTGATTAATATAACAAGAACCACTAACACCTTCATGTATTAAAAGAATACCAACTTCTTTAATTTAAAATACAGAAAGTGAGAACAATAGAGTTTCTTATTCTTTACCTTTGATTAATATAACACGAACCACTAACACCTTCATGTATTAAAAGAATACGACATACTTATTTATGTTGTCAATATACTTTATTAATTTATATTTATTAATATTCTATAGTTTAATTTAATCTAACCATAAATTTTAATAAGTTTATAATCAATTTATTAAAAAAATATAAAAGCAATATTGTTCCTTATTCCTTACTTTTGATTAATATAACATGAACCACTAACACCTTCATATATTAAAAGATTAATATAACATAAACCACTAACGCCTTCATGTATTAAAAAAATACCAGATACTTGTTTATATTATCAGTTTAATTTATCAATCTTCTATAGTTTAATTTAATCCTATCCATAAATTTTAATATATTAATAATCGATCTATTAAAAATTAATGCTATCCTCGTAGAAAGTTTGACGAGTTCAGATAAATCTCGCATTAAAGTTTAAAAAAGATTAGAAAAATGCTAAAGGAGATACCACAACACCACCTAATTTGCGTATGCCCATAAATATATCTTAATATAAATCAAATAAATATAGCCAAAGCGTCAACCTTGCCTAATTGTGTCAATTTTAATTTACTATTTTTAGAAATATGTGCATACGCAGGTGTTAACGTTTCCAAACATTTAAGAAGCTAGCGTGTTTCATCCACTATCATGCATTTTATATAAAAAATACAATCATTAATCATTGGCTAAACTTTTTAAGAATGTTTAGATTTTGTATAAATATTTAATAATATAAAAAGTTAAGAGAAAATAGATATGGATTTTATTTTTTATAATAATAATAATAATAATAATAATTAATACATTATAATTTATTTTGGTATATTAATTTTAAAAAATAATTATTTGATTAATTATTTAAAATGTGATTTACTAGAAGTATTTATTCATAATTATTTGATATTTTTAATTAAAAAATGTCTAAACCTATATTATATTAAAAAATAAGAGAATTAATAATGCATTTGTTTTACATTAAAATATAGTAAAAGTAATAAATATGACTTAAGTATGTAACTAAAAAACACCAACCTATAAAAGCTCTTAAATAAGTCATAAAAAGTAAATAATCATGACATATCATGATATTTAGGGTAACCTAATTTAATTAGTTAAAGTAAAAAGATAACTTAAAAAAAAAATTGGAACCAAACTCATCTTAGGAGGAGGTTTTTATATTCCAACAATGAGTTTGAGTTTGAGCTTGGATATAATTGACACTATCCATTATTTTTTTGTATGGTTCTTTAACAATTTTGGTTCATATATCACCGGAGGAACAACGGAAAATTTGTTAAATTTAGAGACTTCCATAGTCCTTGATTGGCGTCATCTCTTTTATCTTTTTAATTTTTTATTATTATTATGCAGTCTTCTCTATGCTAGGGAAAATGACTGCTCAAAGCTCTATAGTGTATAGAGTTAGTGGTTAAGTGCCTTTTGGGAGACACTATACTATTACTCATGGGACATCACACATTAGTTTAGTAATTTATTAAATCACACAAGACACAACTTCCATCGACCTTCTACAATTGCATCTAGATTTGTAGAGATATGTACAATCCAGAGAGCCATTCTGCCAACTATAAATAATGTTTTGTTGTATGTTTGTGAAATCTATTAATTCTTTTTTTTCTAGAGACGATATAAAATATGAATTTAATCCATTGTGATAGGTATGTCAAATTCCATGACCCATGGGAGAGAGTCTCCTAAAAGGGCATACTTGCAAATGATATTTCATGAAAGCAACTTGTAGTAGAGCTTATGAAGCAAATCTTAGGAAGATTGGTGTATTTGCAATTTTGGAAAATGTGTTTTAAGATTTCACTTTTTCCACAAAGAGGGGAATTGCACTAAAAGGCCTCTATGTATTTTAGGGGGGCACTAATATGAAGACATGCCATAATATGAAGACCTTCATGAATATAATACTAAGTAGGAGAGTCTTTCTTTTATTCTAGTGACACTTGCACTAAAGGACCCTTAAGTTTTTTATGAGCTCACTAATTTAGAGACCTCCTTGAATATAAGGGCAAGCAAAACAATGCTCTTTTATTCTAGTTAAATTTTCTAAATAGATTTAAATAAATATAGACATGCCTTCTCCTTTTAATTTAATCTTCTAAACTTTTTTAAGCATCTATCCTAGGATTAGATGATAACCATTGGTAAAATATCATCCAATTTGTACTAGTTAAAATTTTTCATTTCGTCCCACCTATAATCCCTCCACCATATTTGTGCCCATGGCAATCAAAGCTTAAAAAATATAATGTAAGATCAGTTGTTTTTTATATTTCCAAATTAATTTGTTATTAATTTTAAATTTAGACTTTCATTTTAATGTTTTTCAAATCTTATAGAATCTCTCGTATTTTCATAAAAAAAAAATCATAGAGAAAAATTGATGGATGTGTCTAAACCATCTTTTAATCATGGATTCTCAATTAGAAAATTGTCATCCTAGAAATACATTTTTGATATCCTTATACTATTCCAACACAATCTTGGTTACAAAGATCTTTATCTATATAATTTTTTAAAAATTAAATGTGATTATATGAGAATGATATTGAATTATAAATTTCTTTATTTAATATTTTTTTATTAAAAAAATTAGTAAAGAATATGTATATTTTAAATACTTTAATTTATTTTTTAAACAATGGGAAAATTTATCATAATTTAGTTGTCAAATGAGTGGTGGAGACACTCCTCATTGGCTACTATCTATAAATGTAGGTTAACTCAAGAAAAACTAGTAATCCATAAGGAACAAACTTCTACTCCATGTCTTGCACCTTTAACCTATTTTCTTACCTTCAAGTAAAATGAACTCCTTGAAAGAAAACAAACTCTTAACCAAGCAAAAACAATTTTAGATATACTCACAATTAAATACTTTAATTTAATATTTTTAATAATTCAAATTATTTTGTCCATAGGGTCTTGGATAGATGGTGATCGGGTGCTTTGTTAAGACACTCCTTGATGTGAAGTCACTAGCTCAATTCCCTGCCCCGATCGGGGTGATATATTGGTCATGATGAAGATGTAGTCTTGCCAAGCTTACAATAAAAAAAATCAAGTTATTTTTTCCCAGGAAAAAAACGGGAACTTTATTTATGTAGAATACACGAAATTACATTCTGCATATATGCTTTAGAGAAAGCACATTACCAGTGATCCGAAGAGATCCCTCAAAAGATCCAAAAAAACCCTAATAGAGAAAACATATTGAACTCAGAATAATAATTAATAAAAAGATCGAGTCTAAAGGCCCATATGCAAAACCATAGGGTTACATAAAAAATCAGGTCAAAGAACCCCAGCGATAGAAATCAAAGAAACATTCATAGAACCAACCCAAAAAACATATTGGTTCACATAAAGATACAACACCAGGCCAAGAATGCAGCAACATCGATACCTCCACCCACAAGTAAGGAAAAAAGAATGAAGTGACAAATCAAGCCAAGCTACAAACAAAGTCATGTCAAGCAATGAATAGGGCCGAGACATGAAACAAGAGTTAGGATCGACAAGAAAAGCACCGATGAGTAGTCCTTCGAAATGACGGAGGAAATAGGGCAGGGCAATGCGAAAAAGAGGGTTGTGGCGACTAGGGGTCCAACTACTGAGCCCTCCCCTCCCCTTCGTCAATGCTCACCCCCTTCTCCCCCTAGCATTTGTAGAGCCACGAACAAGCCAGCAATAACGAATCCAAAGTAGGACAACGCAAAAACCCTACTGGCAACAACATCTCACAATAGGCAAGTAACTACAAACACATCATCGAAGAAATGAAAGAAACAAGGAAAAGAAACACGAAAAAGAACTACAAACACATAATTGAAGAAATGAAAGAAACAAGGAAAAGAAACACGAAAAAGAGCGTTGTGGCAGCTAGGGTTACAACTACCAAAGCCCTCTCCCCTCAATGCTCACCCCTTAATAATTTCATATTATTTTTTGTTAACTTAACTTACGAGAATTTGAACTTTACATAATACTTCATAACACAATGATCACCAATTAAACTACTTTATAAGCTTCATAATTTAATATTTATAAATAAAAAATAAAAATATTATTTGATATATTTTAAAATTATATTTATAATAATTTAGATTATAAATTCATATTAAATAAAAAGTTATGTACTCTTTTTTATGTCATTATTTTATTTAATATAATAATAAATTCTTATAAATATAATTAATACATTTAACAGTAGAGATGAAATGCACACTAAATTTAATCCGACGAAATGCGTCACAAGTATAAGTAAAATATATTAAAACGGAGAAAAACGAAGAGAAAACTTAGAACATATAACGCTATAAATAATTTTGAAAATATTAACTTCCCTCATAATATAAATCTTAACTAATACAGAGCTGTTTCAAAAGAGGTTTTAGGATGATTTCTTTATTTTGATTTTAGTTTTTTTAACTATTTAGTTAAAGTTAATGCTGGCATAATTTTAATATATTTAAATAATAAACGACTTGCCATATAAAATTTCAACCAATTATAATTATACAAAATTTTGTTCTTATTTGTAATTATAGTAAATATATATTTGAATTCTCTGCAATAAAAAAAAGTTACCATCAAAAAGTTACCATTTTTGATATCCTTATACTATTCCAACACACTCTTGGTTACAAAGATCTTTATCTATATAATTTTTAAAAAATTAAATGTGATTATATGAAAATGATATTGAATTATAAATTTCTTTATTTAATATTTTTTTATTAAAAAAATTAGTAAAGAATATGTATATTTTAAATACTTTAATTTTTTTTTTTAAACAATGGGAAAATTTATCATAATTTAGTTGTCAAATGAGTGGTGGAGACACTCCTCATTGGCTACTATCTATAAATGTAGGTTAACTCAAGAAAAACTAGTAATCCATAAGGAACAAACTTCTACTCCATGTCTTGCACCTTTAACCTATTTTCTTACCTTCAAGTAAAATGAACTCCTTGAAAGAAAACAAACTCTTAACCAAGCAAAAACAATTTTAGATATACTCACAATTAAATACTTTAATTTAATATTTTTAATAATTCAAATTATTTTGTCCATAGTGTCTTGGATAGATGGTGATCGGGTGCTTTGTTAAGACACTCCTTGATGTGAAGTCACTAGCTCAATTCCTTGTCATGATGAAGATGTAGTCTTGCCAAGCTTACAATAAAAAAAATCAAGTTATTTTTTCCCAGGAAAAAAACGGGAACTTTATTTATGTAGAATACACGAAATTACATTTTGCATATATGCTTTAGAGAAAGCACATTACCAGTGATCCGAAGAGATCCCTCAAAAGATCCAAAAAAACCCTAGTAGAGAAAACATATTGAACTCAGAATAATAATTAATAAAAAGACCGAGTCTAAAGGCCCATATGCAAAACCATAGGGTTACATAAAAAATCGGGTCAAAGAACCCCAACGATAGACATCAAAGAAACATTCATAGAACCAACCCAGAAAACATATTGGTTCACATAAAGATACAACACCAGGCCAAGAATGCAGCAACATCGATACCTCCACCCACAAGTAAGGAAAAAAGAACGAAGTGACAAATCGAGCCAAGCTACAAACAAAGTCATGTCAAGCAACGAATAGGGCCGAGACATGAAACAAGAGTTAGGATCGACAAGAAAAGCACCGATTAGTAGTCCTTTGAAATGACGGAGGAAATAGGGCAGGGCAACGTGAAAAAGAGGGTTGTGGCGACTAGGGGTCCAACTACCGAGCCCTCCCCTCCCCTTCGTCAATGCTCACCCCCTTCTCCCCCTAGCATTTGTAGAGCCACGAACAAGCCAGCAATAACGAATCCAAAGTAGGACAATGCAAAAACCCTAGTGGCGACAACATCTCACAATAGGCAAGTAACTACAAACACATCATCGAAGAAATGAAAGAAACAAGGAAAAGAAACACGAAAAAGAGCTTTGTGGCAGCTAGGGTTACAACTACCAAAGCCCTCTCCCCTCAATGCTCACCCCTTAATAATTTCATATTATTTTTTGTTAACTTAACTTACGAGAATTTGAACTTTACATAATACTTCATAACACAATGATCACCAATTAAACTACTTTATAAGCTTCATAATTTAATATTTATAAATAAAAAAAAAATTATTATTTGATATATTTTAAAATTATATTTATAATAATTTGGATTATAAATTCATATTAAATAAAAGTTATGTACTCTTTTTGATGACATTATTTTATTTAATATAATAATAAATTCTTATAAATATAATTAATACATTTAACAGTAGAGATGAAATACACACTAAATTTAATCCGACGAAATGCGTCACAAGTATAAGTAAAATATATTAAAACGGAGAAAAACGAAGAGAGAACTTGGAACATATAACGCTATAAATAATTTTGAAAATATTAACTTCCCATCTTAACTAATACAGAGCTTTTTCAAAAGAGGTTAGGTTTTAGGATGATTTCTCTATTTTGATTTTAGTTTTTTTAACTATTTAGTTAAAGTTAATGCTGGCATAATTTTAATATATTTAAATAATAAACGACTTGCCATATAAAATTTCAATCAATTATAATTATACAAAATTTTGTTCTTATTTGTAATTATAGTAAATATATATTTGAATTCTCTGCAATAAAAAAAAGTTATCATCAAAATTATACAAAATTAAATTAACCAACATTATACAAAACTCTATCAATACTGCAATCTGAACTTTTTTTATTATACTGAATGATGATCAAGCTCTCTCCAGCGAGGACATGGGCATAAATAAAGAGAAAGCGAAAGAACATGAAAACCGAAAAAGTGAGAGCCATGAGATCAGTGAGTTTGGTGATGAAAAGGAAGCCCTAGTCTTTTGTGTTTCATATATATATTAATAAAATAAATTATATATATATTTTTTAATAAAGTAAATAACTAAATCTGTAGTGGGATAATAATTATTGGTTAATATTCGTTAATGTAAGTTGAGAAAAATTAGGTTACTTAAGATTATTTATTGGTAAGCTATAAAGAGGAATTTAATTGTCAAATCAGGAGTGGTTCTTACGGGTCGTTACCTGCTAATTCTAGTTTATTCTCACTGTTATCTGATAATGTAAGTTGAGTCATAATGTAAGTTGAGTCATCATTGTTATTCAAGGAAAATTAGGCCACTTGCTATTATTTATCATTGGTGGTCCCAAAATGAGCAGACTTTTAGATTATTTATTGGTGTTCGATAAAAGGGAATTTCACTGTCAAATCAATAGTGGTCATTAGTTAGGATAAGGGAATTTCACTGTCAAATCAATAGTGGTCATTAGTTAGGATAGCTATTATTCACTGTTATCCCCTGATGCAAGCTGACTCATAATTGTTATTCATGAAAAATTAGACTCCCTATTTATTTATTGGTGCTCCAAAAACAGACAAACTTTTACTAACTAATGCAAAATAACTCATCAATATTATTCGAAGAAAATTAAACCCCTAAAATTATTCATTGATAATCCAAATAGAAAAGCTCTTGCTAAACCAAGATTCCTATGAATCTTTTCCATTAACCTATTTCCTGATAAGCACAAACCTTTTTTTGACATGCAAAAATAATTATAGAACATACTCTAAGCCTAAAATCTTATCCCGCTTTCTAAATCACATAATGATTTATTTTAACATTATTTTTTATATATACATGTATTCATGATTTTCTTTGTAAGGATAAATTTTAAATTAATTTTAGAGATTTAGGTAAATGTGACACATGCCCACAATTCTATCGTTAATATAAAATTATAATAAAAATCCGTGCAATATAGATCTATGCATTTGGACACCGGCCAAGATATTCTGAAAGATTTGGCTACGCGATCTCAGCGATTTTAAATACGAGAACAGAAATAAGAATTTGAGGCCATGACTGCTATATTTGACAATATTCGCCCTGGTTTCATTAAAAGCGGGTGTTTCAGAATATCCAAATTAAGTTAAAGGCTGAATGTGTGGATACAGCGTGTATTCATCCGATCTGCATTAAGTAAAAGCATATGAGTAGATGTCCTAAATTTGAAGTCCAATTTAGGGCTAGGCTGAATGTGTGGATTCCACGATCTGCATTATATATGCCTAAATTTGAAGGCCAATTTAGGGCTGAAAGAGGCAATCCTTACAAGTGTTATTCACTTTGAAAAAGGGCATGATAATACAGGTAACTTACCCTTGCCACTCAGAAGATGTCTGCATAAAGAATATTAAAAAAAACAGAGCAGTTCGCAGAATAGAATATTTAAAAAAAACAGAGCAGTTCACGGAGGAGAGTTGCGTGATAGCAACAACAATCTGGAGCTATAGGTTTTTAATTTTGAGGATACTGTGAGTGTGCGTGCTGGTTATTGGAAAGTCTGGAAAACTCTGTGTGGTTTTCTGGAATGACAAGTTACATATAATATGAATTTTTCTGGAATGACAAGTTACATATAATATGAATTTTATGAAGAAAAGGAGGGTAGCGTGTCAAATTTGGAAGCAGAAGAGAAAGTGAAGCAGAGATGAGCGGAAAAAAAGGCATGTGATTGTGGTCACGTGGGTGTGCTGGTGTGGTATGTTACCTTGAGAGTAGACAACTGAAGTTTGTAAGTGGCCCTGGGCAGACCGTGTAGGTCCATACACATCACAGCCATAGGGCATGGGCTTGGTTACCTATTTTAGCAGAAATATGTACGGTATCCAACGGAAGTTGCAGAGCAACAGCGACAGGGTGTGCGTTGTGGGTTTGAAGGCGTACTGTTTGGGTGAGGTGGACACACGAGATCGATTCTCGTTGGTGGGTGGGTTCAGAATAATATAAGCAGGCAGGCCATACCGACAGGCTAAAATTAAGGGAAAGTAGGTACGATACCCTAGAGGGTTTCACGTGGACTGAACTAGGGTAGACGGCCATGAACAGGGAAAGATCATATTTATGTAAAAACCGTTAACTGTGGTCGGAGGGTCAGGCGTAGGGTTAGGGTTTTAGGGTTTTGGAATGCCAGCAGAATAATGGAATTTGGTTGAAGGGTGAAAAAGGTTGGGTGTTTAGGTTTAACTTGTCGGAAGTGAAAAACGCAATGAGGTGATTGGCACGGAAGGTACTGGGGACAGTGCAAGGATAAGGGTAACGGACAAGGGATGTGCAGGGGTGATGGACACGATATAATTGAAGTGGGCATCAGTTGTTGGAATGATTTACAACACCAAGTACGTTTTTCATATTTGGTTAGGGGTGGGGAAAGTAGAAAAGAAAAGAGGAAGAGGTGGGGAGGGGGTTAGGAGGAGGAGGGACTAAGAAAGCTCCCTGTCGGACTGGTCCTCACCTCTGTCATATATCATACAGATAGGGATAGGGCTCATGGAGGATCAAGGACGCAGCAAGTTCAAGAGAATTTGTGTGTTTTGTGGGAGTCGATCAGGCTACAAGGCACTTTTCAGCGAGGCCGCCCTTGATCTAGGGAAGGAATTGGTACAGATTTATGTGTTTATACCCCCATCCCTGCAAACATAAATGGAGTTTTCTTACATGTCGTGTGTCTCTGTGTGTGTATGATTGCCTGTGTTGTGAAGCAGATGTTGTTTTGTATTGGGTATTGCAGTTGTCCAGAAGCAGATGTAATTTTGTATTGGGGGTATTAGAGTTTGTCCTGAAGCAGATGTAGTTTGTATTGGATATGATTGTTTGTCTGAATTTCTGAGAGAGCTATGTGTCTGTTGTTTTCTGGACGTATTTGGGTACTGTGCCATGGAGCATTTGCTTGATTAAAGGAAAATTGGGCTTATGAATTCTCTAATAGAATTGTGTGAGTTATATTGTTGCAGGGCTTTAAATATGTTGAGTTTGTTGTTTTCTGTGTGTGCTGGAATTGGAATTTGCATTCTGCATGCTTGTAGGATTCAAGTGGTTTCATGCCCATATGGTGCAGGTGGGTCGGAAAATTGACCTAGTCTATGGTGGGGGGAGCGTGGGGCTCATGGGATTGATCTCTCGGACTGTTCATGATGGTGGCTGCCATGTTCTTGGGTAAGAGATAAATTGCTTGTTGGGTTTGGTTCTTCCGAGCTTTCTGTGCTTTCATAAGAAGGGGCCTCTGGCTATCCAGATCATTACAGTGTTATATGTTTCAATTCTGGTTCCTAGGAGTAAAATTAATTTTTACAATAGCATTGATGTTACTGAACTGACAGAAACTGGCATCTCCTTTGAGGACGAGATAATAATGTGGTTATCTGTGTTTAGTTCGTTTTCAATAATTAATTTATTCCATTATCCCTAAACATATCGGCGTTTTGTTCTGGCAGGGTTATTCCAACCGCTCTAATCCCTCACGAGGTACCATTGACTTCTATGCTGTATTACAGTACAGCGTAATGACTTTTTTACTTGCCTGTTTCTTCTCTTTCCCATTTCTTTCACTTTTTGCAAATTTTCTTTCACTTTTGCAAATTTTGAGGTAGTTTAACAGTACACATAACAGTTCTGTGTTCTTTACAACGATCTTGAAGACTTTCAATATAATTAGTACACAATTGGAGAACGTTCAAATGCAATTCTAATATCATATTACATTGCCTTCTTCTTTCCAAATTATATGTTTACATTTCCTTCTTGTCTTTCTGCTCTTATGAATGTTATGTTTTTAGGATTGCAAAAGGTGGAGAGTTCAACAATCTGGAGGCTATACTCTTACATTTGCCTGGGGTATGGTTTAAATAAAAGTGAAAACACAGGAAGTCCGGGTTGCTCAGGCGTTTCAGAAACTTGGTGGCACATTAAGTTTTTGAGGAATAGAAAATCAACGCAACTTCCACGTTGCAAGTCCAGTGTAGATGCAATAATAACAAAGAGCCTCGTAGGACCTCTCAAGATTAGACGCAGAGGAAATTCTTCAAACCAAAATCAGATATCTAATCCTTATTCAGCCCCAAGTTTACTCTCATTCGATAACTGGAATAGTTATAGAAGCTTAGTAATTTGTCTTGAAAATTGTAATTCTGCATTTAGATACCATTTCGACGAAGCCCAACATGTCAAAAAATCCAACCCCAGTGTTCATCTAGGGGTTCAGAAAGAAAGTGTCGCAGCATTTGCGGAGCGTTCATGGACACTGGTTATAAGCCGAGATAGAGATGCGAAATGGGTTTCTTCATACCAACGTTTTATTCCATATCCATGAAATCTGTAGCCTGATTTGGATAAAATTGAGAGTATAAACTGTCCTGCATACACTTATGCCACTTATTGCAAATATATAGTGGCGAATTTGCTGCAAAAGCCTATAAATATTGATACACTTTTGGCATGTTTGGCTCTGTATTTTAGTAGGGTGTGATTATTATTATGATTCCTCTTTCGTCTAGATCTCACTTCGAGTGCCATCTGGTGGTCTGTTTTTGTCACAGATATCTGGGGAGACAGTTGGTGAAGTGAAAACTGTTGCAGACATGCATGAGAGGAAGGCAGAAATGGCACGTCAAGCAGATGCTTTCATTGCTCTACCAGGTGTGTGTTTTTAATACAAGTCTTCGGGAAATTTTGGATGAACAATTATCGATAGCACATGCGAAATTTTGCCAATTCCATCCAAGATTCTTCAAGTTCAGATTAGTCTTGGTTTAATCGCAGAGTGTTGTTAATAAGGTAGTGTTGTTTCAACCTACTGCTGATTGTAGGTGGTTATGGGACAATGGAAGAGCTCTTAGAGATGATCACATGGTCACAGCTTGGCATTCATGAGAAGCCGGTATCTATCCATAATAATAATCGAAACTTCCTTCATTTGCTTCCATGAATTTGCCATTGTAGGCTGTGGAATAAAGGGTTAGATGGTTTGAAATATTAAAGTACATAAATTTCACAGTTGTATATAATATATGAATTGTGTGAATTTGCAGGAAATGTCCAACGTTTTTCGGTGGTCACTTCACCATCATCAGGGACTTGAGAAGCTGTATAATGATGTTGGACGTTTCCTGCAAATTCACACAATTCATATCTGAAATAATATTACATAAATGAAATATTCCATAATCAAAGGCTAATTCCAAGCTGAATACCTATTGCATGCTTTAAAGGAACTTATAAGCAGAATGGCATCCTATGAGCTTGATGAAAAGTAGCTTGGATTTGTTTTCTAGGTGGGTCTCCTGAATGTGGATGGATACTACAATTCCTTGCTTGCCTTGTTCGATAAAGGTGTGGAAGAAGGATTTATCAAGCCCACGGCGCGGCATATTGTTGTTTCTGCTCCAACAGCTAAGGAACTGATAGAAAGAATGGAAGTAAGGCCTTATACCAGTTTTGTCATTGTTCAAATGATCTCATATTAAATAATTTTGTCTCTGTTTTTTGTTTTCGAGTTCTAGATTGATGAGGCTGTGATCACCAATACTAAGCTCTAATAATAAAACTGGATCAACTCTCAGAGGGTTTATAGTTTTGTTGTTGCAGCACGTATACAAATTTGGGGTTAATAATAATCTGTGTTTTTTTTTGCAGGAATATGCTCCCACGCATGACTGCGTTGCACCCAGACAAAGCTGGGAGTTGGAGCAACTTGGTTATTGTTCAACTGCTTCCAAACATTGTTAATGTCTCTGCCTATGGGCTTATGGTTAATGATTCAAGATAAATTCTAATGTCCATAAATTTCTCAAATGTCCATAAATTTCACAATGGGAAAGAAATTTGCGGTCCATATTGTGCAGTAATCTTCCAATTTGTCCATTTATTGGCAATAAAATTAAAATAACAATGACATCATGTATAACCCAGACATTACATTATTGAGGGACTCACAGTCGCTGTCAAATGGGCCTGTGTCACTTATAAAATGGCAAAAGTGTAAAGATGTCGAGCACGACCCGCCTTGGAATCAAAGCAAACCATCATGTTGGTCAGCACTTAATCCACAAGCATCATGAGCTTTCTGAAATAACACAACAATTTGGATGGAATACAGCTAGCCTAGCAGTACTCTCTTACACGCTTGAATATGATAAAACAAGCTGGTCATGTGCACAGTAAACGTTCACAGAAATAGGATAAATTCTCTGCGCCAGAATCAATTATTGGGCCTCTTTTTCATGTTCATTTTATGTGTAAAGCATTGGGTGACAATAAAACAGTGACAGCGTTGTTACAGCTACCTAATTAACTTAAACCAAACAAAACAGTACGTTTTGACACTGAAAGGGGGCAGGGAGAGAGTGGTGGATAGCATCTTCATTTGCTTCTGGATTTCTGAGTACACGAACCTTACAGCCATGTGGAGGTGGCGTGAAAGATTCGACTGATTCGACTGTTAAGCGGGGATAGGATGGATCTGATGATATAATATAAAACATATTTTAGGTTGTGGAGATAGCAATATTTTACATCTGATGATGTGATATAAAACATATTTTAGGTTGTGGAGATAACAATATGTTACATCTGATGATATAATATGAAACATATTTTAGGTTATGGAGATAACAATATTTTACATTTACAGGAGTAGAGAGGTTTTACCGGAGGGTTAGGTGCATTTTTCCAGGGTGGAAATTGCTTGCTCGTAGAATATGGTAAATGTTTGTATCATGCATAAATTATGCATAAAGTTAATGCATAAAATTGATTGGTTTTTTGTTTTTCTATTTTATTTTTAAAATATTACATTTTTTTTCCATCAATCAAATAAAAAATAAAATGGAAAGGCAATAAGATTAAAAAATAAAATGGAAAGGCCATAAGATTGTTTCCATCTATCAAATAAAATGGAAAGGCAATGAGATTGAAATATAATAAGAGAATGATTCTCATTTACCTATAAAACAAAATGGAAAAACAATAATAAATAAATAAATATTACATTTTTCTTGTCCATCTTAATCCATTAAATAAGATTAAATAAGATTAAAAGACAATAAGACAATGATTCTGATTTTCATCTACCAAGTAAGATAAGATGGAAAGACAATAAGTAAGTTATTACATAGTAAGATAAGATGGAAAGACAATAAGCAAGTTATTACAAGTTATTACATAGTCTTAATCCATCAAATAAGATGGAAAGACAATAAGATAATGATTCTGATTCTCATCTACCAAGTAAAATAAGATGGAAAGACAATAAGTAAGTTATTACATAGTAAGATAAGATGGAAAGACAATAAGCAAGTTATTACAAGTTATTACAGAGTAAGATGGAAAGACAATAAGACAATAAGTAACTTATTACATAGTAAGACAATGAGACAATGAAATCTTCCAAGTAAGATAAGACAGAAAGACAATAAATAGAAACAATAAGACTATAAATAGCTTATTACATAGTGTTTAATATTTGCAATATAAAATTAACAAAAACTGAGAGATCTACATACCCTTGTGACATACATATCATGTCATGGACGACTAAGAAAAAGAAAAATTTTAAAGAAAAAGTTCATAAACATAGAATTAATTTTAACCCAGACTTCTGTATCTGAGACCTATGACCTGTAACCTGTACTACTGGTGCTAGTTTTTGTCAAACAATTTGGATCTACTACTACAATTTTTTATTTAAAATATACCAACAAATAGTATTTTTCTCAACTAAATATTAACACAATCATATTAATAAACATTATTAACACAATCACATTAGTAAATAGTAAATATGATTGATATAAGCCGATAAACATCATTATAATGGAGAATAGTAAATACTCACTGTAAGATGCATACTTGCATTATGTGAGTGTATCCAGATGCATTGAATTTTAAAATAAAAGTCCAATCCTGTGCATTGTCCCGAGCAAGGTTGTCAGATTCAGATTCCGATTCTGAAACGAGGCACTGGGGGAATGGTCAGGCACCACCCTGGGAATGAATGAATTTATACTCAACGTGTATTAGGTGGCAACTCCTGCAAAGGACACACACTGTAACAATCACAGGCACCTCATGCGTCTGATTCCCGACAGGAGCCTTAGATATATGTTATTAGCTATGGAGGCTTTACAGAGATATATGACAAAGTGTGGCATTATGGGGTAGAATGTGCTGTAAGATTTGTGTGGTCAGGATGGTGGTGGAGGCACTGTCAGAGGAGTGGGATGCATATCCAGAAGAAAGTACAAATACAACCTGGCATGGCAGGCCCTCGTGAAGGCTGCAGCAGACCAGATCCAGAAGAGGAGGAGGAAGAGGGGGTCCGGGTGATATGTTTTCACTTTTCTTGGATCTGGTTGCTGTGCCATTCCCGTTGATGCTGGATACATAAACACAATTTTTACTGTGCAGGCTTCTTGTCTTCTTTCGGGGTCAGCACGTAGAGCCAAAGTAGCTGTAATGCCTGCTTTTTCCAAAAGTCTGGGCGCACTTTTGGCGCTCGCGCCTTTTCAACAGGCATGCTGGAGTTCCTTGGCCTTTTTCAGTTAGTTGGCATGATAGTGTTTTTATATTTTCTTGGATCACATGATTCTCGCAACGCACTTCTGTAATAGTTACGTAAATGCATTCACTCATTCTAGTAACCCAATAAGATACTATCAAGAGTGGCTTAAGAGATTACCCTGAATGCAATGGATGGATAGATTTGGTACATGTTAATATTTTATGGTTAGGTCTCTTAACCTGAATGCAATGGATGGATAGATTTGGTACATGTTAATATTTTATGGTTATATATATATATATATATTTTTTGAAATTACAAGTTTGAATTATCAGCGTTAATATTTATGTTTTATGAATAAGTATTAAAAACTATAAGTTTGGAATATCAGTGTTAATATTTTTGTTTTATGAATAAGTATTAAAAACTACAAGTTTGAATTATCAGTATTAATATTTTTGTTTTGTTTTATGAATAAGTATTAAGAACTACAAGTTTAAATTATAAAATTATTTAATAAGATAATATCAAAAGTGGTTAAAGAGATTATGCTGAATGCAATGGATGGATAGATATGGGACATGTTAATATTTTTATGGTTAGGTATATTTTTCTGTCAATTTTGATTAAGACATTTGAAATTACAAGTTTGGATTATCAGTGTTGATATTTATGTTTTATGAATAAATATTAAAAACTACAAGTTTGGATTATCAGTGTTGATATTTATGTTTTATGAATAAATATTAAAAACTACAAGTTTGGACTATCAGTGTTAATATTTTTGTTTTATGAATAAGTATTAGAAACTATAAGTTTGGATTATAAAATTATTGTTAATATTTTTTGTTATGAATAAGTATTAAAAACTACAAGTTTGGATTATTAGTGTTAATATTTTTGTTTTATGAATAAGTATTAAAAACTACAAGTTTCGATTATAAAATTATTGTTAATATTTTTTGTTTTATTGATAAATATTTAGTTCATTTTAAGTGAAGCATTTGAAATTACAGATTTGGATTATAAAATTGTTAATTTTTTTGTTTTATGGATAAATATTCAGTTAATTTTTCATTGAATTTTATTTATTAATGTACATTTTTATAACACAATAAATTTGAAATAAAATAAAAATAATATTTAATTAATAGTTTAAAATGAAACGAAACATCAATATAAATGTTATTTATTTTAAATTATGTATTAAACTTGAATTTAAATAATATTATGTAATTTTAACATTTTTATAAAACATGTAATTTTTTAATGTTAAATTTAAATTAAACATTAATATAATAATTAATTTTAAGGCTAACATTTATGGAGATTTGAACAAACAGCTTATTGCAAGAAGTGCCTTCATAATACACCTATTCATTGCCAATCCAAAAACCCACCATCAACAATATAATAATTATTTACTTTAAAATAAATAATCATAAATTTGGATTTGATTTATTATATTTAATTTAAATAACAATGAAATTAAATTTTAAAAATATCATTATAATTATCTTGTACTTCAAATTAAATACTATTAAATTTAAAATACATCACTCTTTTTTTTTTCAAATGAAGGGTTAGTAAAACCCTTGGTATCCCATGAATGTAATTAGGCATATGATTGGTTCTAAGTTTATTAGGAATGTTAAATAATATATATATAATTTAAAATACATCACTCTTTTTTTTTTCAAATGAAGGGTTAGTAAAACCCTTGGTATCCCATGAATGTAATTAGGCATATGATTGGTTCTAAGTTTATTAGGAATGTTAAATAATATATATATAATGCACAATATAATATAATAAGTAGAAAGGAAAAACCTTTATAGTTATTTTTACCATATTGATATTGAAGCTAAAATATTTTTGGCATATTTTACATACTAAAATTCTTTCACAAAGTTAAAAAAATTAGAACCATAAAATAAAAACTTATAATAAACGTAAAACACAAGATTGAGATAGAAAATATAGCTAGAGTATGTTGATATGCTAAGGTGTGTCTCTTGCCTTAAAAAAAAGGGGTCTTTTACACTAATTTTGTGTCTAACTTGGAAATGACATTGGAAATTAGATTATTATTATGATATTATTATTAGTATTATTGTGGGTGCATGTTGTGTATGTGTTTTGATTACATTAGCGCACTTGCATGTGTTGCTTTATTTAAGTGTTCATATTCATTTCTTTAAGTTTTAATGCTTTCGTGAACATATGGAGTTAAACTTACTTAGCTATATTTTTTTTCTTTTTTTTCTTTGAGGAGTGATTCATGACATGTCAGTGCATGGATTTTTTCTCAAATATTTGTCTAGCAAGTCAATGTATTTGTATTGCTTCAATGATCATTGATCATTGAGAAAGCTAGTGGGTTAATGAGCATAACACACTATTCCACCAAATTGGGACTTTTTTATCAACATTATCTTATTTCAAACTCTTGTTCTTGGGTGGTTCCATAGCCAAAATATGGATATGGGTTAGTGACCAAATCTCACATGGTATCAAAGCCTAACATAATCTCAGGAAGTGTTTTCATTGTGAGAAAAAATTCAAATTTTGCAAGGGTTAATTTAAAACTCTTCTTTCCCATGCACTCATCCTAGGGATCTCTATAATGTCCCATGTCTTATTTTAAGTGATCCACCGTTAGATTCCTCTATCCAACCACATTGGTTGAATTTGAATAGGAAAATGTGGGGGAATTTTAAAGATGTTGTGATTTACATATAGCTATAATAGATATGTGAATTTGTTGCTACAACAAATCTATAGCGAAGGAACTATTCCATAGCTCGAAAGAACTATAGTGTGTGTTGCACACTATAGATCTAGTTTTCATGGCTTTAAAAATCCCAATTTAGCAGTGATATTATGGTTGAGGGAACCTGTATTAAGCTACAAGATCCGTTCATGTTTTGTAGCAACTTTATTGTGGTAGATCCACTCCTCTTTTGGTGTATATTTTTACTTAGTTGTTGATTTCTTAATGATGAAGATGGCCCTTCCGTTGCTATTGGAGTACCATTGATTCATAAATTGAATTACCTAGATGCCTAGTGATTCATGGAGAGATTTGTTGCCAAGAATTCCATGGAGATATCTCAAAGGCTTCGTGCATTAGCTATGTGATTCACTCACCCATGTCATTATCAAAATATAAACGAATTAATTGGTGTAACCTCCACTCTATTTTGACAAATTATATATATATATATATATATATATATATATATGAATTTTAGGGCCAAATTTGAGCACTAAACATTCACATATAAAAAAAAATGAAATTTTGTGGCAACCCTTATTGAGTTAAAAAAATCATTATTCTATTGTAGCGTTGTGGTAATGTATCAATATGAACAACATGTTATAGGAATATCTTTCGTGGCATTGTGAAATCCTATAGTGGATTTGTAACTACAACTATAATTGTCGAATTCACAAAAGACTTTAGATTGGGTGTATGTTCCTTTTGGGGGAGATTTGTTGTAGTGGAAGACAAAGATGAACTTATCTCCACCCTTCAATATTTAAATGTAATCCTTGTCAAAGAACTCAACACAATTCAAGATGAATTTTTTGTGATGATATAATATTTTAACACTCCCTCCCACACCCTTATACCTTCCATGCTGAGTTAGAAGTGTTACTTGACCCCAACCCGACTTCCAAGGTCTCTTTAAGGAAATGGGGTTACAAACGTTTCTCAATTTTCAACTTTCACAAACCTCAAACTAAACATCATCATCATGTCCGACTCATCGAGAGTTTTCTGACACTATCATTTTTTCGTCAATTAAACTTACAGATCAAAAGTTAAGGGAAGCTAAAGCTTGGCCCCCTTGAATCTGCCACGTCATCAAGCACCACCACCTGACCTCCCACGTGGTTCCCATATGATACCCCACCACAATTGGGGTGGTCCATGTCATCACATTATGCCAACATGTATGCCACACTTCATTACTAAGCCCACATGGCACCTACCATGTTACCTCTCTGCATGACCCCACTAGTTGGCCTTGCAACGTGTTTGTAATGAAAATTGTGTTTTATTAAAATATTTGTGACTTCAACCCCAAATTGGATTACTTAGGTCTTTAGGCCCAAAGTGGGAAACACTTGTCAACGACTCTCGAACCCTGAACACTAAAAGCTAGAGATGACATCGTGTTGATGCTACCTCAACCATGTGGTCCTCTCCAAGGATGTCACGTGTCATGCAAATTTAGGCCATTTGTCTCTCCACATAAACCACAATTACTTACTACGTGTCATGCCCTTTGTATGCCACACAATCTCCCTTCCACATCACCAAGTCACATAGGCCACATCCTAGGTACCACCTGACCTGACCTTAGCATGTTCGATGATGAAATCATGTTATAAGAAAATTTAGGCCTTCATTCTCGAACAAGGAGACACTAATCCAATCCCCATTGGGCCCTGAGCATGCTTGGACCCCAAACTCCACTAAGCCCCACCTCAGGCTATTTGAGGCACTTAGGCCCTTGACCATTCATGCCATCTATTGAGATTACAAAGAAGATAGGCTTGGAATTTTGAATATGACCTTGGTCCCACCCTAGTTTCACATCGATTTGTGAATCCTTCACGTTATATAAATTTGGATAAGTTTTTGTAAACTTCGTTGAATCATATATTTCATGCTTTAGGATTCCAATCCGAGGTTTCACCTTGACATTTACATACTTGTGGGCCAAAGTACAGTCCCATCCCAACCATTCCCTGGTGTGCCTTAGCCATGCAAACTCATACTTTTTCAATAGGGCCATGAGTTCATCCCATTGATTATACATAGTGAACATGCCCCATTCCATGTTTCTAAGATTTCACACACTAGTTCAAACTATTAGATGAATCAATAGAATTACATGGAGACTCAACTAGATCCCAATATCTCTCTCTTTCTCACACACACACACACATGTGTACGCATGTATGCTTCATTCATACATAACAACTTAAAGCACACACATAACATATGAATTTCCATAGTAATAGTACATGCTAAAATAACATAGCTCATCCGTTACAAATGAAGTAATGGAATCAAAAGTATAAGTTGAACCACTTATCTTGTAGTATATGAAACACTGACAACTAAGATTGGGACTCTAAATCTCCTCCCAACCACAGGATGAATACACTGCAAATATTTCTTAAAATCAACCATCCTCGAGCCAGATTAAAAGTGTGAGGAGGTAGTTTTCTCATGAGTTCTCAACCATTCACTTGCATACGATGAATAGCACCATTTTTGAGGTGTTCTCAACAACTCCAATCTATTACACCACAATGGATTTTAATCCAACAACAAAACAACATAGGGGTCAAGCAAGGCACAAAGAGTTTTAGTTTAGTATTGTACAGATATATGTATAAATAAAAATGACGTTTGTCACATGTGTTTCTCCTTTAGGAATAAGAGTGCACTTTCTAGCAACTTCTCAATAATGCTTACACCTAGTTCTCAACCCCCAATACTAAACCAGGTGTTAGCAACCCACTAGCTCTAGGGTGCATCAACCTCTCACTAAGTACTCAACCAACATAATATTTAGTGGTTTTTCATCCCCGTGAACATAACCATGTCCCTGATGATTCTTAGCTAGCAAGCCCCATAGGTTTCTCAACTTGACTATCACAGAGCATCCCTACTCTATTAAACTCTCTTATGGCATTTAAACACACATGCATGATTAGGCCTTAACAAGCAATACACAAACAAAACTACTGACCTATTGATCACATGGAATACTTGTGCACCTCTACATGGCTTCCTTATCACATGGATTTCACAAGCGATCATACAAGGATTCGTAAACATAAAAGATACACAAACAAGAGAGAAAACTAGTTCCTCACTCTATTGATACTTTGTGCATACGTTCTCCTCCCTCCCTTACACATCCCCCCTTGCATCATTCTTCCTTCTTTTCTTTCCCACCTAGAATCCTTTTGCATGTTGACTTTGTCAACGTGTTCTGCAAGGTAGACTGCAAACTGATCCTCTGCTCACGATCCCATTTCCTCCATTAACTTCTTGCACAATAGGGCCATTTCTCCCAACAGGGCTATAGGTGATAACTTAAACGAAAGGCATGGTTACATGCAAATCCTCCAACAAACCTTTGAATCAATGTCCCATCTCATCCAATCATCATTTTTAATTAAGCATCATTTACATGAATTTAAAATTCATTATAATATTTGCAAGAGGGTTAACAAAAAGGGTTGAAATAGACCCCACCCTGTTACAAGAACACCATCCTCGGTGTTCTTCTCCCAAACACACACTATTTGATACCCTCATTTGCTCAACCATCTCCCATGTGGCTTCCTCTGGTCCAAAGTGTCTCAACAACACTTTAACCTATTCACTTACTTGATTCTCGAGCATAAGTTGCCTCTGATATAGAATGCACAAAGGTTCCCACTAAAATTATCCCTTTGGTTCTACATGTATGATCTCTAAACTTATATGGATATTCCACTGGACAATTCACCACAACATTTCTCATAAAAATATATTTAAAAATCCAAAATATACAATATTAAGGTTTTATTTCCATTTAGATTTATGTAATTGTAGATTATTGTTAAATGCATATGCATGCAAATTAAATTTATGCATAAAATATAAAACAACAAAATAAAAAATCAAAAACCATGATTGACATAATATATGACTTGGGAAACCCTTTCAAGAGAAAACCCATATGGAAGGTGAGGTTGCTCTTCTCTCTTTATTTGATTAGAAAAATGGTTGTGAGTACAAAGAAGTGTGTCTTGTGGCCTGTGAGCTACTATAGTGCACAAATCCTCTCTGTGTGCTCTATCTCCTATCCCTCTTGGTTATTTTTTCTCATCTATGAAACAAATGAACTCGAAATAATGGAACTCCTTTTCCTCCTACTAGCTCGATTATAACACAATTTGATAACTTACTAGTGGTTATATTTGACTCTCTCAACCCTTAACTAGAGTTAAAATATGGAATCTTCTAGAGTCTTATTCATCATAATCATGTGGCTAGCCTCCTTTCCATGAATAATTGGGGGTGATGTGGTATCCTCTCGAATTATGGTGGTGAAAATAGGAAGGTCAACTTCTGGGTGACATAACGTTTTTAAATGAACTTTGGTTGACATGATTATTGCGTTGTTGGAAACGAATATGTGTCTAGAATATGAGAAAAAGTGTGAGGCTAAAGTGAAAAATAAAATTACCCATTAAAAACATCATTTGATGCCTCAAAATGTTCCTTGAAATTTTCACACCCCAATTTGGAAAACTGAGTCTCAATAGTAAAAATGGTCCTGTGAGATTATTCCCCCACTTTGTCCACTTTGAAAGCATTGATATGGTTGAAAAAAATTATAATGATCCAATTTGGATCACACCTCCCCATTTTAGGAGGTTTTTTTTCCCTAAAAGCTTCTATTGAATGAGGTGAGGAAATTTTTCCTCCACATTCTCTCAAGTGCACCATTTAGCTTTTCCTAGAAATTGTCCTCTCGAACAAATCTACCAAAGGTCATGTTGCCATTGCCTCATAGATTTTGACCTCTTATGTAAAATTGTATATTTTTTAAACTATGCTTGAGCATCTGATGCCAAAACCTCCATAGAAGGTAGGACTTGTTCCTATTCTTGATTTGGCATTGAAGGATGATAGAGTTTCATATTCTCCACATTTCCAATGGAGAAAATGCACATGCATAGTGTTAGACTGAGTTGATATGCATTATCACCCACCTTTTCTAGTATGTTGAAGGGACCATACTGTAGAGCCTTGATTTTCTTACCAAGACCATGTAACCTCTCCTTATTCAATTGCATCCATAATTTTCTTTCCACCTTGAACAATTTATTTGTTATGTGTTGGACATGCCTGACCTTGTATTTTTCCTGTGAATTTTGGAGTGTCTCATGTACATGTATATGGATCTTACTTATCTTCTCAACAATTTTTTTATCCCTCAAGGCATCCCTTCTAAGACCCTCCCTCATTCCTCCTTGCTACCCATATGAAATATCCAAAGGTGAAGGCGAAAAATATCCAAAACAAGTTTCAAAAGGGGACTTACCAGTAGAAGTGTGGATTATTATGTTATAATAATGTTTTATATATACTATATTTTCATCCTAGGTCTCCGGATTCTTCTGATTATGACCCCTTAAAGGCTGCACCAAATTCCTATTGACTAATTTTGTTTTCCCATCTGCCTGAGGATGGAATGGTGTAAACCTCTTCAACTTCATGTCCATCCTTTTCCATAATTTAGTCCAAAATGCACTGAGAAATATCATGTCCCTATCTAAAACGATGCTCCGTGGTATCCCAAAGTGAACCCAGACCTGTCTGAAGAACAAGTTTGTTGCTTCTTACTCATTGATGGTATTTTTATAGGGCATCAAAAAACACTTCTTGCTGAACCTGTCAACTGCCATGAACATGTAGTCATGTCCCTTCTTGGTTGTTGGAAAACCTCCCACAAAGTCCATGGAAATTCTTTCCCAAGGATTAGTGGGTACAGGTGAGGGATGGTATAGACCCTGTTTCATGTTTCTAGGCTTGCTGGTACAATAAAACATGTATCCTATTATGAACCTAACTACCTATTCTTGCATCTTGGGCCCATACACATATCTCTACATGTTGTCAATTATCTTCCCTACACCAAAGTTCCTTGAAATATTGGAGGTGTGGGCATCTCTAATTAGTTGCAATCACTCACCTTTAGGAACACATAACTTATTCAACTTGTAGAGTAACCCATCTTGGAGATGGTAGTCAACTTTGTTGTTATTATCATGCACATGAATCTAAATCTAAAATTGTTGAAACACCTCATTGAAGTCCTCATCCTATGAATATTATTCTCTATATGCATCATGGGTGAATGGATCCATGTGAATCAGAGTTACCAAAGATGTTATATTTGATGTGGGCGGCCTTGAAAGCATGTCGACAAACTTGTTTGTGTTGCCCTTCTTGTACTTAATCACTAAATGAAAATTTTGTAGAAACCCATCCACTTTTAATGCCTCGTCTGTTGTAGCTTAATATGGGCCTACAAGTACAGGAGTGGCTGGTGATCATGGGGACTTTCCCTAGGGGAACAACACCATACCACATGCATTCATATTGGAGGATATATATTGAGGAAAAAATGACATAACATTTTGAACATATAATAGGGGGTAAATGGTTTTTATATTGGTAGGTATAAAAAATGGAGTTCAAAGTTAATGAAAAAATATAAAGGGGTATAAAAAATGTTAATGAAAAAATGGATACCTATAATATCTAGTGAAAGTAGGGGGCTTTTAAATTGGGAAGGTGTATTGGGTTTGTATTGGTAGGGGGTTAAATAATGTGATTTTTAGAGGCATTTTCCAATATGTAGTCAAATTAATGGTATTGTTTAGTATTCCACGAATTCATGTGGTATGTTAGAGGTTCATTGAGTGAAGCACCCATGCTAATGATCTACGTGGATCACTGTCTTGGAATTCCCGTCAGATACTGCTTCTACTTCTTCATAGCTTGCACCAAGGCATAGAGATACTTGTCATAGGTAGGGTAGTTAAGAAGTTTCCCATGAAATGCATCATAATGGTAGCATACGTGCCTTCCTCCCTGCACCAAGATTGTTCCAATAACATACCCACTCACATCTATCTCCACGTTGAAAGGATGTTGCAAGTTTGGAAATGCCAAAACTGGTGGTTGAATAATATTACTGTTTAGCTCCTAAAAGGCCCTATGCTTACCATTTCCCCACATAAAACTCTTGCCACTTGTTTCTATATTGTGTATTTGTGCTTCTAGTGAAGAAAATGGGGCTATGAACTTTCTTAGGTGTTGTTCTTCCCCAACGAAACTCCTAACCTCAAAAATATTAGTAGGCACCAACCATTTCATGATGGCCTCCACCTTGGCAGGATTTATCTTCAGTGGTCCTCCACCTATCACGTGCCTTAGAAATATATTTGTGCAAACACACACTTATAGAGATTTTCTAGCAGTTGATGCTTCTTTAATGTCTCCAACACCTGTGTCAAATGTGAGTTTTACTCCTCCAAGGTAATAATGTCTACCAATATATCATCCAAATGGGAAATAACAAATGAATCTATAAAAGGGTGCAATGTATCATTCATTAACATCATAAATGTAGCTGGTGCATTGCATAGGCTAAATGGCATGAATAACTACTCATACAAACCTTGCCTCATTTTGAAGGAAATTTTCGAGGTATCTTCTTCTTTGACTCGAACTTAGTGATATCCAAACTTTAAGTCTAGTTTGGTGAAATACTTTGCTTGTTGAAAATGATCATATAGATCATCTATTATAAGTAGGGGGTACCCATTTTTAAATGTGATTTTGTTCAATTCCTTGTAACCAGTACACATCCACCAAGTCCCATCCTTCTTTGGGATAATGATGATGGGTGACCCACATGGTGATTTACTTGGTTGCATGACACCTTGTTCCAATAACTATTGCAATTGTATCTTCACCTCACTTGCTTCTATAATAAACTGCATGTACAACCCAATATTTTTAAATAGGGAGTATGACAATAGTTGGATCTTGTGCTCCACTTCCCTCTTGAGGGGTAACCCTTTAGGCTCCCAGAACACATCCCTATATGCATGTAGAAAATATTCTAGTTGTTGTTTCTGTTTCTTAGTACACCCTTCCAAGGATGCCTTTCCTCTTAGATACTTTTCTATAGATTGTTTTATCTTTAAAATAGTAAAGCATACTTCTGGTTGGAACTAATAAATTTCTTGGCTTGGTTAGAATTTACGAGTGAAAATTTTGACTTACATTTCTTCCCATTGATGGTAAACTATTTTCCACCCTTGATGAGATGGTATTGGTTGGAATTCCACATGAATATTGCATCTCACATGTACATGTAGGGACTTCCAAACACCACTCCAGATACATCAAGGGGAACCACATCTAGTTCTACATCATCAATAAAATCAACACTAATACAAAATCTAGTTTTACATTGTTTTATTTCCTTTAAATATGCATCCTTATTTACCCATCCCAATGGATATGGGCTTGAATGATCACAAAATTCCAATTCCAATTTTTTTACCATATCTTCTACAATGATATTTGTCTATGATCTTGAGTTAAATATAGCATCAATATTTATCTTCTTGATCTGTATCTTTGTGTTACGGGAGAATCTACCCTAGGATCTGGGTTGAGGACCCCAATAGAGCGGAAGGCATACAACAGCAAGAAGCAATCAAACTAATGGTCCTAATGCTTAAACTAGAAAACTTGGGAGAGATGACCTTACCCATATGTCCTATGTTTGAGGTCGTTCCCGCACGGTTCAAACCATCTGCTTCTCCATGTGCTTCAAAACCTGCAACTCATTCAAGAAAAGCACATAGACTAGTTGTAACAACATATATATCCTAGATGTAAGTGGTTAGATCATATAAGATTATAAAAAATAACATGAAATCAAATATTACAAGATCATTAACATGTATAAAAAGCATTAAATATCTGACATCATGAATGAGATAGAGCTTATTTATTGATGTATGTAAAATATGTGGAGGAATACCACTTGATTTCAGCCACGACTCCAAGAGAAACGTTCCTCTGGATCCATCCAGCCCAAGAGTCAAGAATATTATTCCATAAAGGTGCACAAGGATGTCACATAAAGGAGGTGAACATCTCAAAGAAGGAAACAAGGGTTTCCTGAACGTAGGAAGTGCAGGAGGCACAAGGATAATCAGACTTGATCTGAGACTAACATGCTACACTATCAATACCTATCTCTCTTCTCCCTTTAGGCCTTCCCATGAGGTGTATTTATACTTCACCAAAATAGTTTTTTCAGTTGGGAAACAGTTTGGCCATGGGCTCCTGTAGGTTGGCTTCCCGTGTAACCCATAAACCCCGCCCAGATAATAGGGAGTTTTATATGTTTTTAATATTTTAAATTATATACGTGGGTAAAATATGAGGGTACCTATGACTGCACGTGTTTTTGAGAGGGAAGAGTCACGTATGGAATTAAAAATATTTTTTTTAAGTAAAGGACCAAGCTTGAATGGAAAGGACTTCCCAAGGAAAATACATAGATCAGCGAGTATATAGAGGTGATAAATGATGCTATAACACTTTATGTGGAAGAGTTTCGTAATTTATATCTCTAAAGATAATAAGCTTCACCTCCTTCTACATTGAAATACAAACAATATTCTCATCCACATTTTAGGTGCTTTCAAATAGGTTTCTCGAATAGGTGGCATTGACGTTCTTCTTCTTATTTTATTTCTTTATATTATTCGGGTTAAGTTCTGGATGCAACTTCCAACACTTTTCCTCTGTATGGTCATCAATGTTGCAGTTCTTGCATTGATTGTAGGGATATTTACATTGGTGTGTTGTGGCTGCCATATTTTTATCTTTTCCCCCTTTCCACCTCTTCCCCTTCTTAGAAGCATCATGTTGCTCCTTCTACTAGGATCCACTTGATTGTGTTTTCTTTAGGCCTATGTTCTCCAGGTATTGTGCTTATACATCGATGTCGGATTGAAAATCATCACTTGCTTTCATAGATTGGTATGTAGACCCCCTAGATACTTCAGGAGTAAATCTAGGTTCTTCGGTGAGATACCCAAAATTATGGTTGCCTTTCTAAACTTTGTGGTGTACTCCTATATGCTCTTGCCTTGCTTTTGCCTTAAGTAGTGCCACTGGATCCATTGGTCCTCTAATTACCCAATAGGGTAAAGTTGTTACTTTATGAGGGCTTTGAATTACTCCCACTTAGTCACAGGAGGTTCTCTCTCTAACCTCAAGGTCTTCGTGCAAATTTCCTACCAAGTGAGGCAATGGCCCTCTAATTTCAACCGCACAAATGAAATATTTTTTTCTTCCTCAAAATGATGGACATGGATAATATACTTCTTATTGTTGTAAACAATGGTTTATCTTCAAAGCATCAATTCTCCCTTCATATAACTTTATATCGACCTTCACTTCCATTTTCAACAGGAACTATGAATTTTTCACGACACTCAAACTGGGTTGATATTTTTCGGGTCCTTTCTTCTAGTGTTTCTTTGTTTCTTCATGATCTCCTGATCTCCCTTCATATTTTTCGTATGCATTAGAACCCACATATTATAAAAATATTCTAAGCTTATTGTTTAATTCTTGGATGAGGAGATTCATATTACGACTTATATCTGAAACTTGTGATCCTAGTTGTAAAAACCTCCCCTTTGCAATATTAGTAGTGTCATTCATAGTTTTTTCAACCATGACTAGGGTTTCACGAATTTTGGCTTAGTCGATCTAGATCCATATAAATATCCACAATATACCCAAATTATCTTTCTATGATACCAATATGATCTGTGAACTACCATGGATATTCCATTGGATAGTTTGTCCCAATAGATATGATAAAACTATATTTAAAATTTTGAAATCTACACTATTGGGGTTTTATTTCTCTTTAGATTCATGGATCTATATATTAATGTTAATTGTGCATGGATGCAAATTAAATTTATGTATAAAATATAGAAAATGAAATAAAAACTCATAAACCATAATTGTCATAAGATATGACCTAGGAAACCCTTTTGAGAGAAAACCTAGCTCGAAGGTGAGGTTGCTCTACTCTCCTTCTTTAAATAGAAAAATGGTATTAAGTACAAATAAGTATGGCCTGTGGCTCATGGGATACTACAATGCACAAATAATTTGTGTATTCCTTATATCTTATCCCTCTTGGCTATTTTTTCTCATCTATGAAACACATGCACTTGAAAGAATGGAACCCCTTTTCCTCCTCATGGCTCGACAACTAGAACACAACTTGATAACCTACTAGTGGTTACATTTGAATATATCAAATCTTAAATAGTGTTACAATATTGACTCTTATAGAGTATTCTTTATCATAATTATGTGGCTAGCCCATTTTCCATGAATAATGGGGGTTGACATGGCATCCTCTCGAATTATGGTGGTGAAATAACGAAGGTCAACTTATGAGTGGCATAAATTTTGTATATGGGATATAATTGATGTGATTATTGTATCATTGGAAGGTGTATGTGTGTAGAATATGAAAAAATTTGGTAGATATAAAAAAAAATAAAGCTTTACCCCCAAAAAAGGTCATTTTATGCTAGAAAGTTCCAAACCCCAATTTTCCAAACTAGGTCTCGCTAGTAAAAATGATCCAGTGAGTTGATTCCTCCACTTTTTCCATTTTAAAAGAATTGATATGGATGAAAAAAAATATAATAATCCAATATAGATCAAACCTCCCCATTTTTTAAGGCTTTAGGTCCCCAAAATATTATACTAAATGAGGTGAGGAAATTTTTCCTCCACCTTCTCTCAAGTGTACAATTTAGTTTTTCTTCGAAGTGGTCCTTTCAACCAAATATGTGAAAGGTCCTATTGACCTTGTGTGATAGTTCTGGACTTATTCTACAAAAATTATCTTCGATCAACTCAACTTGAGAATCTGATGCCAAATCCTGCAGAGATTGTAAGACTTGTTCCTTTTCCTGATCTAGCATAGAAAGATGATAGAGTTTCATATTCTCTACATTTAGAACTAAGAAAATGTCGATGTATGGTGGTATACTAATTCGATAGGAATTATCGACCACCTTTTCTAGTATCTCAAAGGGACCATACTGCAAAGCCTTTATTTTCTTACCAAGACCATGTAGCATCTCCTTATTCAATTGTAGCCATAATATGTCTCCCACTTTGAATGATTTATTTGTTTTGTTATGATCATGCCCGACCTTATATTTTTCTTGTGACTTTTGCAGTGTCTCTCATAGATGTATATCGATCTACCAAATCTTCTCAACAAGTTTTTTTATCCCTAAAGGCATCCCCTATAAGATCCTCCCTAACTACTCCTTGCATTCCATATGCAATATTCAAAGATGAAGGCGACAAATATCCAAAACAAGTTTAAGATGGGGACTTACCAATAGAAGTGTGGAATAATATGTTATAAGAGTGGTGTATATATACCATATTTTCATCCCAATTCTTCGGATGCATTTTATTATAACGCCTAAAATGTTGCACCAAAGTCGCGTTGATTACTTCTATTTTCCCATTTATCTATGGATGGAATTTTATAGGCCTCTTCAACTTCGTGTCCATATTCTCAAACATTTTAGTCCAAAATGCACTAATAAATATCATGTCCCTATTTGAAATGATGCTACTTGGTATCCCAAAGTGCACCTAGACCTATCTAAAGAACAAGTATTTTTTTTCTTTCTCATTGATGATATTTTTATAGGGAATCATAACACACATCTTGTTGAACCCGTCACCTACCATGAACAAGTAGTCATGTCCCTTCATGGTTGTTGGTAAACCTTCCAAAAATTCCATGGAAATGTTTTCCCAAGGCCGAAATGGTACATGTAAAGGATGATATATGATATATTTCCTATTTCTAGGCTTGTTAGTATAATAAAAAATGCTTCGTCTTATGAACATAGCTACTTTTTATTACAACTTGGGATAATACACATATGTTGTGAAACCAACTCCAAAAATAGAAGAAAAGAGATATCAACGCCTTAGAAATAAGCCACTTCGAGGGGGAAACCTCCAATACATTACATGAATAAAAAATTCTTGGATTATACAAATGAAAAAACCTCCTTTCTATATATAGGAGTCCATGGGGCCACAATGTAATCCTAGTGGGGCCACAATGTAATCCTAGCCACCCTAACAATAACAATGTAAGGGCACAATAATAACAATATTGGGGTTAGAGGGGGCTACAATAATAACAATAAGGGGGCTACAATCAAGTTCCAAAACACGAACTTCATATTGGATGTTATCCTTTAAAGTAACTATGAAGATATCAATCCTGTGTTCCTCTGGAATATCAGTTACCCTTATATTCAATTTTTGGAAGTCCTCAATGTGCTCCCCCACTAAACCCTTTTGTTTGAGATTTATCAATTAGCTAAATAAGGTGTTTCTCTTTGTATCCTCATAATGTGATATCATTTCCTCTAGTAAAAATTGACCAAGTGACAATTTTTTTACGGGAAACAAAGCCATCGATACCATACAAATGTATTTTGTTCTAAATGTAAAAGTTGCAATGCATACCTTTTGTGTGTTTTGCACATTATTGAGATCAAAATATTGCTCCATCTGTAGTATCCATGTTACGAGATCCTTGCCATCAAAATTCCTCATATCCATCTTTGGAATATGGTGGTTCTTTCATCCAACATTAGAGTTTATGAAATCATTATTAACATTTATTTTTTTCTCATCATAGTCTCTATCCAGGAGACTAGAAGCACTATCCTTAATGAGCATAGATGAAAATTGGAAGGCTCAGTGGTTAGTAGAATACTCCAAATACAACTTTGCACGTGAGATCCTAGATGGAGTGGTGACTGATGAGAGGTATAGAGTGATGGATGAGGTCATCTATTACTGAGATCGGGTCTTCTTGGCTAGAGATTCTAAGCTCAAGGAGAAGATTTTGCAGGCATCACATGAGTCCCCACTTGCAGGGAATCAAGGATTCACCAAGAATTATCGAGCTATTCGGGAGAGATTCTCATGGAAGGGTCTCAAGGAGGATGTAATCCAACACATCAAGGAGTGCATAGTTTTCCAATAGAACAAAGGAGAGCAAAGCCATCCTGCAGGATTATTGCAGCCACTCCCTATTCCAGATGGGAAATGGGAGAGTATTTCTATGGACTTCATCACCGGTCTACCTAGCGTTCAGGGTAAGGATTGTATCTTTGTAGTTGTTGATCAACTAACAAAGTATTCACATTTATTTTCTATTTCTGCATGGTATACTGCTTCATAGGTAGCTTATCTTTTCTTCAGGGATGTGTTTAGACTCCATGGTCTCGCAAATACCATAGTCAGTGATCAGGATAACCACTTCATGGGTGGCTTTTGGCAAGAGATTTTTCGGTTAGTGGGTATTGAGTTGACACCAAGTACTAGCTATCATCCACAAACCGATGGAAAAATTGAAATAGTGAACAAGTGGTTGGAAGGCTACTTGAGAAACTATGTTTCAGGCCAGCAAAGAGCATGGCTGCATTGGCTCCATTTGGGGGAGTATTGTTACAACACAAATTATCATATTTCCATTGGTATGACCCCATTTCGAGCCCTTTATGGGTATGATGCACTTTCATTTTCTGATGTGATGTTTGGGACAAGCAAAGCTCCTAGAGAAAAGGAGTGGATTCAAGAGATTTAGGACATACTTCCGGCTCTCAAAGACAACATTGATACAACCTAAAACCAACAGAAAATATATGCAGATCATGGTCGGATAGAGAGGCAGTTTGAGGTAGATGACTTGGTCTATCTTTGCCTTCAGCCATATAGACAATCTACACTCAAGGAGAAAGGGGCTGAAAAGCTCAAACCTCGATTCTATGGACCATACAGGGTGATCTGTCATGATGGAGAAGTAGCATATGAGCTAGAGATTCCTATTGGGAGCAAGATCCATATCATTTTTCATGTCTCATGCCTCAAGAAGGCAATTGGACAACATGTGGTTGCCACTATGGATCTCCCACCTATTGATGATGAGGGCTATCTAGTTTTGCAACCAGAGACTATCTTGGATACTTTGGAGAGGCAACTAAGGAGCAAGGTGATCAAAGAATATCTGATTCGATGGAGGAATCTTCCTGATGAGGATGCCACTTGGCAAGGAGAGAAGATTTTGCAGCACCCTTCTTTACTGTTGCTTGAGCACAAGCAAATTCTGGGAGGGGAGGACTATAATATTCCCAATTAGCTTATTTCTAGTTGGAATATTATATATTACTTCTATTTCCAGTTTAGAAGAATAAAAGGGGTAAGGAGACCCTTAAATCTCTTTAGTAGGAATAAAACACCTCTAGTGTGAATGTGGTTCAGTTTAAGTAGAAAAAATAAGGTCACCTTGGGTGTGAAGGGGAGAAATTCATGTGGAATAGATCAAGGTTGACCAAATCAACAGCGCTGCCAAAAAAGTGAGTGGAGCTAGTGGAAACAATGCAGATTTGGAGGAGGAATCTTTGCATGGAAGTAACCTCATGAATGAGTGGGGCCAAGGGTGAGGGAGCTCACAAGAATATAAGGGGAGGTATGGCAGCCATGAGAAACATTTCAGAATATTGTCTATGTTTGAGTCTTATGAATTATTTCATGCTTCAGCTGTTTAGCTGGGTTTGTTGTACTGTTTAGTACTATGGGTATTCTCATGTGGGAATTCCCCACTCTTCCTTGGAGGACTTGTTGAAGAAATATGGGAGGAGTATTTTGGTCTACATTTCCACCATCCGGAATTGGTCCAAGTATTCATGTTCAGCCACAACATAATATTCTCGAGAAACTGCATTATTTTTCATGATGTTGCAGTAGAAGGGTCAAAACCCCTGTTGATGAGCTAGTTTCCTATGAAAGGATCAATATTTCACCCGGATAGCTAGTAAGGGGAAGGTTCAGCCATATATATGCAGATCTTCAGTCAAATAGCGTGATTCAACTATAGATCTATAGTTTATGCTTTTTGTATCTTGTGTCCTTCCAAGAAACCTTTGCTGGGTTATCTTGAGATTGTGTAAAAGAGACTAGATCTCATTTTTCTCAGCTCTTTGAGTAATATATCATCAAATATATTTGTTTCTATATGTTTTTAGTAGAAAACCTCAATAAACTGCACTGTCACATGCTTAAGAAATTCTATGTTGCAGTAGTCATGGGGTTTTGATGTTTTCGGGCTATATTGAGCTTGGGAGATCTGTTTAACTAAGCTATAATGATTTTTTTCTGATCCCCTTGTATATTTGGGTGCTATAATACATAAAATAATGGATCCATGTGCTTTTCTTCATTATTATAACACAATTTTATGAAAACTACGTTTTTGGTGCCTATATTGCCGATTTTCCTAAAAAGGAATATTACACGAAGGCTTATCAATGTGCATAATATAGGCTAAAGATATGTAGCAATCACAAGGTATATAAAGTATGGAATCCTCTTGGGATAAGGCCAAAATATGATAAAGAAGAGAAAAATGAGGCCCATATTCTATGACATGGCAGGTCAAGAAGAATTTTCAAAATAGATGAAAATTGACATTGCATGGACACAAACGTGGAATAGAGGTTCTAATGTAGGGAATCCATGAATAGGTAGGCTCTACTGGCAAGTCATGATGTGTATAAAAGAGAGAGGCTAATATTACATCTTGACGGGATCAGGCAGAAGGCACAATGTAAATGGAAAGGATGGTCAATAATGCAACATAGTTGGTGATATGTTACCTACCCCTATATTCCAAGTTCAAGAGAAACACACCTAAGGTACAACAAATGTGGCAATTAAACACCACCCTTTCTTATAAAAACCATCCGGAAAGGGCTAGACCCATGGTTAAATCACATAATGAAAGAAATTAAACACAGATTAGCTAAAAATAGGACCACATAATTTTTTATTTTTTATTTTTTTCTTTTCTGAGTTTTATAAAAAAAATTGGATTTTTGGCATATATGAGATATTAGAAAAGTGCTCACACCCCACACCAAACCAAAAAGGTCTAAAAACATCACACACACTCCTATGTAAAATATGTAAAGATGAAAATATGTCTAATATAGCATGTCAAAGTGTGCCCACTTTTAGGCATAGGCCAAGGATTCCCATACTTCAACTCATGGAGGAGTGGAGGTGCCATATGGTACACCATGATGGTGCCATGCCATCAAAATTTTAACTACCCAATTCCTAAAGGTTGACGATATTAGGGGAAATCTAGAAGCATATAATTATTAGGAATGACTCGAGGACATACAAATTAAGTGGTATCATTAGTCAGTGCAACTCCTTGAGAAGGAATATCAAGATATAAAGTGGGTACAAGACACCCATCGACATGTATATATGAGTTGGAGAATTCGTTTTCAATTTCAGCATTATAAGCCCAAGACTTGACTCGATCCATGGGTGGCACTTTCAAGGAGGATGAGGAGATTCCCCTTGGATCGATTCAAGTTTTTTTTTTCCAATCTCAACCTTTTCCAAGTCTAGGGGAATAGAGGCATGAAGAGGATTAATATCCCTAATATTATTAATAGGTGAATATGTGACCTCTAACATGACTTATTGAGTAGAAGGCTTGTCATCAATGGAGTCATGAGAAAGAGGAAGAGTAATGACTTGTGTTGTAAGATGACATTTCTCATATTCCATATTGGGATGGAGTTTATGACCAACCTCGAGAGTTGTTGAAAATACTTCCTAAGAAGAAATATCTTCCACTAAAGGCAATGTATGGTCACAATGTTGATCTATATTTATAGAAAAAGACACCACCTAAGGGTCGAGAGACCTATGGGGTCCACAGGTAGTAGATGAGATCATATGAATGGGATTAGTGGTAGATGAAGAGGGAATGTTGGGTGGGGGTAAAGGAGAAACACCAATAAGAGATGGAATTTTAAACAATCCCACACCATCACTCTCATTAACCATAGGGTTATCTGTAATGAACAACACAAAATTTTCCGTAGCGAGATACTTAGTCGATGGTATGTAGTAAAATAATTGGTCTATCATGAAAATATTGCCTTAAGGGGGGAAGAAAAGCACACAAAACACAAAATATTGAATATAAGAAAACACACATAACATAAAAAAAACTATGACTAGGGAGCATGTTATAATCACAAGGGATCATCCACAACTTCAACATTAACATAGGAAAAATTCCCCCCTAGCTCAATGGAAAAATTTGGAAGAAAACCTTGAGGAACAAAGCGGTGTCCATAAAATTCTTACAAAGTGGTACATGAATTAAAGAGGGTTGGAGAACCAATAACTTTCCAACATGACACAGACATGATGCAAGTAGAATACCCTTCATCCACCAAAGTGTGGTATTTGTTACGATTAAATAGATGCACCGATATCTAAAAGGAAACCTAATGAGAGAGTCTATAGTTAGGAGTATCAACGTCAAGCGTAGTCAGAATAGACTCTAATGGATCCACCCCTCCAATAGTAGTAAACAAGACTGTGTTGTGTGGGGCGGGACAGAAAACCTCCAAGGTAGAAATGAAACATGGTACTTGGGCTAAGTCTTCAACAATACTATAATGTTGGGAAGCTTGTGCATTGGGGTTGTGTGTTGACTTTTGGACTACACCCTTATGTTGGTGATATATCATTTCCACATGCTTATCTAATGTGAGAGGTCCAGTGGAAGCGACAATGGTGGTCAAGTATTTCAAAGTAGAACTCGATTGATGAATGTCACGAGATTTTGTTCTCATGCTATAATAAACTTGGGAATATAACATGTGAATAGGTGTATTATTATTAGGACTATAATAATGTTTCCCCCCATTACACCCAAGAGGAGGTGGAGTAGCTTGCGCAACCAGTTGTCTTTGTGGTTGGGAAAGGAATGGATGAGTTAAAACACCCGGATGCTAGGTGGTTGCTAGTGGTGCAAGAAGATGATGAAATTCATCCATACACATGAAATCATGAGTTAAGTGTTCACCTTTAAAAATATTACAAGGAAACTTAATCTTTATTCAAAATTTACCAGTGCCACCACCCTGACTAGGTTGGTTTTGGTTGTTCTCCTGAGCATGTTTGTTCTTTTGTTTATTGTTTTTTTCTTTCTACCACTAGTTTTTTTAATTATTCTTAGGCTATGTAGAGTTCACCGCAAGAAACTTGACATACTACTTGGAAGAAGAGGGTGCTTGTTGAGATCAAGGGGCACTTTCTTGGGCTTGGGAAGTGACCATAATTTTCCGTAGCTCAACAAATAGTTTTCTCATAGTATCAAATAAATGGGAACCAATCAAACCAATAGAGTGTGGTCTTGACTTGGACCATTGTAGTTTTTTAGAAGGTAGAGGAGAATTGGGAAGGATATCATATAATGTACCCTACCGAGAATAAATTATATTAAGATGTTGAGTGTGTAATATGGTCTAGTCATCAATAATCACCCTAATCATAGTGATATCCCTGTTAATTTGTGGGCAAATGAAATGAGTGATCTAGTCTCTAAGGACATCATCAAGAATCTTATTTTGTACTAACCTCTTGTGTCTACACCACTCATGAATATTATCAAAAATATGAGTGGCATATTCTTTTTTCAAATTTGAAAAAAGGCTAGTTCGAAGATCCTGCCTAATAGGTAGCTGAAAGTGGTTCAGGAAAGTACGAGACAAGGATAAAATTCATTATAGGATTCTCGATTGAGTTTTATATACTATTTGGGGGCATACCTCGTTATGGTTTGCTGAAATAGTCTCAACTTCACAGGATCATCCACCATAGAGTTAGATTAACATGATAAATGAAATGTGGTGATATATATATATATATATATATATAGAGAGAGAGAGAGAGAGAGAGAGAGAGAGAGAGAGAGAGAGAGAGAGAGAAGGATTCTCTCTTGGTTTCCCTTAAAAATTAGGAATATCATAAGGTAGCTTGGCTAACATAGGTGGCCACCTAGGATCATGATGGATGGGGTCATTGGTCATCTTATCCAAATATGGTAAATTGGGATGTTTTAGAAAAGGAATTTGCAGTTGAAAAAATGAATCATAAGGGTCGTAACTCGTTGAAAAATCATAAGGCCCCCCCATGTCGTAGTTAAAAGTAGAAGGATGTGGACCAAGGTTATAATTCACCCAGTAGAATGATATATTAGGCCAATAAATGAGGTGTAAGGATTGTGCCTTCCTAAGGTAAGTTCCCCTATAGAATAAAGGACTCATGTAGGCCTAGCTTCCAAAAAGATTGTACCTGACACAAGAGAAAATACCTCCCTATGTAGAAGCATCATCGTAATAATGAAAGCTCGTAGGTATAGTGGTACTAATGGGGATAGTGCCCCTAGTTATACTATCCCCCCTAAAGAAAAAGGAAACTACAGAGTAGGGTGCCCCTCCAAACATAAAAATAGACCAAGGTTGAGAAATACTTCCAAAAATAAAGTTGAACCCAACATGATTAGAAGAAACTGGCGATCCCCCCATCATGTCCCAGAATTAAAAATGTCCATGATAAATGTAGGAATCGCATGTTGATATGACCTAGGATTAAATATCCCAACTCCCATGGATTGACTAGAGTTCCCCCCCCCCCCCCCCCCCCCCACTCCAAACATGAAGCTAGAGGAAGGCACATACACAAAAAAAGGTGGAAAACATGATGGGGTCACAGTCGTAACTGGTGTATGTTAGAATTATGTCTAATGTGTTGGTATTTATGTGAACCTAGATGTAAAGTTGGAGGTGTCTACATTTCAACTTGGATTGTGTTCTTGTCACATTTTTCATCATGCTTTTCTCACATTATGTCATCATGACCTTATCACACTATAACACTGTTAGAAAGTATGCATAATAATTGTGCCTAGCTAGGTAATGGATGGATGATTACTTTTCATGATTGTAACAAATAAGTAGGAGTCTTGATTATTGCATAGGAGACACAAAATGTTGCACAGGGACTGAAGCAATTGCAGGAGGATGGAAAGGGTTTTTCTAGGTAGAAAATTGAGGGGACATGAGTGACTGATTGAGGAAGGTTTAATGAGATTGTTGAGGTGTTAATTGAAGCCTTTTAAAGGGTTGATAGGACCTACAGGTGTTGAAGAATACCTGATATAATTTGGAAGAATTTTGACTGCATTTAGGGCTTGAAGAGAGGCAACACATGTTTACTATGAAAGAGGTGTGTTAAAGCCTGTGGTAATGTAGGCTTGTAGTTCAAGAGGGGAGTTATAATTATCTTCCCAAAATAAGTGGCAATGTAACTACCTACAAGTGTTAAAAAATAAAAAAACATCTTGTTAAACCAAGGATTTGAAAAAGGTATTTGTGTGTAAGGTCAAGTAACATCTATTTGATCCCGTCAAATTTTACCATCAACAAATCCCATTCATATGTTATTTTCAAGGAAAAATGGTTATAAAAGGACAAAAATATTGATCAACTAGACTTTGCATTTTAATGATTTATTTTTTGTGATTTGTTCTAGAATAGGTGTGTACCAGGGCATATGGATAAGGCTAATATCTAGACCAACATTGGGAGATTTGTATGGTGGAAAAATCACTCTTGCAGACAAGAACAATCTCCCCAGATTCAAGGACAAATATATAAATACACAAATAAGTAACTGCGAACTTTCCTTAGTCTATAACTGAAATGTGATACATAAAATATGCAAGAAAATCTTACCTTTCTACAAAATTCTTGTCTATGTCCCTTAATGCTTTGAAAATCCATTCCTTGCTGCTTCAAGAGAATATTTGCATAAATAGAACCAAAAAACGAATAAAAAAATAACATAGATAAATATTGAAACACAATATAAATTGAAATTGAAACATAGCGTATATCCTAGCATAAATCCAATATTGAATTACGAACTATGCAAAAGATCAAGGATATTTGCAATGAGCATCATAGAAAGTGAAAATAGGAAAGAAACATCTGCTTGTATTAATGTTGAATAAAAATGAGATATCCAACATTATCCTTGATGTTGGAAGCCTCCTCCAATATATTCCAATCCTCCCTTAAGTGACAAGCTTCCAACCTCAATTCGACAACATAAATCTACATTCCAAAGTCCTCCTTTACCCTCTGGACTGTGCTAACTTTATAGGCCAAAAGGAAGTGATTTGAGATCCTCTTTTCAAGGGTGATATCCATAAAGAGAGGGATTAGTGTTCCAAAAAGAGAGGGAGTTTGATCCATGAACAAAGGGGATGAGGCCCAAGAAGGTAGGGGCTCAAGGCCTTTTAGTTGAGAAATATTCTCCCAACAAAGATTCTAAAATTTTCTTTTTATTTTTACCTACGTTAAGAGATTTTCACACTTTTTAGTGGAGAATAGAGCACAATATTAAGCGGGCCACAATGATCATAACTGAGCTTGTGTTGGTAATGACTGAGAAAACTGTGCAAGTGCTTGACAATAGGTTTTTAAGAAATGTAATCTAGGATTGTTGTTGTCTTTGGGGTTGTTTTGATTCCAACATTGTAGGAGGATGCTTTGGAACACTTTATCGGATAGCGAAAGATCTAGATTGGCGATCAATTTCCTAATGATGAAAAAATGATGTGTAACATAGATCTGAGGGAAAAGGGTTTTGCTTATATAATTTGTTTATTGCCGTTGAAAATCGAAGACAATGATTAGATATAATAACAAAGGATCGAATGAATGTGTGATGTCTTGTTCAGAATAGTGTGCATTATGCTTTACTTGAATATCACTTTAAACCTTTGCACACAACTCACTTAGATTTTTCCAGTATGTATAATGTTGTCATTTGTGTTTTTGTTTGAACTGTAGCTATGCTTATTGACTGCAAAGATCACTGTGTTGTTGGACAAATATTAGTGTGTTGGTTTGATACCATATACAAAAATCACTATGTGTTTTGACAATGTATGTAGATATTAGTGTGTTATTTAAAAGGAAGAGATATAAAATAACAAAGGTTCTTATATGATTAAATTTTCTTAGGGAAGAGATTCATTTGACATACATAGTGATGCTTGTCCTATAGATAGTGGTTTGAGCAGAATAATTCTTTATGGAAAGATATGTATGGTAGATATGGAGAGCATTTAAATACCTAGCATGCTAACAATGTTTCTTGTAGGGTTTAGAAGATTATGAACATAGTTTAGGGCGTTTTTAATAGATCCATGTATGGATAATTATTTGTTGTTGTTGAAAGATTGAGACATTTATTTAAGAGTCAATGAATGCACATTTTTTTTAATTAATTAATTAATTTTAGAGATTAGTATTGTGATACGTTTCTATGAATTTCTTATGCTTCTTTGAGTTTACTGTTGGTTTATGATCTTATTGTGCGTAGACGTTAATGTTGGTATGAATCACTTAGCTTCATGCTATTTTAATTGATGAATATGGGCATATAATAATTTGGTAGAATTTTATTATGTGGATATGGGTTCATTATTAGTAAAGAAGACTCTATGATGTTTTTTATTTTCCTTTATAAAGTTATATTGAGGAAATTTTGTTTCTTATCTACAGTAAACACAGATTATATTACAATATTGACAATTTATTATTGCCCAGAGTTTGCTGCTATGTGTTCACTTATATATTATGTAGAGATATGTGTTCCAGTGTCTTATATTGACATTGATGTTATGGATCTATGCTGCTTCATGATGATGCTACTTTTTTAATGATTCTGTGATGTTTTTAGTTGGAGGAGTTTGATGTATGTTTGATCAAAGGCCATTTATGTTTTCTTCTATTGAAGCATAAGAAGAAGGTATCTCAAAGGAAGAAGTCAATTTAGGAAAATTATGACAATACAAGTGATGTATCCAATGTAGTGGTAGTATTAGAAATCATAAATCAAGGACAAAAAATATAGGAAAAATTCATGGATAATTAGGTTATTTATCTACTTAATAATGCAAATTATCAATATTGGAAGGAATGGATGAATTCTAGGTTAATCACCCTCAGATATGATGTTTGGAATTTAGTATGTAATTGTTGCACTAAAACACCCCCATTATGTCAAGAATTGAAAAAGAATGGTTGGGAATTAAATGAAATTTATTCTAGCCTTCTTGAGTTATAATTTGAGAAAATTATGCACTATGAAACCAAAGAGGAGGCATGGGATATTGTCAAGCCATCTATGAAGGAAAATGAAAAATAGTAAAGAAGGAATTTTGTTCTTCAGGTCAATTGATAGGTAATATTTCTTTTGAAACATTAAATGAAATAAAATTGTAGCATATGAGAATATGAGTGTGATCATGAAACAACATTCACCATATCAAACAAAGTCACTGATTCAAAAAATGAAAGGTTAGAGGAAGCATTTAAATTTACAAGAAAACTTATTTATGATTTGAAAAGGTTTGACAATCTTGAGGTTAAGTTGTAGGGATATAAAAATAGGGACCATGATGAATCAATAAATACTGCAACAGTAACAAAAAAAATTAACAAAAAGAAACAATATAGTGACGTACTAGAAGCATAGATCATCTCTCTCAAATTTGATTTGGAAAAGTAAAAAAAACAAAATGAGGAACTACTACAAGTATTTGAGGAACAATAAAATGGTATTAAAGAATAAATTACCGAGTTAAGAACAAATTTGGAACCAACAAAAAGAGAAAAATAGGATGAGGTAAGAATATTAAAAAGTAAATTAGTATAAAAGCTCAAGCAATTGAGATTTCAAGATAGTACCAAGATATTGGTAACCTTCTTAATGGTCAAAGGTCTCATTGCATCAAATCAAGCCTTGGTTTTTATGAAACTATGAAGGGAGAATCCAACTCACAAGCTGGTGCAAGCAATTTTTAGGATAAAAAAGAAAATTATAAAAATACCAGTAAAGAATTAAGAAGTCAACTAAACAAAAAACCAAGAAAAGTCAGTTTTCAAAAGAAATCATTTGCCTCTAATGAGTATGAAAGAAATATAAATAACAAATCATTATCTCCTTTGATAAATGATATTGAATGTTTTATCTGTCACAACTTTGGACACATTCCATCCAATTGCAGAAACAGGTTGTTCAGATCTCAAGAAAACAGTCTCTCCATAGGAAGAATATTAGTTCCCAAGTACTTAAGTTTCTTTAAAGGAAATTTTTTTACATGCAATTTATTTGGTCATAAAGCTATTGATTGTAGATCATATATAACTAATAGAAACACAAAATAGAAATACTATGATCCTCATACCCCCTTATCTGTTTACATAAGGTGCTATCCATGTAATAAATTTGGACATCTAGCAAAATAATGGAGGCCCAAGTCAATGAATTCATTCAGAAATTTCAAGCAACAAGTAGAATCTATCTAAGAAAAGAAACTAGACAAGAATACAATTATCGAAATATCTGAAGAAGATGCATACATAAACACTTATCATATCAAGAAAAAGGAAGAACAACAAGTGAAGTGTGGCCTTTCTCTATGCAAACTAGAAGCAAAATATTAGTGGTACATAAATAATGGATGCTCTCAACACATGTATGGAAATAAAAGAAAATTTACCTCTCTCAAAAAATAAAAAGGTGATAAATTAATTCTTGGAAATAGTGCACCGACAAAGGTGCTAGGAAAATGTAGAGTTGATCTTGATGTTAAAAATATAGAAGAAACTAATGTATTGTTGGTTGAAGGGTTGAATCAAAACATTTTGTGTATGGGTCAAATAAGTGATAAAGGACATGTAGTTATATTTACTTCAATGGGATGAAAAATTATAGAAGAAGACATTGGAAAGGTAATAGTAAAAGGAATCAGAAATGCAGAAAAATTATATGTACTAATGAAAAATCTTGGCATACATAAGAGGTTATTCTCCCCCTCTTTAGATTCAGAGTAGGGAAATATACTCCCCAGTACAATATATTGTAACCAATGCATATTTCTAGAAGGATTGTAGAAATTAATATGATTTACATAGCCTCATGAGAAGTAAATGATAAAATCATAGGAACTTTATGACTATGAGGTCCACAAGATCATATATTATGTATGTGCTCAAGGGGAGAAATGCATGAAAATAAGGTTTACATATTTGTTGGTTCAACTTTGATGACGACTTCATGTGTTGCTATATTATATATATTCTTTTGATGAAAACTATTTATGGTATTGATGTTACATTGGTAAATTTATTGTGATCAGAATTAGTGATGAAGGATTGACACAGGTTTAGGGGGAGAATCTCATATGCTTTCGATAGTTCATTTTTTTCATTATGGTTCCTTATTAGAAGAAAAAGGAACATGGGAAATACTTATTTAACAATGGTTTATTGCAGGTTGTTGATGATTCCTATATGGTGTTTGGGATTGTATGAGAGTGTGTTATGATGAGTTCATGATATTTCATTCCAGATTATTTATATTGTTGTATAAATTGATCTTCTTAAATTGATTCTTTGATTCATTTCTTACTGTTGGTTGGCATATTCCCTGACCAGAAGGATATATATTCTACTGTCACTATGTCATGTATTTCTTAAAACAAATTTTCTTTAGATATTTCATTGTTGATGTCAGTTGGTTGTTGACTAGTCTTATCTTGATGCTCTACTTAATGACTTGTAAATATTTTAGATGTTGCAAAAGGTATTCGTTTATATGTTGATGAGAACTCCACATATGTTATCGTTGAGATCCTTATTTATGGAGAGCACCCATGTAATATCATATGCCATATTGTTATTGTTCATGGATGACATGAAGTGAGCACGTGTGTGTAATTATGTAACTTGAGTCCATGGTTGGTGATATTCATACTCATATAGTTGTGATATATTAGTCATATGTACCTACAAAAGTCATGTATTTTCTCCAGGGAGCATTTTCCTTGTATTTCATATCGTTTTTCACCATTTGAAAATAGTCATTAGTCACCTGCACAAGGCTAAAATGTGTATTATAAAAGTAAAAGTGTCAATATGTTTACAACACTAGTATATACTCAGGGGGAGAATGGTTAGCGTGATAGGTTATGTTGTTGATTAGAGACATGTTTTGACATCAGTTTCTATTAGCCTTATAGTGTTAAGCATTTTAGGAGCAGTACTTCTCTTAGCCTGGTTCTACCCTTTTCCCTTGATTTCAAAGGGGGAGAGAAGGGATTTTTGTTTTGTAGGAGGTTGACATCAAGTCCAAACAGGGATATTAGTTGAATTATGGCTAATGTTTTGGTCTTCATGTCAACCTTGATGTCAACTTGGGGGTGTCTAAATGTCAACTTGGATTTTGTTCTTGTCACATTTTTTCATCATGGTTTTGTCGCACTATGACACTCTTGTCACACTATAACATTGTTCGCAAGTGTGTGTAATTGATGTACCTAGATAGGTCATGGAAAAATGAACACTTTTCATGATTGAAAAGTAGTTGTATGAGTCTTAATGATTGCATATAATGTGCAAAATTTCTCACAAGTATTGGAGCAGTTGCAGGAGGATGGAAAACGTTTTTTCTGGGTAGACAACTATGGTAACCCAAGTGACTGATCGAGGAAGGTTTACTAAGGATCTTGAGGTGTTAACCGAATACTTTTGAAATCTTGACATGACCTACAGGTGTTAAATAAGGCATGGCATAATTTGGAATAAATTTGAGTGAGGTTTGACCGAGGATTGACAACATTTGGTGATTGAAGACATAGTAACGCAGGTTCACTTTGTAGGAGGTGTGTTATAGCCTAAGGTAACATATTTTTGTAGTTCAAGAGGAGTGTTATAATACTCTTCCAAAAAGGAGAGGCATCATAACTTCTTGTAAGTGTTGAAAAATAAAAAGGCTTTGAATAAACCATGGTTTTTCCCAATGTATTTTTGTGCGGAAGGACGAGTAAATATATTTGATATTGTCAAATTTTACCATCAAAAAATACCATGGATTTTATTGTGGTATTTTCAAGGAAATATTGTTATAAAAGGAAAAGGATATAAATAAAATATCATGTGCATTTCAATGAGTTGTTCGTTGTGGTCAGTTCTGGAAAAGGTCAGGACCAGGGCACAAAGAGAAGGCTAAGATCTAGTCCAACATTGAGATATCTGAGGGAAAATGGTTGTTCTTATCTGATTTTTTAATTGCAGGTGAAAACAGAAGGAAATGATAATATTTAATCATAGAGGATTGAAGGAATGTGCAACTTATTTTTCATAATAGTGTGCATTATGATTTACCTAAATATCACTTTAAACCTTTACACATCACTCACTTATATTTGCCTTGTATGTATAATGTTTCCATTGGTGTTTTTTTTTGAATTGTAGCTATGCTTATTGACTGTAGATATAAGTGTGTTGCCAGAAATAGATTAGTTTGTTGGTTTGATAGCATATGTGGATATCATTGTGTGTTTTGATAGTGTATGTAGAGACAAGTGTGTTATTTTTAAAGACAAATATATAAAGTTACAAAGGTTTTTATATGACTAAAATTTCTTAAGGAAGAGGCTTATTTGACATACAATGTGATTATGGTCTTGTAGAGAGTGGTTTGAGCACAATAATGCATGATGAAGAGATATGTATGGCAGATATTGAGAATGTATAAAGACTTAGCATGCTAACAATGTTGCTTGCAAGGTTTAGAAGATTATGAATATTTCCTGATGAGTTTTGATTTGAGCGGAGAGCATGGCTTGGGTTTAGAAGATTATCAATATTATAAAATGTTGATGAGTTTTGTTTTGAGCAGAGAGTATGGTTTGGAATTTGGCATTTTATGAATCAAAGTTTGAGGACATTTATTGTAGAAATTTGAGGTTGAAAATTTATTGATTATATATTTATTGCATATTATTTGAGTATATTTGATCATAGATGTTTTGGTATTTAATTATTTAGATTGAGCATATTGTTGTTTGTGGGTCCATTTTGAAAATTGGATGAAACATGACCTGCAATATTTGTGGTTGAGTCAAGTGGATCTAGTGTGAAATATTTTGAAATGTGGTTCATAAATAGACTAAGGGTTCGATCCTTCAGTGTGGTAGTAGTATCTTCCTTCCGATAGTGGTTGGTAAATTTGTTTAGGGAGTAGTAGCTTCCTTCCACTCGTATATAGAGAATATACGAGGTGGTCATCTTGAGCAGGTAGGAGCCTGCGCATTGGTATGAGTATGTACCAGTGAAATATTGTAAGAATATTTTCTTAATAATAAGAAGAAGAACAAACAAAAACAATGGTGTATTTTTCCCATTTGGGGTTTCCACCTAAAAATTCAATTTCCCTACGTGTTGATGTATTGATGATGCATTGCATTCTTGTTATGTATATGCTCCTATGTTTAATTTTGTTCATGGTTAATTGAATATGCCTAGACCTACAACATGTTATTCTGCTAATGAAATAATGGATAAGATAAATTTGAAATTGAAAACATAAACCAAGTAGAATTTGATTGGGCATGAAATATTGATTCACCCCCCCCCACCTCAGTATTTCTAATAATTGGTATAATAGAAGGTCTCTCCAATAAATCTTAATTGCCTTAGATTATATCAAGGACCGTGGGGAAGAAGCGTAATAAGAAGGGAGTTCGAAGGAGGCAACCAATTCGAGAAAATTGTGACAGTGCAAGCAATGTATCAGATGTAATGGAAATATCAACAATCATAGGTTAAGGAAAAAAAATACCAAAACAAGTCATGGATAATCAAGGTATTGCTTTATGTAATGGTACACATTATCAGTATTGTAAAGAAAGGATGAAGTCTATGGTAACAACGCTTTAATATGATGCTTGGAATTTAGTATGTAATGGTTGCCCTAAAACTTCCCAATCAGGTAAAAAATTGCAAAATAATGGTTAGAAATTAAATGAAATCTATTGTAGCCTTCTTGAGTCGGAGTTTGAGAAAATTATGCTCTATGAAACTACAAAGGAGGTATAGGATAATCTGGTAGCCATCCATGAATGAAAAGGTAAACTGACATTTAATATTTCTTTTAAAGCATTAAATGAATCTAAAGAAATTTGTAGCCTATCATAAGATGAGTGTGATCATGAAATAACCTTTACCATATTATATGGATTTACTTATTCAGAAGAAGAAATGTTAGAGGAAGTATGTATACTTAGAAGAAAAAATATTTCTACTTTGAAAATTATTGACGATCTTGAGGTTAAGTTGCAAGAATATAAAAATAGGGACCATGATGAACTAGTAAATATTGTAGTAGTAGTAGAGCAACTTAATGAAAATAAACAATATTACGAAGGACTTGAAGCAACAACCATCTCTCTCAAATATGATATGGAAAAGTAAAAAAAAAACAAAATGAGGAACTACTTAAATTATTTAAAGAACAAGAAAATGGGCTTAAAGAAGAAATTCTCAAGTTAAGAACACAATTGGAAGAGACAAAACGAGTAAAAGAGCATGAGGTAAGCATATTAAAAGGTAAATTAGTAGAATAGGACAAAGATTTTAGATTTCAAGATAGTGCCAAGATATTGGATAACATTATTAACATTCAAAGGTCTCCCTCCATCAAATCGGGCTTTGGCTTTCATGAAACTATGAAGGGAGAATGCATCTCACAAGATTTTGCAAGCAATTTTGAGGCTAACAAATTAGAAAATATTGAAAATTTGGGTAAAGAATTAAGAAGTTAACTAAACCAACAACCAAGAAAAGTGATTTTTCAAAGGAAATCATTTCCCCCCAATGAGTATGATAGAAATATAAATAACAATTCATTCTCTCCTTTGATAAATGATTTTGAATTTTTTATCTATCGCAATTTTGGATAGATTGTAGTCGATCACAGAAGTATATTTTTCAAACCTTAAGCAAACAATCTCTCCACAGGAAATCAATAGTTCCTAGTACTCAAGTTTCATTAAAGGGTATTTTCTTACATGTAATAAATTTGGTCATAAAGTTATTGATTATAGATCATATATAAATGAAAGAAACATGAAACAAAAATACTATGATCCTCTTACGCCCTTCATTGGTCACATAAGGTGCTATACCTATAATAAATTTGGACATGTAGGAAAATAATGCAAGGCCAAGTCAATGAATTAATTCATGCATTTTATACAACAAGCATAAATTATATGAGAAAATAAAAAGGACAGGAATACAATATCAAAAGATCTTAAGAATATGCATACATCAACATTCATCATATTAAGAAAAAGAAAGAACACCAAGTGAAGTGTGGCCTTGATCTATGCGCACTAGAAGAAGAAGATCAGTGGTACATAGACAGTGGATGCTCTCATCACATGTCTAGAAATAATAGAAAATTTATCTCTCTCAAGAAGTCAAAAGGTGATAAAGTAATTCTTGGAAATAGTGAACCAACAAAGGTGTTAGGGAAAGGTAGTGTTTACCTTGATGTTAGAATTACAGAAGCAACTAATGTCTTGTTGGTTTAAGGGTTGACGCATAATATTTTGAGAATGGTTCAAGTAACTGATAAAGGGAATGTAGTTATATTTACTTCATTATGATGAAAACTTGTAGAAGAATACATTGGAAAGGTAAGAGTAAAAGGAATCAGAAATGTAGAAAAAATATATGTACTAAAGAAAAATTTGGGTAGACATAAGAGGCCAGTCTCCTCCTCTCTAGATTCAGAGTAGGGGAAGATATTCCCCAATGTAGTCTATTGTACCTGTTGCATATTTATAAAATGACTACAAAAGTGAATGTGAGGGACATAGCCTCATGAGAAGCAGATGATAGCAACATAGGAATTTGATAACTATGAGGTTCGCAGGATCAACTTATGCATGTGCTCAGGGTGAGAAATGTATGAAAAAAAGGTTTATATATTTATTGGTTCAACTTTGATGATGAAACATGTGTTGCTATATTATATATATTCCTTTGAAGAAGATCATTTATGGTACTAATGTTACAATTGGTAGAGCTATTGTGATCATAATTGGTGATGAAGGATTGACACAAGTTTTGGGGGAGAATCTCATATGCTTATGATAGTTCATTGTTGGCATTATAGCTCCTTATTAGTAGAAAAAGGAACATGGGAACTACTTATCTAACATTGTTTTATTTAAGGTTGTTGATGATACCTATATGGTGTTTTGGATTGTATTGGAGTGTGTTATGATGAGTTCATGGAGTCTCATTCCATATTATTGATCATGTTGTTGCATAAACCAATCTTCTTACATTGCTTGTTTGATGAATTTCTTACTATTGGTTGTAATATTTATTGATGAGAAGGATATATATGCTACTATCACTATGTAATGTATTTCGTACCATGATTTTTCTTCAGAGAGTTCATCATTCATGTTGGTTAGTTGTTGATCAGTCTTATCTAGCTACTATACTTAATGGATTGTAAATATTTTAAATGTTGCAAAAGGTGTTAATTTATGTGTTGATTAGAACTCCACATATGTTGTTTTTGATATCATTTTTTACGTAGAGTAACCATGTGATATGACATGGCATACAAGTATTTTTCATGGATGCCATGAGGAGAGCACGTGTGTGTAATTATGTAGTTTGATTCCATGGTTGGTGACAGGAATAATGATAGAAGTGTCATATATCAGTCATATGTACTTACCAAAGTCATGTATTTTCTCCAAGGATATTTGTCCCTGTATTTCATATCACTATTCACGATTTGAAAACAGTCAATTATTCACCTACGCTAGGCCAAAAATTGTGTTGCAGAAGCAAAGGTTTCTATATATTTGCAACCCCAGTATATAGTCAAGGGGATCATAGTCTGCATGAGAGGTAATGGTTTTAATTAGAGACATGTATTGAAATCATTTTCTATCAACCTTATAGTATGGATAATTTCAAGGGGAGTATTTCTCTCACCCTCATTGTACCCTTTGCCCTTGATATCAAAGGGGGAGAGAAGGACTTGGTGTTTTGCAAGAGGTTAAAATCAATTCCAAATGGGGATATTGTTGGCATTATGGATAATGTGTTGGCCCTTATTTCAAATTTTTTGTCAGCTTGGAGGTGTTTGGAATTTAACTTGGATTGTGTTCTTGTCACATTTTGTCATACTATGACACTCTTGTCACATTGTGTCACCATGGCCTTGTCACACTATAACATTGTTTGGAAGTATGTATAATTTATGTTCCTAGCTATGTAATTGATGTATCATCAATTTTCATGATTCTATAGGAGTTTTAAGAGTTTTAAATATTTCGTCGGAGGCACAAAAGGTCTCACAGAGATTGGAATAGTTGCAAGAGGATAGAAAAGGTTTTTCTGGATAGACAACTAAGGAGAAACAAATGAATGATTGAGGAAGGTTTACTAAGGTTGTTGAGGTTTTAATTGAAATGTTGTTAAGGATTGATAGGATCTACAGGTTTTGAAGAAGGCATGCTATAAGTTGGAAGAATTCTGAGCGAAGTTTGACTGAGGATTTACTGCATTTAGGGCTTGAAGATAGGGTAACACATGTTTACTATGCAGGAGGTGCTTTGTATCTCAGGGTAATGAAAATTTGTAGTTCAATATGATAATTATAATGCTCTTCCTGAAAGGAGAGATAAAATTGATCCCTATAAGTTTTGAAAATAAAAAAATGTCTAGCTAAAACATTTATTTTCCCAAGGTATTTATGTGCAGAAGGTCAAGTAACATCTATTTTCTCTTATCAAAGTTTACCATCAACAAGTCCCGTGAATTTTCCTATCGTATTTTCAAGAAAAAATGGTTATGAAAGGACAAGGAAATTGATCAGCTAGCATGTGCATTTTGATGAGTTATTTGTTGTGGTTTGTTCTAGAACATGTGTGCACCAAAGAATAAGGAGAAGACTTAGATCTAGTCCAAAATTGAGATTTTTGAGGGAAAATATTTCTAAATATCAAATTTGTTTATTGTAGCTGAAAATTAAAGGAAATTATCAAATATAATCATAGAGGATTGAAGGAATGTGTGATACCTTGTCCAGAATAGTGTGCATTGCACTATACCTAAAGGTGACTTTAAACTTGTGCACACCTCTAAGATCTATCATGTATGTCTAATGTTTCCATTGGTGGTTTTTGTTTGAACTATAACTATGCATATTGACTATAGAGATCAGTGTTTTTTTGGACAAATATTATTGTGTTGGTTTGAAAATATATCTAGAGATCACTATTTCTGACAGAGTATACATACTAGTATGTTCTTTGAAAGGCATAGATATAAACTAACAAAGGTTCTATGATTAAATTTTCTTAGGGAAGAGGCTTATTTGACATACACTATGATTCTTTTCTTGTAGATAGAGGTTTGAGCACAATAATTCTTTATGAAGATATATGTATGGCAGAGATTGAAAATGTATAAAGACTTAGCATGATAACAATGCTGCTTTCATGGTTTAGAACATTATGAACGTAGTTCAGGGTGGTTTTAATAGATATATTTTTAGGTATCTATTGATGTTGAAAGCTTGAGACATTTATATAAGAGTCAATGAATACATAGGGGTTTTTTCCAAAGATCATTATTATTACATATGTATATGAATTTCTTATGCTGCTTTGAGTTTATTCCTTGTGTTTGTTAATATTATGTAGAGACAAAGACTAGATGACATGGGTTCATAGTATTGTGACATAGGTTTATGATCTTCTTGTGCACAGAGGTTAATGTTGGTCTGGGTCACTTAGATTGATTTTATTTTCATTGATGAATATGGGTCTAAAATGATGTAACACATATTTCATTAAATTTGGAAGTAGTAAGTGGATCTAGAATTTAGAACTTTAACTAGATTAAGTTTTTTGAAAATGAGGAATTAGAAAATCACTTAGTTCACTAATTTTAATGTAGATATTAACCATTTTTTGTGAAAAAATGATCATGATAAACTATATAAAACAAATTTATATAAACTTTCAAAAGAAACTCTTTCACATCTTAATCTTGGATTCCTCACATTATCTCTTTTAATATTTTTTATGGTTTGTGTTAAAAACTAAGTTTGTTAAGTTTATTTTATGAAAATAATGGTGTGTATGTTACTATTATTAACCCATTTAATTATAATCTTGTATAGTAAATATCATGTATGTGCTAAGTTACGATTATTACTAAGTCAAGGTTGGCACAATTTAAAGGTCTATCACCTTTATAACAATAGTAATATGGTTGAAGATGAAAACACTCTCTTAGATCATCCAGTTTATACTCATATTGGATTTAAATTTCAAATATTTGTGACACTACCAACCTTCTTTATCTTTTAACTAAACAAAATTATGATGATCTTGAAACACTTCTTTTAATTCTTTTTGAACATAATAATAAAATTATAAAGAATTTTGAGTAATATCTTTTTGGCTTCTTATATACCATATTTTGTCTTAGTGGATGATAATTATCATTATCACCATCATCATTACATACTATTGTAGGAAGTTTGCACCATTTTATTGTTGATAGGAGAATATATTTTTTTACGATCAAATTAAATGTTGAATGAGAGTAGTAGCATAATTTATTTTGATTTATTATTTGTACTTTTGTGTTAAAAACTAAGTCGATTGAGGCTATTTACTTAATGAATACTAGATTAATATGCAATATATATATTAATTATAAGCTATTTAATGGCAAATGATCATAGTAATGTGTCCAATATATACAACATAGATCCATCTTAATTATGGATCTAACATGAGCCTAGAGGGATCAAATTTCTTCACATGCAAATATTTTTAGAGTGAAAAATGCAATGTGTTATTTTTCATTGTTTAAACTGTATTTTGAACGCTAAATAGGTATATATAAGACCAAATCAAATTTTTAACAATAAAACTATTTTTTTTCTTCTATATATAGATATACATGAAGTTGATATCGACATAAATTAGTTAACATAGATATTAAAATAGTTTATTTGAATCTCTAACTGAAATATTTTTGAAAAGTATAAGATTTAAACATTTGATTGACACATTTTTTTTTACTTCTAATTACTTTACAACATATTCATTTTTTTAAAATTATAACAAATATTATTTTTCTATTTATAACATAAATTTTATTTTACAAAAAAAATTACACATCCCCTCATACTGGGTTGTAGAATGAGCCTCTCGGCTCAATTACTAATAATTTTAATGATCAAAATCAATCATGAATTAGAATAGTAACAAAGTAGTACAATTTGGCTATTTTCAAATACAAGAGGAAAGAGAGAAAATTGACTAAACTGTTTATTACTAATGTTTAGTTTTACTTTTGTAGTGCTTAAGGATATTATATTGAAAATAACATATTGACATTCATCTAGAACTTAGATTCCTTACATTATTTCTATTATCATTAATATTTATACTCATGTATTAAATTTGAATCATGAATAATAGATATTGTAATTTTTTTTTACCTATAAAGTTACTTAGCAATATATTAATATTGTGTTTATTACTATTATTGACCATTTTAAATTGACACTAAATACTTTTCTTATGTTGAGTACAAATTTATTACACTAGTACAATGTTGGCACCACTTCAAAATCTATAAGAGGAAATATTTTATAAGTCTAGTTGTGATGTTCAATGACCAAAATAATTTTTTATTAGAGTGAAAAAAAAATAGCAAATTTGATTTATATCAATTATAATAAGGAATATTGAGGAAAAATCACTTCAAACATTATCAAAAGTGTCTAGAATTTATTCATTAAGTGTTTAGAAGGCTTATATTAAATAGAATACTAATTAGCTACTTCACTATTGTTTTAATAGATCGAGTTTAGAAGATGTTGTTTTTAAGTGTATTATTGAATTTGGTTATGCATATTTGATATGGTGAGAAGTAATGTTGGTCAAATAAAGCTTTGAAAACTTAAATATTTTATGGCACTGTCATGTAATTTGTATCAACACATGATTACATTTCAATACTAAATAATATAAAACTCCTCCAAAAATAACATGTAGAGAATATTTGATATACAAAAAATACTGAAAAGTGCGTCTTAACATATATGTAATATTCCCAAATGGGAAAGGCGAGAATATAGTGAAAAGCCATGGAAATAGTAGTGAAAACATTACATGAAAGCAAGAGGCCAATATGGAGACCTTTCATATGTTATAACAACATAAAAATATGCATAGATAATGGGCCATAAGATACACAACAAGAAAGAATAAGCCTCCAATGGACAAAATCCCTTAATAAGAGGTGTTGCTACTATATATAAAGACTTGAAGACTGTTACAGTGATATTTTAATGCCACTGCTACAGAAAATGAATATACATTAGATCTAGGGCTGATATGTGCCTCAAAAGATAGATCTACTACATATCTGAGAACTATACAACCTCCTTTGAAGAACCCCTTAAGGGTTTTCAGCAAAACACCATGTACAAGATGGGGATCTAGGCCCTAGGGCTGAAGATCCACTGCACAATACAGATCTGGAAAGTGTGGCTGACCTAATATGATCAATAGAATAACCTCCTCCAATAGATCCTCTAAATGAAAGCTAGATCCCTTTCACTAGAAAACCAACTCTCCAAATGGTGTGCCAAACCACCCTGCAACTCCTCCTACAGAAATAATGCAAATATGGAAGTAAAATGCGCTGTAGGGATAAATAAACTGTTGGCCTGATGCCAAGATCTGAAAATATACATAAGGGCCTTCTTTACTATCCTCCTGTAATATTCCTAAATTAGCATGCAGCTAATAGGAATATTGATTTTGATTTTAAAATCTAGTTAGATGAATAAATGGGCAAGGAGGCTCATAAGTTTCTTAAGTAGGAATAAAATCCCTCATAATGTGAAAGGGGATCTTGTAATAACTAGATCAAGCATCCACATGTGTGAACAGGGTCTAAAATGTGTGGAAAAATTCAAGTTTGACCAATTCAACAACATTATTATATGAGGATTGGATCCTAAATAAAAGACAACTCAATGTGAATGAAGATCAATCCAGCTAGTCAAAATGAAGACACCTTGAGTGTGAAAGGAGACAAGGCATGAAGATCCAGTTAGATGCAGTCAAGATTGATGAAATCAAGCAACGCTGTAAATAGATGAGCAAGACTAATGGAGACAACGTAATTTTGGTGGAGGAGCCTTTGCATGGAAGCAACCTCATAATGGGGTGGGACCCTCGGTGAGGAAGCTCATCAACTATATAATGGAGGGGATGGAAACCATATGGGGCATGATTGAAGATTATATTTTGTATGTGGTCTATTTAGACTTCTTGCATTCTTTGGTTGTTTAGCTAATTTTGCTGCACTGTTTAGTGCAAGGGTTTTCTCATGTGGGGATTCCCTACTCCTTCTTGGAGATCTTGTTTAAGAAATCTAAGAGGAGCTTTCTGAGCTGCATTTTCCACTATCTGGTGTTAGGCCAAGCAGTTACCTTAAAAAAAACGTAGTCCCTTCCAGAAATTGCATTGTTTGTTAAGGTGTTGTAGTGGGAGGGTTTAAAACCCCACTTTTATGAGCTAGTTTCCTAGGAGGAGGATCAGCCTTTTTCCCAGAAAGCTAGGAGGAGAGTCTACATCCATTTCTTTACATGTTCAACTATTTTTATGCAGAGCTTCAGCTATACATCATGATTCAACCATATATTTGTAGCAGTTATTTCATGTATATCATTTCTGTCAAGAAACCCTTGCCGTCATCTTGGATCTATGTAAAAGAGACTAGATATTTGTTTTTATGCCTCATTGATTAATATAATAGAAGATCTGATTTTCCTCTCCATTTTCTGAGTATAAAATTCAAATAACTACATTGTCTCTTTATGCAGTAATTTCTGTGTGTTGTAGTCTTGGGGTTTCAGTGTTTTTGGGCTGTTTTGAGCATGGGAGGCCTGTTTAACTAGAAAAAAGTCATTTATTTCTGATCTCCTCTTAGATATAAGTTCAATAATGTCAGATCTAATGGATTCATAAGATTCATTTTACTTTTTAAACTCATATTTCTAAAAAATGAGTTTTTCAAGCATGTATTGCTGAGTTTTCCCATTTTGGAATATTACAGTGGTATCAGAGCCTTAATCTTGGCTCAGCCCGTGTTCTTCATCCATCATGGAGACTTCTCATGAGGAGGAGAAGATATGAAAGAGAGATTAAAGCAAACCCTTATTTTTTGGAGGAAATAGGTTCTCAAAACTTCTCTTTCAAACTCTACAGGGTAGAAGCAAAGACATCAAAGAAATGAGGAGGCAAAGACATGGAAGTCCCTCAAAAAGATATTCAAGATATATACATGAGGAAATATCTAATTCGTCATATTATGGGTGTGAGCATTCAACCACATCATCATATTTACAATGCTCGATCAGCCACTTCTTCATGAAGAAGAAGAATAAGAAGAAAGGAGATGTGCCGAAGAAGGAGACTCTTGGTGATTATTTGTAGGAGTATGAAGCTCAATCTAAGGAGTTCAAAGATCACTTGAACTTCCAAGGGTTTTTCAAGATCAAGGAGGAAATAAGCACAAGGATCAAGAAACATGGTGTGGGTAGATTCTTCCTATCTACTTTTGATATTGGATCACCTAAATGTCTAGCTAGGGCTTGGGTGAAGGAGCTAGACACCTATGTGCAACAACATCAAGTTTCAGAAAAGGAAGCCATCAAAGTAGTAGTGCTGCATCTTGAGGGTAAGGCTTATGCTTGGTGGTTGTTTGAATTTTTTTCCTTAAATAATGCAAATACATCTACTTATGAAAAGTTCATTAGAAGAGTAGTGGAAAGGTTTGATGAAAAATGTTATGAAACATCTTCTAAGGAACCTATCAAACAAAATCAAACAAAAATTTTGCATGGGTTGGAAGGGTCCATAAAATTAGCTCCATTTCAGAAAACCATTGAAGGGGATGAAAACTTGTATGATATCTTGCCAAAGGAAAAGTCCCCATTACATGAAGAGCTTTCTTCTCAAGAGGAAGACATGGAGATTCCTCCTTCAAAAGAAGACCAATATCTAAGGTCCCTTGTTTATGATGAAGCATTTTCAACTATTGAAGAGGAGGAAGAGAAGGCTAACGTAGTCATGACAAGAGCACATCAAGTACCTCATGAAGAGGGAGATTTAGCACTTCCTCCAAGGAGGGAAACTCTTGCACTCTTGCAAGGAGTTCCAAAGAATCTCACATATGGATATCTTGGCACAATCCATGTGCAACATGTGCCATCATTATCAAATGGTGATATCTTGAAGATAGAAGAAGATAAATGGGAGGGAAAGCATCACATGACGGGGATAATACACCCCTCTTTATTTCAGAAGATTGATACACCAAGAAGGCAAGAGGATATATGCAAGGAAGGCAAGGAAAAATTAGTCCACACACATACACATCCTACTCTATGCCTTGATGTATCTTTGCATGGGGGAACCCCACAAGGGAGACCTCCTGATTGGAGGAAGACTAAAGCGTTCTCTCAACTATGGGCAACATTTTCATACTTGGGTAAGGAAGGAGCCTTGGGAGAAGCTAGCACAACGCAAAGGATATTTCATGGATTCAAAGGAGAGATAAGAAATTTTCTGAAATGGACATTGCTATCTCCCACTCAGCTATTTGTGCTGAAAAAGGAGGGTTCAGAAATTTATGATGGCATAGACATGATGTCACATGGTCACTCCATATATTTTGGGGCAGCCAATGATATTATCCTTCACAAAAGATATTTCTGAACATGACAAGAGGATATCAACACTCTTGCATGCATGGGCTAACTTAAGGAAGTTTTGGAAGGCAAAAACGTTTCAAGGAGAGGTTGACTTCCATTTGCTTCAATATTGTCTTGAGCAAGATCAATTGTAAGAGAGGAAGCAAAAGAAAGTTGATAGTACTCCAACATGTGACTTTGGCATCAAGCACGTCAAAGAGGGGAGCCATGTTATGACAGGGGCTACATTTCATATTTCTACAACGCTGTCGTTGTTGGGGAGCCTAGATCCTTATTGGGAGTCCCAAATTCTGATGGAATATTCCAAGGACCTCTTCACATGTAAGGTTCTTGATGGGAAAGTGATGGATGGGAGGTATAAAGTAGTTGAGGGAGTCATTTATTCCCATGATCAGATCTATTTGGCTAGAGACTCCAAGCTCAAGGAGAAACTACTTAATGCAACCTATGAGATCTTTCTTTCAAAACCCACCGGTTTCATTCGAGCAGATCATACTATCTTGAATGGATTCATGTGGGAAAACTTCAAAGAGGAGATGCACTCTCATATGAGAAGGTGCATGGATCATTTGCTGGTTGAGGAGGAACATAGCTCTTGGGAAGAGTTATCATTACCACCTCCTTATTCATTCGGTGTGAGAGGGAGCTCATCCATGAGATACCTTGCTGATTTAAACCAAGTGTATGATAAACATTGTATTACTGGACATCATAATATATTTATTATATACTTTCATTTTCTTAATACTCATGTGTAGGGCTTTGCTCCAAGAGGGGGCACCTTTTCTTATGGGCTTCATAGGCCACTTTGGGCAATGAAAAATGGTGATGTTGGTCATTCCATGGGAGATCTTGGAGAGATGATGTACTCTTCATGGTGTGATTCATTAACACCAACCATCATACACATTCTCCAAGCATGCAAGAAGGATGGGGCAACAAACAGGTGTTGGGAAAGGCACTTGCCATATCATATTCTATGGTAGTTAGGAGTAAAACTACACTGGTTGCACATGAGGGACCATTTTCCTTCTCCTTTATTTCATATGGCAGCTAGAATGACCTTGATTATGATCCGATATGCTGAAGATGTTATTATCTTTGTTGGGAACATGGTTGGAGGAGAGACACATTGGTTGGATGTGTCCTTGGGGGAAGACATTTCCCACATTTTTTTGCACTACATGTTTCAAAGGGAGAATGAGAAAGATATGGCTACCATAATATATCACTTGTTTCTTTATGAGGTAGGCCGTATGATTTTTTGGAGCACTTGGAACATACCTATCATGAGCATTTGGGAGGAATTTTTCTATGAATTACCAAGTTGGGTAAAAACTCAACCCTCAACATGATCTGCGCTGTAAATGAAATTTGAAGCTTGGCCTTAAGCCTGATAGTGGAAAATTTATTACAAGACTCCTCCAAGAGCTTCTCAATGGAAGAGGTGGGATTCCCGATTAGGAACACCCTATGCTAAACATCACTCAATCTCAGCTAAAAATCAATAGAAAGATATATGGCTAAACATACCATATATTTAGAAATATCATATCCATAAAACATCATGAATAATGGCTACCATCCTCTTCCTTAAAAAATATATGAGCTTGGAAAACCTAAGCCTCGTCCAATAATTGCACTACTTCCATGCAAAGCATCTCCAACTAAAACTATGCTGTCTTTCATTGATGACCACTCCTCCATGGAAGCGTTGTTGATTTGGTAAAAGTTGACCCAGTCAATGTGTTCCAGCCCATTTTCACACCTAAGGGTGCTCAATTAAGCTGGAAAGATCTATCTATTTCACATTGGAATTGATTTATTCATTATTAAGGAGAGTTATGGACCTCCATTTTCCTCTTATTCATGAAATAAAGTAGCAAAAAAAAATTTAATATTCCAACTAGCTCATGGCTAATTTAGGAATATTACAATCCTCCCCTCCTAAGTGTTGCTTGTCCTCAAGTGTTGGTTTTACCCAAGAAACTGCAAGGACGAAACTGAAAATGTGGGGAACTATTATTCCCATATGGAGATCCAATATCCAAGCTGTCATCCATACAAAATGAATCACCCTTCAGAGTGGTAATTCATAGAAAAACTCCTCCCATCTGGTCATGAGAGGCACCTCCCAAGTGCTCAAGTTACCCAAATGGCTCATCCCATAAGGAAACAAGATACCCAATGTAGTAATCATGGATGGTCCAATGCTCTCATAGAAATATGAAACATAAGAACCATGGAGAATCTCTCTCCCAAAGGGCACATCCAATCCTTCCATCCTCCCTCCAATCATTCCCATAAAAAGAATAAGAACATCATCAACGTATGGGTTCATAACCAAGTACATATAAACAACCATATGCAAAAATGGAGGTGGATCATAGTCCCACATGTGGAATGAGTACAGTAAATCTCCTGACTTCATCAGATAATGATATGGTAAGTGGTTTCCCCACCACTTACTTGCTGCCCAAGTCTTCTCACAATGGTTGAAAGTGTGAGATATGTTTGGTGCTTTTGGGGTGCACCGACAATGATACAATATCTCCCTATGTCCTCCAAGGGAGTGGCCATGTTCAGAAAATTTTATGGCCCAAAGTTGGCCATGTAGCTTATATGGAATAATTCTCCTCCTTGGAGCTACAACCTGCATATACATGGTAAAGGAATGCAAATGTTCATCAAATAAAACATTATGTACATAAGTATGTTCCTCACCAAAATTTCTGCTCATACAAATGGAGAGGTCCATAGATAGATCCCCTCTCATTCTAAAGGAGGAAAGAGGTGGTTGTGATAAATCCTTCATTGAGTTATGTATCTCTCCCATCTCCACATGGTTCATGAATCTTTGAAAACATTGATATAGTTCCTCTTCAAAGCCCTCCCAAGTATAACCCTCCATGACGGTGTTGTATGCTCTCATGGAATAAGTATGGCTGAAGAGAAAATCTTCATGAGCTCTTTGTAGTAACTTCTCCTTGAGCTTGGAAGCTATAGATAAGAAGATCCTACCATGTTAATAAATGACCTAATCTTGGACTAAATAACCCTCCTCATGTAACTAGTCATCAAGTATCATACATGTGAAAAGATCCTTGGAATATTCCACCAACAGTTAGGATTTCCAATATGGATCTATCCTCCACAGTGAAAGCGCTGATGATCTATCATAAAGAAAATATGTCATATGGCTACCTTTCTCCTTGACATCTCCCATGCCAAAGGTATATGTTGGAAGGTTACTATCCTTCCCATTCTTCTCCTCCCACAGCATAGAATATGAAATGGGAGTGGGTAATGATGATGTTGGGAGAATGTCTCCCTCCTCCTTGAGTCTACCCAAGACTCTCAGTGCTGTATCATGGCCTCCTAATGATCCCATTCGTCTTGGGTCTATGAATGGTGCATCATGATGTGATACATGCCTCATCATCTTCTGATCTCGTGGCCTCCTAGGTGGAATTCCTCCATGCAAAGAGAAATCAATATCAAGAGTAGATTGCATATATGAGTGGACTGATTTGTCCTTTCTCTCAATGCGCAAATCAGTTTTCCTCTTGTGTGCATCGACCTTCTAAAATAGATAGGGGTTTGTGCTCCTAATCATATCCTTCCTACCTCCCCCTTTCATCTGCAAGGTCTCACAATATATCAATAGTGGCACAGGTTGTTCATGGATTGTGCCTTGATCTCCACAAGTGAGATCCTTTGGAACTTCTTGAAATGATACAAGAAATCCTCTCATTGGAGCAATTACTCCATCTACCTACATGAGGTACTAGATCTGCTCCTGATGTGACAACGCTGTTACCTCCAGCCTTCTCTTCCCCTTCATTAGGTTACCTCATCATCATTAAGAGGCTCTACGTTTAGTTCCTCTTTTGAAAAAGAAACCTCCATGTCTTCCTTTTGAGAAGAAAGCTCTTTTTGAAGTGGGGATCTTTCCTCTAGCAAGGTATTCTGTAAGTTTTTAACCCCCTCAATAGTTTTCTGAAATGAAGTTGGGTTTATAGATCCTTCCAACTCATGCAAAGGTTTTGTTTGTTTAGGCTTCGCTAGCTCAACCAAGGATGTTTCATAATTTTTTGCATCAAATATTCTCACTAACCTCCTAGTGAAATTTGCATAAGTAGATACATTTACATGATTCAAGGAATAAGTTTCATAAAACCACCAGGCATAAGCCTTACCTTCAATATGCAGCGCTGCTACTCTAATGGCTTCATCTTTTGAAACTTGGTGTTGCTACCAATAGGTGTTTCACTCCTTCACCCAAGCCCTAGCTATGCATCTAAGTGACCCATCAAAATTAGATAGAAAGAATCTACCCAAATCATGCAGCTTGCACCTTTTGCTTCTATCATGGTCGCTAAGTCTTCTATTCTCCTTGATCTTGCAAAACCCTTGGAAGTTTAGATTATCTTTGAACCTCTGATATTGAGATTCATACTCTTGAAGATAGTCAACAAGAGTCTCCTCCTTTGGTACATATCCGTCCTCCATCTCTTTTGCTATGAACATAGGCATGGTAAAGCATTGTTGATCTAATTGTGTGGTTGAATGATCACACCCATAATATGAAAATTTGGATCTTTCTTTATGCACAAGACCTTTTGGAGAATTTCTACATCTCTCCATCCTTATTTCTATGATGTCTTTGTTAATGCCCTGAATAGTTTGGAAACGAGGCCTTGAGAACTCCTTCCTTCTAATTCCTCCTGAAAAATGGGTTTTACCCTTGTCTTATTTGTAATTTGTATAATCAAACTTCCGGTGTCTTCTTCTTTGATACCTCTTCTCTCTATTAGTAAGAGGATCTCCTTCTTCAGATGACATATTGTCTTTTCAAGATGCACATGCTGTGCCACGATTATGCATTGATACCACTGTAATATTCCCAAATGGTAAAGGCAGGAATATAGCGCAAAACCATGGAAATAGAAGTGAAAACATTACATGAAATCAAGAGGCCAATATGGATACCTTTCATATGTTATAACAGTAGCAAAATATGCATAAATAGTGGGCCATAAGATACACAACAAGAAAGAATAAGCCTCCAAAGGAAAAAAATCCCTCAATAAGAGGTGTTGCTACTATATATAGAGACTAGAAGACTGTTACAGCATTGTTTTAAATCCTATGCTACAGAAAATTAATATACATCAGATCTAGGGTTGATATGTGCCTCAAAAGATAGATCTACTATAGATCTGAGCACTATACAACCTCCTTTGAAGAACCCCTTAAGGGTTTTTAGCAAAACATAATGTACAAGATGGGGATCTAGGCCCTAGGGCTGAAGATCCACTGCAAAATACAGGTTTGGAAAGTGTGGCTGATCTTATATTATCAATAGAATTATCTCCTTCAATAGATCCTCTAAATGAATGGCAGATCCCTTTCACTAGAAAACCAACTCTCCAAATGGTGTGCTAGACCACCCTGCAACTCCTCCTATAGAAATAACGTAGATCTGGAAGTAAATTGCATTGTGGGGATAAATAAACAGTTGCCTTGATGCCAATATATGAAAATATGCACAAGGGACTTCTTTACTGTCCTCCTAATGGAAAGGAAGCCTTCTCCATTGAAAATGAGCAATGAAATGATCCAGATCTAGTCTCCACTGTTGCAACCTGCAAAACAACTCAACTCTCAATAGGATCTGCACTGTAAATGAAAGATGAAGCTTGGACTTAAGCCTGATAGTGGACAATGTAGTACAAGACTCCTCCAAGAGCTTCTCAATGGAAGAGGTGGGAATCCTGATTAGGAACACCCTGTGCTAAACAACACTCAATCTTGGCTAAACAACAAGAGAACGATATATGTCTAAACAGACCATATATTTAGAAATATCATATCCATAAAACATCACGAATAATGGTTTCCATCCTCCTCCTTAAATAATCTATGAGCTTGCAAACCTTAACCCCATCCAATAATAGCAATACTTCCATGCAAAGCATCTCCATCTAAAACTGAGCTTTCTTTCATTGATGACCACTCCTCCATGACAACGCTGTTGATTTAGTGAAAGTTGACCCAGTCAAGGTGTTCCAGCCCATTTTCACACCTAAGGGTGTTCAATTAAGATGCAAATATCTATCTCTTTCACATTGGAATTGATTTTTTAATTATTAAGGAGAATTATGGACCTCCATTGTCCTCTTATTCATAAAACAAAGTAGCAAAACAAAATTTAATATTCCAACTAGCTCATGGCTAATTTAGGAATATTACAGTATATTAATAGATCCTTCAAAAAATGAAATTACATTCTTGAATCATATAAACCTATTCTTAAGATATTCTCTGAAGTAGATCAAGAAAAACTTCTACACCATATTTATTTATCTGTCTTCTTGCAATGTTCTTTCTTTGGCATCCATGCCCACACTATGGTATTAATTGGAATAGAGCCAAGTTTTGTGTCATCATGATTTGTTACCCAATATTTATCTAAAAAATTTCCATTGTATTTCCCTAACATTGGCTTCCACCAATCACCATTTACATGAAGATTCTCACTTTCATTATACCTAAATATATCTGAGATGGATTTTTCCATCCAAATCATCTCTCCTACATCTTCATTTCTTGATATAACTAGCAACATCTTTCATTTCTCAACATCAATCATTGGATTTATTGTTGGCTTTGGCTTGTTGCATTTGGGTCCAACATATACTGGTTCATATATCACATTATCAAAATCTTAATCCATAATACTTGAGATTACATGGAGAGCATTACGATCAACATCAACAATGTTGCTTGTCTTGGGAGAGAAATCCTTAGAAGATGAATCAATTCCATCTATTATTCTATGATCATTATAGATTCCATATAACGTATCAAGAAATATTTCCCAAGACACTACTTTATATTTCCATCTATTTGTAACGATTTATGAATTCTCATTCTCGATAGTGTATTTCTACATTTTTATGTATTATGTTATCCCTTCCTTTAGTTCTATTAAATAGGCATCATTATGTTTGGAAGCTAAGAAAGATGGCTTCCCTATGGGAATTGTAGGTTGACCTTCATCATCTATATTCGATAACTCAACTGGTTCTAACCACTCAATATCTCTAATGGATTCTTTGTACCTTAGTACTAGAACATCATTGAGTACAAGAAATTGGAAGTATTTGACATTAAGATGTCCAAATAGTGCATTTTTTCCCTCCTTGATGTATCCATTAAGGAAAATTTTTAATTCATTGGGCCTTGTCAATAAGCTTAGGTGGAAACACTCGATTTTCTTCAATTATGCGATATGTATCCATCATTTCAGGTAAATAATATATATTTTTACTTTTTAGGTTGGAATACATTCTTCTGTGGGTTCCATATATGCCTTAATGGTGTGCCCCCACAGGTAAGAACCCAGCCTAAATAGTGATGAAGACACCAAGTGCAGTTAAAAGAGATAGAAACATGAAAAGATAGCGATTCTTATTATTAATTTTTGCATTTTCCAACAGTAAAAAAAAATGTGGAGGAAGATGTTTAAAATCAACATTTTTACTTTTTGATCTCCGATGAGATATAAAATAATCCTTGTACACTTGAATTTCAGTAAATAGAGGTGTCAAGTAATGGATTTGTAAGTGGGTTTCTTGAACTTCCACTCTCATAAATTAGATCACCATACATATCAATTTGAGGGTCTTCAAGGTCCCTTAAGCACTTTGCAAGGGATGTAATAGTAAATTGCGATCCCATATGTAAAAATGACCAAAGCCTCTTTTCTTATGCCCATGTGTTAGAATACCTATCAATGAAAAACCTAAATTTGTTCCTACAATAAATTTTGATTTGAAACATAGCCTTAGGATTGAAGTCTTTTTTTTAATCCATTTTATCATGGATAATGCTCAAATGCTCCTATGGAAACATATTTGACATATTCTATGGGAATAGTGGTAATATCTTCCACACATAAAAATCTTGTTATGTTTTTTCAGCCTACCTCGTTCCTTTTCTTACAACTATTTTGTAGTCGTTGACTTCATCTTTGCTTTCAACACAATACGTTCACTACATTTACTGAAGTTGGTGTTGTTTGAAAATTCCACATGTTGAAACTTAATATTCTAGATATTGCTCATTACTGATTGTGATATTGATGGGTCATTGAGATTTTGAAGAGCCTCATTGATCTCTTTTAACAAATAATTTCATGTGTAAGTTGAAGGAATCAATTTTAAAGGAGTAGATGTTCCATCTTCTTAACCTTGATGTGTTTGGTTTGGTGAAAAATCTGAATTATCCATTACAATTATGGGAAATATTTATATTACTACCACTGTGTGTGCTTGTGCTTTGAATGTGTTGGTGTTACACTGAAGTTTGATCTGTACATGTTGGAAATAATGTTGGTAGTTATATAATGTTCTTTAAGGAATATTATATCATATACCACACTTTCTTACAAATAATACTCCCATTAAATCTCGTGTCCTTAACATTTCTAGCAATAGGTGGTAGGCCATGGCCATGGATATTTGACTTGACTGTGTTTGACATTATTGAGTTCAATAAAAGTTCCCTAATACCATTTTTATTTATTTTTCTCATATCCCTTATAGCACCTGCAATGGAATTCCTATCCACATGTTGAATACAATCCTTTCTACAACATACATCTTTTTCCAAAAGTTGAATTTCTTTCTCTTCATCTATTTTTGTTTGACATTTTGTAATTTTTTTTGTATCCATAACTTGTTTAATCATTTAATATGGCAATGTTACATTCATATCAATTGAGTTTCTGTATTTTTCATGACAGATATACTCATCCCATTTTTTTAATGTATTTGTACCCTCCATAGCATCCCATATCACCATTTTCATGGGTGGCTCCTTGATCTTTTAATTGACCCTTAATATCACACCTTTTTTTTCCACCAAATTATTTATTGGCCATCTAACTAAAAAATGTATAAAATTATCCCCAATTCTACACATTTCACAATTTCCATCTATCTATTTCAAAAAACACCAAATTCCATTTCACCTAGTGTTTCAGCCTCAACAATGTCATCCTCAGAGACATTAACTAGCATTCCTTTGGAAATGCACATGCTTGTTCCAATGCATTCATGTGTAAGAGAAACATTTGTACATATGAATATAACCCTATCTTGGGGAATATTTATGGCATGATCATGACAGTGAGGTTCCATTTCTGATTTTCGCCAAATCTCATAAGATCCCAATGCACCCCCCAATTTATGCTCAAGTATTGTTGGATTTGGTAGAGGATATTTTATATGGGATTTACGATTATGGAAAAGAGTATCTCACCCAAGTTTGGTGGTCAACCTAGAACAATAGAGATACAAGGAACCCATGCTTTTCCTTACAATAAATAGATGCCAAAGTGAGGCTTACCTAGAACTTGTCACATGCTTCGCTCCTTCTTAAGCTTGGAAGTTCCAATTCTATCTCTGATTGCCAAAATTAGAACTTGCACAGTCGGATAAAATAAGAAAAAAATCTATGAGGTCTATGCAGTATCTTCTAAATACTCTATTCAATATATAAACATGGTATTGAAAAACATGAATCAACATCACATATAGGAAAACATAGAATTATTTGCATTAATATAAATAGAATGAGATTACAACCATAAGTAGCAATTGATCTTGTAGAAGATCTCCTCCAAGTTGTGAAGTTTTCCTTTCCTTTTCAAAATATCCTTAAAGCTTTGTGAAAGATGATGAAAATGGGTAATAGGATGTTGATTGATCCCATTAAGAGGCTCACTGATCGGATGTGAAAAAATTTCCTATAATAGAATCCCCCCTAAAGCACAAAAGTAAGAGATGATTAATGATGACTGAAGTGATTTTCCTCGTGACAAGTAAGGATCAAGGACAATGAGTGAGCTTCATATGTTACAATACATTTATCATGACATATTTTTGCTGAGGGAGGCATAGCCATACTCAGCTCATAACATGTAAAATGATCAAAAGACGCATCCACATATGCAACTGGTGGAACGATGACTAGATGAATGTCTATATCATCCTGACCATCATACATTGTGATACTTGTATAACTCCTGAAATCACAACTCGGATGGATCAAACTAGATATGGGGTCTTATATCTTGTTGACACAACCAATTAATGTATGAGTCTAACGATGTGAATAAATGAGATATAATTGAACATGGTAGACACCATTTGATTACTGTCCAATGATGTAATTTGTTAAAAAACACGAGATAAACCACCGATGATGATAATTTCTCTTAAGGTGTTATGGTACAATATGTATGGTGTGAGTAAATAAGCCGAAGTTGAACACCACACAGAATCTTTCGGTCGAATTCCATTTATGTAAACCTATCACCAAGATCAAGGAAAATTTCCATTGATGTATGCAAGCACTGAGGTACCAAAGGGTGTTCCTAACTCAAATTTCTGGATGATGTGCTGATGTTGATAGGAAGTGACCCATAGAAGGAGGGCCTTAATGTATCCCTCATCAACGACACGAAATGGGTATCATGACTGAGACAAAATTATCATAATGATGCTAATATGGAACCAGATTAGGAAAGGTAGACATGAAATGATGACTTAAGAGTATTGCAGTGGAGATCAACTGAATGAATTTTCTTGAACATTGATGAAAAAAATGGAGTTGCAAGCATTGACACAAAACTGAAATGGAGGCTCTGAAAAATGGTATGATAAACAAGAGACAATCATATTACCCAACCCAACAACCATGGATATGAAGTGGAAAAGTGTTGTGTTCAAGGGAGACTCACTACCATTAGCGAAATGGAATCCCTTGTTTACCAAATTTCCCCAAACATACTGGTCAGTACCTCTTTATTATTAACAATCTTGAGGAGGATAACATATTCTTGATCTGTCATTTCGTCCTTCAAATGAATCCCTCTGAGTATATTTATTGAACCCTAAGAAGGAGCGGTTCAACCTTTTCATGTTTGACAAGTCCATTACTGTTTGATGTTTTAACAAGTCCAGTGAGGGTAAAAATTGATATCTTTTTCATGTTTAGAGAGTTTGAAAAAGAGGCGGAAAAGAAAAATCCACATGTCCCTTTTCGTAGATAATCTCTTAAGTTTGAAAAGGTAGAAAAAAATGCTCAAGAGAACCTCTTATCCATGTTCGACTAAGCTATTCCTTTTTCGTATCTAGTCTATATCAGTCTGGAAAAGGGTTAAAATTATACTGAGTAGACATCTTTTCATTTATTTTTATGAGTTCAAAAAGACAAGTGATTGACAATATTTTCATGTTTAGGGAGTTTGAAAAGAGCTGAAAGAGGAATCCAAGGGGTTTTTGTTTTCATTGGTTTATAGAGTCAGTAAATTTATTAGGGAGTAATAGATTCCTTCTAGTCCTATCTAGAGAAAAGAGGAAGTGGTAGCCTTGAGCAGGTAGTATTCTGCGCAACGGTAAGAATATGTATTAGTGCAAGACATAAGAATATTTTCTTGACATAAGAAGAAGAAAAAAAAATAATAGTGGTGGTTTTTTCCCATTTTGGTTTTTCATCTAAAAATTTAGTGTCCTTATGTGTTGATGATGCATTACATTCTTGTGTTTTATATGCTCTTACGTTTAATTTTATTGTTGTGAAACAAACTCCAAAAATAGAAGAAAAGAGAGATCAATTCCTTAGAAATAAGCCACTTCGAGGGGGCAACCTCCTTTAAATTACATAAAAGAAAAATTCTTGGATGATCCAAATGAAAAAACCTCCTTCCTATATATAGGAGTCCATGGGGTCACAATATAATCCTAGCCGACCTAGCAATAATAATGTAAGGGCACAACAATAAAAATAGTGGGGCTTTATGGGGCACAATAATAACAATATGGGGGCTACACTAATAAAAATAATGGGATACACTTATAGGGACCTAACACATATTCATGGTTAACTGAATATTTCTATGTCTACAACACATTATGTCACTAATGAAATATGTATAAGATAAATTTGAAAATCAAAACATAAACTAGTTAAAATTTGATTGGGCATGAAATACTGATTGACCCACCCCCCCACCTCACTCAATATTTCTAACAATTGGTATCAGAGTAGATCTCTCCAATAATTTTTAACTACTTGAGAGTAGATCAGGGACCATGGGAAAGAAGCATAAGAAGAAGGTATCTCAAAGGAAGAAGTTAATTCGGGAAAATTGTGACAATGCAAGTGATGTATCAAATGTAGTTGTAGTATTAGCAATCATAATTCATAGATAAACAATATAGGAAAAATTCATGAATAATCAAGTTATGTATCTACTTAATATGCAAATTATCAAGATTGGAAAGAATGGATGAAGTTTAGATAAATGTTACTCAGATCTGATGTTTGGAATTTAATATGTAATGGCTGCACTAAAACTTTGCCATTAGGTCAAGAATTGCAAAAGTATGGCCAAGAATTAAATGCAATTTATTCTAGACTTCTTGAGTCATAATTTGAGAAAATTATGCACTATGAAACCACAAAGGAGGCATGGGATAATTTTCAGGCCATCTTGTTGGCAATATGTTTCTTGTGTTCTATAATATTAAATTGATTGTCCTTGATGGAAAATCTCTGGCAAAGGATGAAGAAACTATCTGTATGAAGAATCTTAGCAGTCTCTCAGAAGTTTTGTGTAGCAGATTGGTTATTTTTAATATGTCACAATGTATACGTGGGTTTGTAAAGGAAAATTCACGTATGCACGTGGAGAAGTACGTCCCAAGTCACGTATGCCTGTTTTTTCTCCAAAATTATAATACCAGGGGGCTTTACCATGGTATTAGCCCACATATTGAGCGTTGTATTATCTATTTGATTCCATCGAGGATTACCATCAGCAGTTGAGTGGTTTTGACTCATGGTATTGGTAAAAGCTAAATCTATATAAGGAGAAGAAGATCATAGTGCAAAATGTGCATGAGTAAGGGTTGTTAATGAATAAATTTCTCTAAGGAATATCTACATGGATGAAATTTGTTTTTAATTGATAGATATGAATCTATGATGCACCCATGGATATAATGATGGGTCAAGATCTCTAGATCTGAAGATGATGAAGCTCTAGTATGATCTACTGAAGAAATGATGAAGAACTGGCGCAAGTCTGCCGAAGAAAATGAAGAAATCTGGGTAAGTTTTATAGATCTGGTTTGTTCTGCAAAATTTACTTTTACATATCTATACACTAGTTGGTCTCAGTAAAGGCACGTATATACGTGGGTTCGCTTCATGAAAAGCGCATATGGAAGTTAGGGGTTTTTGAAGCTTATTGCAGATATTACTATTGTGATTCCTGCTTTTTGTCTACTGTCTGTCAATGAAGTCTTTTTGAAGTTCTGGTTTGTTTGAATACTGAGTATGTTGCTAAGTTGATCATGAAAAAATCTAATCAATGATTAAGAAAACATGATTAAGGTTGACTGACTGTCTAAAGGTTCCACACTGCTAAGAAAATGTCTGACTGAAAGCCTCAGATCTGAATCTGAGTCTGATCACATTCTGAAGGATAGTATACACATAAGTATACGCAGGTTGGTAAAAATAAAAGCATGTATACACCGAGCTTTAACAAAGCGAAGTAGCGTATTCATTCCAGGTTATGAAAACAGTATGCACTGAGGCATACACAGGTTGGTGTGTACGAAAGCGCATATGTACACGGATTCAGTGAAGCAAAGTAGCGTATGCTATTTAAGTTAATGACTGTTTAGGGTTGAGCTTGTATCTGCATATTTATTCTAAATTCTGGGTTATTTCTGAAGTTCTGGTTACAGTGTTTTCAAATTGAAGTATTGGGAAAAGCTTATGATTGTTGATAAAGGGTTGTATTTCTGTTGTTTGATCTAGTATGAAAATTGATGAAACGTGGTCTGCAGTGGGTTTGAGGGTTGAAGCCTTCAGTATGGAAGTAGAAGCTTCCTGCCAATAGAAGCTGGTGTTATGTTTAGGGGGTTGAAGCTCCCTTCCAAGAGTGGCTGGTAAACGAGAAGAAAAGGGGTTGGAGCTCCCTTCCAGTAGCAGCTGGAAAACGAGTGAAGGTTGCAGCCTTCTGCAGGTAGAAGCCTGTGTACTGATATGAGTTTGCATTAGTACAATGTTGTAAATAGTTTTCCATATAATAAATATTGAAGATAGAGACGACAGCAGCGGTGGTTTTCTCCCGAATTGGGTTTGCACCTTAAATATTGGTGTTCATGTGTGTTCCACTTGTGTGATGTTTTATATTATTGTTACTGCACATATTTACTGATTATCTAACCTGATGCATAACTGGTAAATTTGATTTAAAGACTATTTCTGAGAAGTTTTCTAAACTAGAAATTTATATCAGTATAGGCTAGTTTCTTTCAGAATATCTGCGTGTATATGCGAGTTCAGTTCATAGAAGCCGCGTATCGAATTCTACAAAAGAAAAGGTTAAATTTATAGATATGAGCTCTAAATACTGATTCAGCCCCCCTTTTAGTATTTTTCCCAACAATTGGTATCAGAGCAGGTCCTTCTAAAGAAGCTTAGCTGCTAGAAGGAAGATCAGCCAAGATGAGCAATCAAGACGGGACAACATCTATCAGGCCTCCACTCTTCAATGGAAACAATTTAATCTTCTGGAAAACACAGACAAGATCCTATCTTCAGTCTCTTGGAGCATATGTATGGGCTATTGTTGAAGGAGGTTATCAATATCCAGCCTCAGTTCCAATAGATGCAATGGCAAGAAATAAATATGAAACAAATGCAAAGGAATTCAATGCACTATTGGGGAGTCTGACTAAATCAGAATTTGTCAAGGTCATGCAGTTGAATACATCAAAGAAAATGTGGGACAAAATCATTCTAAACTATGAAGGTGATACAAAGGTAAAAAGTGCTAAACTCCAAACTCTCAGAATTCAATATGAAAATCTAAGGATGCATAATGAGGAGAGCATTGCCAGTTTATTTTTACATCTAGATGATATTGTAAATCGTATGAGAAATTTGGGTGAAACCATAACTGACACTACTCTGGTTGAAATTTTTTTAAGATCTCTAACTTCAAAATTTGAGTCAAAAGTGTTTGCTATTGAAGAGAAGCAGGATCGTCAAAATATTACTATTGTTCAACTTCATGGCATTCTAACTGCATGTGAAATGAGAAAAGGAGGATCATCTGAAGTCAAAGAAGCCATCTTTAGAGCTTCTAAAAAAGGAAAATAAGTACAAGAAACAGAAGGATTAGGGTATGTTTAAGAAGAAGAAGAGGTAATTTTTATAAAGAAGCTCCAACTTGGCACTGGAAGGTTCAGAGGCAAGCTTCCTTTCAAATGTTTTGCTTATGGAAGAGTTGGTCATTATGCTAATAAGTGTCCTCATAAAGAAACACATGAAAAAGGAAAGAAAGTAGCAAGAAGAAATAAGAATCGGTTTAGCGCTAGAAAAATTTATTATACTTATGAAGATAGTGATGGGTTATCAGATAGTGAGGAAGAATCTAATCAAGATCTTAGACTTCTCATGGCATTTGAAAAAGAGTCTAGGGAAGAAAAGGATACATTTATGGATGCTCTAGAAGACAATGATTTTCTTGAAGAAATCAATTAGCTCAAGATATGTTTGGAAGAAAACAAAATATCCATATAAACTCTAAAAAAACAGCTTGAAGAAAAGGAGAAACACAATGAGAAATTAGAATGTGAAATAGTAAGTCTAAGAAAAGAAATTGAGAAAGTAAAGATTTTGAATCTTAGATTTGCTAAAGGATCTAAAACCTTAGATGAAATTATCAAGGTACAACATTCTCCTCTTATAAAGACAAGTCTTGGATATGTCGGAGAATCTTCTCAGACTTCAGCACCAAACTATCCAAAAGTAGCTACAGCCAGCCTACAGAATTCTGCCACTCAGCAAGGAAAAAAAGAAACTTTATAGGTAAAGCATGACCATCTCAATACAAAGAACACTGAAAGGAATACCTTTCAGAGAAATACCAACCAACAGGTAAACGCAAATAGAAGGTTCCATGTTCGCAGAAATTTCTTCTTCAATGGACAATGTTTCTCATGTCATAATTTTTGTCATAAAGTTGTTCAATGTGTTGCATAAAAAACCATCATGACTAGAGAAGCAAGAAAGAAAAGAATTGATACTGGAATAAAGAAGAATAAATATAACCACTTTTCTCCTCTTCAAAATGAAATTGAATGTGCTTATTGCAATGACTTTGGTCCTGAAGAATATGAATGCAAGAGAAAACATCAGCCAAAAGACCATATACCTTCAACTTCCAAAGTATGGAGAAAGAAGGAATTACAGGTTGAGAACTGTGGCATAGCTTTATTTGTAGAAGGAGAAGAAAATCAATGGTACATTGATAGTGGATGCTCAAAACACATGATAGGTGACAGAAATAAACTTCTTGCATACAATACTCTAGAAAGAGAAAAGAATGTTACTTTTGTAAATGATACTCCTGCTGTCATTAAGGGAAAAGGTTCTGTTTTTCTGAAGGGAAAGGTGAAAGCTAACAATGTTATGTATGTGGATGGATTAAAGCATAATCTGTTAAGTGTAATTCAAATGTGTGATCAAGGAACTAAAGTTGTCTTTAGTTCAAAAGAATGTGTGGTATGTGATTTTGATACAAAAAAAACATTTATAAAAGGAAATAGAACACCATGCAATTTGTATGTATTCAGAACATGTAAAGAACAATGTTACTTGGGTAAATCTTCAGAAAATTGGTTATGGCATAGAATATTGGGGCATTTGAGCTTCTCTCAAATCAACAAATATAGCAGACTCAAAGTTGTTCGTGATCTTCCCAATATTACTCTGCCTGAGAGTACCATATGCAAATCTTGCCAATTCGTTAAGCAAACCAGAGTGCAATTTAATGCCAAAGAAGGATCAGAAAGTAAGCCTCTTGAACTCATTCATACTGATTTTTGTGGACATATGAGAAAAATTTCACCGTGTGGAGAACAATACTATATTCTTTTTATTGATGATTTCTCTAGAATGTGTTGGATTGGGTTGCTAAAACACAAAGATGAAGCATTCAAGAAATTTCAGATATTTAGAGCACTGGTTGAAAATTAATTAGATCTAAAAATCAAGTGTATTAGTTCTGATCGAGGAGGTGAATATATATAAGATGAATTCTTTGATTTTTGTGAACAACATGGCATAAAAAGACAATTTTCTGTAGCTGGTACCCCACAAAAAAATGGCGTAGCAGAAAGAATGAATAGAACAGTTCAACAGATGGCTCGGGCTATGCTTGATGATTCAGGAACACCTGACACATTTTGGGGAGAAGCAGTACATATTGCGGTAAATATTCTTAAAAAAGAACATGTTGGTGTAAACAGTGATAAAACTCCATATGAGCTCTGATATGGTAATCTTCCCACTATAAAGCATTTTAAAGTTTTTGGAAAAAAATGTTTTATCAAGAACAATAATGAAAAACTTGGCAAGTTTGAACCTAGAGAAGATGAAGGAATATTTCTTGGTTACTCTTCTAGAAGTAAAGCATATAAATGCTACAATAAAAGACTTCGGAAGATTATTGAATGCATTGACGTTGTAATTGATGAATATCTCTAAGCTCCAAAAGGGGAAATAAAAACAACAAATGAAGATGATGATGATGTATATCTTCCTGCATATAATAGAGATAATATAGAAGGTGAACTCAATGAAGCAGCAGAAGAATATCTATTTTAAAAGGCTCCGTCCAAGTATATTCAAAAGAATCATCCAAAATCTCAAATTTTGGGAGAAAAGGGATCAGGTGTCCAAACAAGAAGAACTCTTGTAGGGTCTACTATCTATCTAGAATTTTTATCCACCATTGAACCACAGAATGTCAATCAAGCTAGCAAAGATGAATGTTGGATTCAATCCATGAATAAAGAACTTGATCAAATTGAAAAGAATCATACTTGGGAACTAGTTCCAAGACCTCATGATAAAAATGTTATTGGAACAAAATGGATATTCAAAAACAAGTTAAATGAAAATGGAGATGTTATTAGAAGCAAGGCTACACTTGTTTGTAAAGGGTATGCTCAAGAAGAAGGTATATACTTCGAAGAAACATTTTCTCCTCTAGCTAGACTTGAAGCCATCAGAATGTTTCTTTCTTTTTCAAGATTTCAACAAATCAAGGTTTATCAAATGGATGTTAAATCTACTTTCCTCAATGGTGATCTAGAAGAAGAAGTTTATATAGAACAACCAGAAGGATTCATTTTGGGAAATGATGAAAAACTTGTTTGTAAACTTAAAAAGGCTTTATATGGTCTCAAACAAGCTCCAAGGCATGGTATTATCGTCTTGACAAATATCTTCATGAACAAGGATTTTCAAAGGGATTTGTTGATAGAAAATTATACACAAAAAATGAAAATGATAAACTATTGATTGTAATCGTATATGTTGATGACATCATTTTTGGAAGTAATGAAGAGTCCATGAGTCAGAAATTTGCTTCTGTTATGCAGCAAGAATTTGAAATGTCTTTACGTGGGGAACTTACATTCTTTCTTGGCTTACAAGTGCAACAAGCAATAGATGGCATATTCTTATCACAAGAAAAATATCTTAAGCAAATTATGAAGAAGTATGGGATGGAAGATTGCAAACCTGTAAGTACACCAATGATAATCGAGTGTAACCTCAGTTCTCATGATGATTCTTTCACAGTGAATCAACCAGAATACAGATCCATGATTGGAAGTCTACTTTATCTCACCGGGACAAGACCAGACATTATGCATGCAGTTTGGATTGTTGGACGATTCGAAGCTAATCCAAAAGAGTCTCACCTTCAGGCTGTAAAAATAATATTCAAATATCTACAAGGAACTCAAGACTTTGGACTATGGTATCCCAAGAATGTTGATCTCACTCTTCATGCTTACACAGATGCAGATTGGGCTGGAAATGTTGATGATCAGAAGAGCACTAGTGGTGGTGCATTCTATATGGGGCACCGATTAGTATCTTGGTTCAACAAGAAGCAAAGCTCTATTGCCTTATCTACATAAAAAGTAGACTATGTGGCCGCTGCATCATGTTGCACACAACTTCTTTGGATGATGCAGAATTTACAAGAAATTCAAATCAAATGTTCACCTCCCATATCCATTATGTGTGATACTACAAGTGCCATCAGTATCTCAAAGAATCTTGTTATGCATTTCAAGACCAGGCACATTCCTATCAAGTATCACTTCTTACGTGAAAAAGTCCTTGAACAAAAGGTGAAATTGGAGTATGTTCCCTCCAAAGAACAAGTTGCTGATATATTTACTAAACCTCTTCCCAGGGAAGCATTCGAATATCTCAGAAAAAAAACTGGGATTTGTCTCTGCCGCTCAGAAGATCAAATTTGCTTAAATTCAGAAGATTAAATTGGATACGCGGATTTCATAAAGGAAAGTTGTGTATATACGCGAGTTTATATACATAAAACCACGTATGGGTTTTTACTAGCACAATTTTCTGGGTTAGCATTTTCAAAATAGTTGTGGTGTTGTTGGGTATCTCTGGTGATGTTCCAGTTCTCACATTTTTGTTTCATTCTCTAATATTTTTTGATGAAGATGCCTTGATGATTTGCTGTTGAAAGTGTTCAGGGTGCACAAGCTAAGGGGGAGCACTTGTCCTGTGGGAAATGATGCATTGTTGGCATTCTAAGTGTTTGTTGTGGTCTGATCTCATGATTGAGATTCATTGGTCTTGTTTATAAAAAGTCATTTGATGAAAAGGTCATACTCGGTTGAAAAGTCATGTACTTCATTGCAAAATATGTCTGAATATTCAAGCATGAACTCAGGGGGAGCATGGTAGTTTCTGTAAAAGGGATGTTTATCTGCCATTTGCCCTTGATGTCAAAGGGGGAGAATTTTGAGGATGGTTGAATACAGATGCCTAATGTTTTAATTATTATGGTTGTCATCAAGTCCAAAGGGGGAGATTGTTGGCAATATGTTTCTTGTGTTCTATAATATTAAATTGATTGTCCTTGATGGAAAATCTCTTGCAAAGGACGAAGAAACTATCTGTATGAAGAATCTCAGTAGTCTCTGAGAATTTTTGTGCAGCAGATTGGTTATTTTTAATATGTCACAATGTATATGCGGGTTTGTAAAGGCGAATTTGGGTATGCACGAGGAGAAGTACGTCCCAAGCCGTGTATGCCTGTTTGTGCTCCAAAATTATAATACTAGGGGGCTTTACCATGGTATTAGCCCATAGTATTGATCATTGTATTATCTATTTGATTCCATCTAGGATTACCATCAGCAGTTGAGTGGTTTTGACTCATGGTATTGGTAAAAGCTAAATCTATATAAGGAGAAGAATATCATAGTGAAAAGTGTGCATGAGTAAGGGTTGTTAATGAATAAATTTCTATAAGGAATATCTGCATGGATGAACTATGTTTTAAATTTATAGATCTAAATCTATGATGCACCCATGGATATAATGATGGGTCAAGATCTCTAGATCTGAAGATGATGAAGCTCTAGTATGATCTACTGAAGAAATGATGAAGAACTGGCACAAGTCTGTTGAAGAAAATGAAGAAATTTGGGTAAGTTTTATAGATCTGGTCTATTCTGCAAAATTTACTTTTACAGATCTATATGCTAGTTGGTCTCAGTAAAGGCACGCATATACGTGGGTTCGCATCATGAAAAGCGCGTATGGAAGTTAGGGTTTTCTGAAGCTTATTGCAGATATTACTACTATGATTCCTTCCTTTTGTCTTCTGTCTATCAATGAAGTCTTCTTGAAGTTCTGGGTTGTTTGAATACTGAGTATGCTGCTATGTTGATCATGAACAAATCTAATCAATGATTGAGAAAACATGATTAAGGTTGACTCACTGTCTAAAGGTTCTTCACTTCTGAGAAAATGTCTGACTGAAAGCCTCAGATCTGAATCTGTGTCTGATCAAATTCTGAAGGATAGTATACATAGAAGTATTCGCGGGTTGGTAAAAAGAAAAGCGTGTATACACGCAGCTTTAAAAAAGTGAAGTAGCGTATTCATTCCAGGTTATGAAAACAGTATGCACTGAGGCATACACAGGTTGGTGTGCAGGAAAGCGCGTATGTACGCGGCTTCAGTGAAGCAAAGTAGTGTATGCTATTTGAATTATTGACTGTTCAAGGTTGAGTTTGTATCTGCATATTTATTCTAAAGTCTGGGTTATTTTTGAAGTTTTGGTTACAATGTTTTCAAATTGAAGTATTGGGAAAAGCTTATTATTGTTGATAAAGGGTTGCGTTGATGCTGTTTGATCTAGTATGAAAATTGATGAAATGTGGTCTTCAATAGGTCTGAGGGTTGAAGCCTTCAGTATGGAAGTACAAGCTTCCTACTAGTAGAAGCTGGTGTTATGTTCAGGGGGTTGAAGCTCCATTCTAGGAGTGGCTGGTAAACTAGAAGAAAGGGGGTTGGAGCTCCCTTCCAGTAGAAGCTAGAAAACGAGTGAAGGTTGCATACTTCTACAGGTAGAAGCCTGTGTATTGATATGATTCTGCATCAGTACAATGTTGTAAACAGTTTTCCACATAATAAATATTAAAGACAGAGATGACAACAGTGGTGATTTTTCTCCCGAATTGGGTTTCCACCTTAAATATTGGTGTTCATGTGTGTTCCACTTGTGTGATGTTTTATATTGTTGTTACTGCACATATTTACTAATTATATAACCTGATGCATAACTGGTAAATTTGATTTAAAGAGTGTTTCTAAGAAGTTTTCTAAACTATAAATTTATATCAGTATACTCTAGTTTCTTTTAGCATATCCGCATGTATACGCGAGTTCGGTTCATAGAAGCCGTGTATGGAATTCTGCAAAATAAAAGGTTAAATTTATAGATATGAGCTCTAAATACTGATTCCCCCCCCCTCTCAATATTTTTCCCAACACATCTATGGAGGAAAATTAAATATAGTAAATAAGGAAGTTTGTTCTTCAAGGAAACTAATAGGTAATCTTGCTTTTGAAACATTAAATGAAAGAAAATTGTAGCATATGAGAAGATGAGTGTGATCGTGAAAAAACCTTCACCATATTAGATAGAGTCACTGATTCAAAAGATGAAGGTTTAGAGGAAGTATTTAAATTTACAAGAAAACTTATTTATGCTTTGAAAATGATTAACAATCTTGAGGTTAATTTGTAGGGATATAAAAATAGGGACCATGATGAATCAGTAAATAGTGCAACAATAACATAAAAATTTAACAAAAAGAAACAATATAGTGAAGTAATAGAAGTAGATATCATCTCTCTAAAATTTGATCTGGAAAAGTAAAAAAAACGAAATGAGAAACTACTACAAGTATTTGAGGAGCAATAAAATGGTATTAAAGAAGAAATTATCTAGTTAAGAACAGATTTGGAAGAAACAAAAAGAGAAAAAGAGGATGAGGCAAGCATATTAACAAGTAAATTAGTAGAAAAGGTCAAGCAATTGAGATTTCAAGATAGTATCAAGATATTGATAACCTTATTGACGGTCAAAGGTCTCCCTCCATCAAGTCAAGCCTCGGTTTTCATGAAACTATGAAGGGATAATCCAACTAACAAGCTTGTGCAAGAAATTTTGAGGACAATAAAGAAAATTATGAAAATCCTGGTAAATAATTAAGAAGTCAACTAAACCAACAACCAAGAAAAGTCAGTTTTTAAAAGAAATAATTTGCCTCTAGTGAGTGTGAGGGAAATGTAGATAAAAAATAATTCTCTCCTTTGATAAATGATATTGAATGTTTTATTTATCACAAATTTGAACACATTTCGTCCAATTGCAGAAGCAGATTGTTCAGATCTCAAGAAAATAGTCTCTCCATAAGAAGATCATTAGTTCCCAAGTACTTAAATTTCTTGAAAGGAAATTATTTTACATGAAATTTATTTGGTCATAAAGCTATTGTTTGTAGATCATATAGAAATAATATAAACATGAATTATAAATACTATGATCCTCCTACCCCCTTATCTGGTTACATAAGGTGCTATACATGCAATAAATTTGAAAATCTATAAAAATAATAGAGGATCACATCAATGAATTAATTTAGATATTTCAAGCAACAAGGAGAATCTATCTAAGAAAAACAACTAGACAATAATACAATTATCAAAATATCTGAAGAAGATGGATACATCAACATTCATCATATCAAGAAAAATGAATAAAAACAAGTGAACTGTGGCCTTGCTTTGTGCACACTAGAAGAAGAAGATGAATGGTACATAGACATTGGATGCTCTCAATGTCTGGAAATAAGAACATATTTATCTCTTTCAAAAAATCAAAAAGTGATAAAGTAATTCTTGGAAATAATGCACCAACAAAGGTGCTAGGAAAATGTAGAGTTGATCTTGATGTTAAAAATACAGAAGCAACTAATGTATTGTTTGTTGGACACCTAATCCTCTATGGGTAGGTGTGGAAGGAAAAAAATCAAAGAGGAGTCCAAGTGACCTTGGAAGGTGGAATCCAAGGGTCACCACATTGTATTATAAATATGCATCATATTAATGGTAATAACATCTCACATTTATCTTTCATGTCCTGTGTTTACCATACCCGTGTTTAACATGGTATTAAAGTAGGAATATCTTGGCCTGATCTAATTTTAAATACTTGTGTTGCAACCTTTATTTTCTTTTTTTTTCTACTAATTTCATTATCAAGCCTCTCACACAGAAACAATCCTCCCTCAGAGCCATCTAGGCTATTCTCCATGCTGCCATCTCTATATTAGAGCCATGTTTGACATGCTTCCAATTCTCCGAATTTAATGAATGTCTAATTAGCTAAATTTTAGCTACATTATCTACATCCTGCATTACTCCTTTGAAAATGCTCGTGTCTGAGCATAAATTTTTGGCAAAGAGTGTGGTGCGGTGAGCATTTTACCTGCTCCCTTTCCTCTAGGGTCGGGAAACGCAGAAGGAAAAGGCATTGATGAAAATAACAAGGGGGGAGAGTTGTAATGATTTACATAATAGCTACCAGACTGCACAGATTTGTCATGACCTCCTAATGTGTTCTTGATTTCATCAATTTAATCAGAGGAACGTAGAGAATTCAGGTAGGAAAATTTATTTTTCTATCCCTCACACTTTGAACTGGTTCCTCACGCAAACCGTCGTCGTCTCCCTACCTCCTCAACCTATCTGCTACCTCCTGCCAGTTCCTCACACTCTGGCCACACAAACCGTCATTGGCTCCCTACCTCCTTGACCTGTCTGCTCTCTCCTACTGATTCCTCACACTCTGGCCATGCAGACCACCGTCGGCTCCCTACCTCCTTAGAAAATCTACTCCCTCATGTTGGTCCCTCACTCTCTGGCCACGCAGATCCCAGAATCTCCGTCACTCATCACTCCTCCCCTCTCTACCTCCCCATGGACTCCCCTCCTCATGGCTCCCTCTACTTCGACTCCCCCTCCCTCTCTCCACACCCTCGCACTCCTCTGCTACTCTCCCGTCCCTTCGCTCTCCCATCCCTTCCGCTACCTACCCCGCTTCTTCATCTCCCCTCCCCTCATCCCACTCCCCTCGTCCTCCACTCGTACAAATCCCCCTTTCCCCATTCTTCCCCTCCCCTCCCCTTTGCTCCCTGGCTCCCCCACCCTTCTCTCCCCCTCAGCCCCATCTCCCTCATGCCGCAGCCTCTGCTACTCCTCCTCCTGCCCCTTCCCCACCCACGTTGGCTCCTCGGCTCCCTCCCAAGCGGGTTCCCTCCCCACTGCACCACGCTGCCTTCTCTCCCACTCGTTTCTTGGCCTTCAAAAATAGAAAACCATTGAATGCTCATAAAACAAAAAATAGAACAATATCATAGAAAAGATAACTGCACAACGCTAGAAGGAACTCAGAGAAAAAAATAAAGATCCAATTCATCTAAAATAAGGTGAGAGTAAGCTTGAATGTTAGGAATATGTAAAGAAACATCAAGCTATGAAGTCTCAGTTTATGGGTGCTTAGTTTTTGAGTCAACTATGTTTTGGTATTTTAATTAAAAATCTGTGGGCTGGAAGATTTAAGGCTCTCTATTTACTCACCTGCTATTGGACACAACATAAGTACGAAGTCACATATGAGAGCATAGACATAAGAGAAAATATAAGCATTAAGGAGTTTCTATATATCATCCAACATTGTATAAAAAGGATTAGAGCCATTGTAAATGGAATATGGGCATTTTTACCAGTTGTAGAAATTGAAACACTTTAATTTTTTAGTTTTATTTTTCTACAAAATGATTCAAATTTATGAAGTATTAGAATTATTGAAAACTTTGATACAATCTACTGCTGATGACACAATCCGAAACAGGAAATACACACTCACAGATATTCAAACCTGTCTACAAAATTCACTAGAAAATATTGATTTCTTGTAGCTTGAGTCACAGGTACAACGAGATGAACTTCAACGAAAGAGTCATAATTCTGATGTTGTCTTTGATCAGATCATTGAGCCCATTTCAAGAGAAGATGTGTATGTAAATGCAGAAGATCAGGCTCCACCTCCCAAGCCCATCATCAAGCCTTGGGAAGAGCTTGTCCATGACAAGCACATAACAGGTCTTGGATATGACAATTATTTTTCCTTTCATATTCTGGACTACTCCAAGCCCATCAAATTTCAAAGTGTCAGATTTCTTCATGATAGCTCACCTTCAGTTGTTCTAGATTTTTCTCCTCTGCCAAAACAACAACAATAGCTTGTAAAATTCCAACACTGTGATCGAGTTGGCCATATGAAATATCATTGTTTCGATATTAACCCATGCAAGCGTTGTGGTTCTCACATCCATTCCTCACACAGATGCTTCAGAAACAAGCCTCCTATAAGAGAAAAGATTCATCTTGGATGGATCGCTTCTTAGCAATGGGCATCAAAAGGAAAGAAGACGTTTAAGTCATATGTCAGAACTTTTTCTAGAATATTGAACAATATTGCAGTTGAGTTTTCGCCATCATCTCACCCTGTAATTGATAGGGGGAAAATGGTGGTCATCTACAAGCTTAAAAGCCACATCAAGTGAGCCTGAGCCACAATCTCTCATTCCAAATTTAGAGTTGTAGCTAGAGACATAGCAGTTCAAGTGAGCCTGAGCCACAATCTCTCATTCTAGATTCAGAGTTGTAGCCAAAGACATAGCAGTTCAAGTGAGCTTGAGCCACAATCTCTCATTCCAGATTCAGAGTTGTAGATAGAGACATAGATTCCCATGAGCATGCCTTTGGTTGGTGGTCAGCCTTAAACCATCTATGTGAGGTTGATATTCTTCCTCTTCAAATAATTCGAGACACTTCCTATAGCAGAATATTTTATCTTCTTTCCAGTTTTGGTAGAGTTCCAGGAAATGCATTAAGCATTCTAGAGTTGGTGGTCATCCTTAAACCATCATAGGTTGTATAACTCCCTTCTTCTAGGTTGAAGGTCTCCCTCTTTAAAATTTGAGGAGCACTTCCTCTAGCAAAAGCCCTTAGCTTCTTCCCAGATTTGGAAGAGTTTTGGGAACTACAGTCAGCATTCCAGTGTTGGTGGTCATCCTTAAAGCACCTCTTTATGCCAACATTTCAAAGAGCTCATTCAACCTAAGTGCTACCATGCATACTTTGCATATTTTTATTACAACTCTCTTCGTGGAGTCACACATACCCCTTGGGATTAAGGGGGGGGGGGGGGGGAATGTTGGACACATAATCCTCTATGGGTAGGTGTAGAAGGCGAATAGTCAAAAAGGAGTCCAAGTGACCTTGGAATGTGGAATCCAAGGGTCACCACATTGTATTATAAATATACATCATATTAATGGTAATAACATCTCAAGTTTATCTTTCATGTCTTATGTTTACCATACCCGTGTTTAACATTGTTTGTTTAAGGGTTGAAGAAGAACATTTTGAGTATGGGTCAAATAAGTGATACAGGACATGTAGTTATATTTACTTCAATGGGATAAAAAATTATAGAAGAAGACATTGGAAAGGTAATAGTAAAAGGAATATAAAATATAGAAAAATTATATGTACTAATGAAAAATCTTGGCATACATAAGAGGTTAGTCTCCTCTTTAGATTCAGAGTAGGGAAATATAATCCCCACTACAATATATTATAACCAATGCATATTTCTAGAAGTATTGTAGAAATGAATGTGAGGTATATAGCCTCATGGGAAGAAAATGATAACATCCTAGAAAATTTATAACTATAAGGTCCACATGATCATATTATGCATGTGGTCAAGGGGATAAATGCATGAAAATAAGGTTTACATATTTTTTGGTTCAACTTTGATGATGAATTCATGTGTTTCTATATTATATATAAATTCTTTTGATGAATATTATTCATGGTATTGATGTTACATTGGTAAATTTATTGTGATCAGAATTAGTGATGAAGGATTGACACAGGTTTAGGGGGAGCATGTCATATGCTTTTGATAGTTCATTGTTGTCGTTGTGGTTCCTTATTAGAAGAAAAAGGTACGTGGGAACTACTTATTTAAAAATGGTTTATTTCAGGTTGTTGATGATTCCTATATGGTTTTTGGGATTGTATGAGTGTGTTATGATGAGTTCATGATGTCTCATTCCATATTATTTATATTGTTGTATAAATTTGTCTTCTTACATTTATTATTTGATGCATTTCTCACTGTTGGTTGGAATCTTCCCCAATCAGAAGGATATATATTTTATTTTCACTATTTCATGTATGTCTTAAAACAATTTTTCTTTAGATATTTCATTGTTGATGTCAGATGGTTGTTGACCAATCTTATCTTGATGTTATAATTGATGATTTGTGAAGATTTTGGATGTTGCAAAAGGTCTTCATTTATATGTTGATGAGAACTCCACATATGTTGTCGTTGAGATCCTTATTTATGGAGATTACCTATGTCATATCATATGCCATACTTTTATTTTTCATGGATGACATGAAGTGAGCACGTGTGTGTAATTATGTAACTTGAGTCCATTGTTGGTGATAGTCATAATCATATAATTGTCATATATCAGTCACATATACTTACCAAAGTCCTGTATTTTCCACAAGGAGATTTTTCCTGGTATTGCAGATCATTTTTCACCAGTTAAAAATAGTCATTAGTCACATGCACAAGGCCAAAAAGTGTATTGTAAAAGTGAAAGTGTCGATATGTTTGCAGCCCTAGTATATACTCAGGGGGAGCATGGTCGGCATGATAGGTTACAGTGTTGATTAGAGACGTGTTTTAAAATCAATTTCTATCAGCCTTATAGTGTTAAGCAGTTTAGGGGGAGTACTTCTCTCAGCCTCGTTCTACTCTTTTCCCTTGATTTCAAAGGGGGAGAAAAGGAATTTTTGATTTTTAGGAGGTTGACATCAAGTCCAAATAGGGATATTGTTGGAATTATGGCTAATGTTTTGGTCTTCATGTCAACCTAGATGTCAACTTGGAGGTGTCTGAATGTCAACTTGGATTGTGTTCTTGTCACATTTTGTCATCATGGTTTTATCGCACTATGACACTCTTGTCACATTCTGTCATCATGACTTTGTCACACTATAACATTGTTCGCAAGTATATGGAATTAATGTACCTAGATAGGTCATGGACACATGAACACTATTCATGATTGCAGAGTAGTTGCAGGAGTCTTCATGAGTGCATATAATGTGAAAAATTTCTCATAGGGATTGGAGTAGTTGCAGGAGGATGGAAAACGTTTTTCGGGGTAGAAAACTGAGGAGACACAGGTGAATAATTGAGGAAGTTTTATTAAGGATTTTGAGGTGTTAACCGAAGCCTTGTCAAGGCTTGAAATGACCTATAGGTGTTAAATAAGGCACGGTATAATTTGGAATAAATTTGAGTAAAGTTTGATTGCGGATTGACAACGTTTAGGGATTGAAGACAAGGTAATGCAAGTTTACTATGCAGGAGGTGTATTACAGCCCAGGGTAGCATATGTTTGTAGTTCAAGAGGAGTGTTATAATACTATTCAAAAAGGGAGAGGCATCATAACTTCCTCTAAGTGTTGAAAAATAAAAGGCCTTTGACTAAACCATGGTTTTTCCTAATGTATTTGTGTGCGGAAGGACAAGTAACATGTATTTGATCTTGTCAAAGTTTACCATCAACAAATCCCATGGATTTTATTGTGGTATTTTCAAGGAAATATGGTTATATAAGGACAAGGAGATCAATTAACTATCATGTTCATTTCAACGAGTTATTCGTTGTGGTCATTTCTCAAAAAGGTCAGCACCAGGGCACAAGGAGAAGGCTCAGATCTAGTGCAACATTGAAATATCTGAGGAAAAATGGTTATTCTTATCTGATTTGTTAATTTTAGGTGAAACTAGAGGAAACGATAATATTTAATCATAGATGATTGAAGGAATGTGCAACATCTTTTTCATAATATTGTGCATTATCATTTACCTACATATCACTTTAAATCTTTACACATCACTCACTTATATTTGTCTTGTATGTATAATGTTTCCATTGGTTTTTTTGTTTGAACTGTAGCTATGCTTATTGACTGCAGATATCAGTGTGTTGTTGGACATATATTAGTTTGTTGATTTTATAGTATATGTGGATATAGTTTTGGGTTTTGATAGTGTATGTGGAAACCGATGTGTTCTTTGAACGACAAAGATATAAAGTTACAAAGGCTCCTATATGATTAAATTTTGTTAAGGAAGAGGGTTATTTGACATACATTGTGACTTTTATCTTGTAGAAAGTGTTTTGAGCACAATAATGCATTATGAAAAGATATGTCTAGCAGAGATTGAGAATCTATAGAGACTTAGCATGCTAACAATGTTGCTTGCAGGGTTTAGAATATTATGAATAGAATTAAAGGTTTTTATAATAGATCTATGTTTGGATACTTATCTTTTGTTGTTAAAGGCTTGAGATATTAATTTAAGAGTTAGTGAATGCATATGGTTTGTTCATAGATTAGTATTGTGACACTTATATACGAATTTCTTATGTTGCTTTGTGTTTAATACTAGTCATCATTACTATTATGTAGAGACAAATATTGGATGACAAGGGTTCATAGTATTGTGACAATGGTTTATGGTATTATTGTGTGTAGAGGTTAATGTTGGTATGAGCCACTTAGATTGGTGTTATTTTCATTTATGAATATGGTTCTATAATGATGTGGTAGAATTGTATTTAGAGGGTATGAGTTCATTGTTAGTGGAGAAGACTTTGTGATATCGACGCTTGTCTTTTCAAAAGTTGCATTCAAGTACTATTGTTTCTTATCTATCGTGAACAAATATTACATTACAATATTGACAATCTATGATTTCCTAGAGTTTTTCACTGATATATTATGCAGATATATGTGTTGCAGTGACTTATATGACCACTGATGTTATGAATCTATGTTGCTTCATTATGATGCTACTTTGTTAATTATTTTGTGATGTGTCTAGTTGGAGGAGTTTTATGTATGCTTGATCAGAGTCCTTTTTATGTTTACTTCTTTTGATGGATTTTCCATAACAATAATGATGATGGTTGCATTATGTTATGAGGGATATTGTTGTGAGAGGGTTTGGTATTGCTGATTGTCAAGAAATGTATTGATGAGTATGTTGATGATAGATGAACATGTTAAAAGGATTTGACTTGGTATTAGACAATGTTGATGAGTTTTTTTTTGAGCGGTGAGTATGCTTGTAATTTGGCATTTTATGAATCAAAGTTTAATGACATTTATTGTAGAAAGTGGGGTTTGATTATTTATTGTTTAGATATTTATTGTAGATTGTTTGAGTATATTTGATTAGAGAGGTTTTGGTGTTTAGTTATTTAGATTGAGCATATTTTTATTTGTGGGTCCATTTTGAAAATTGGATGAAACGTGATATGTAAGATTTATGGTTGAGTCAACTGGCTCTAGTTTGAAATATTATGAAATGTGGTCCATAAATGGACTAAGGGTTGGATCCTTCAGTGTGGTAGTAGTATCTTCCTTCCGATAGTTGTTGGTAAATTTGATCAGGGAGTAGTAGCTTCCTTCGAGTCATAGCTAAATAAAAGACGAGGTAGTCATCTTGAGCAGGTAGGAGTCTGCGCACTGGTATGAGTCTGTGCCAGTGCAAAATTGTAAGAATATTTTCCTAATAATAAGAAGGACTAGATAAAAAAAAAAACAATGGTGTATTTTTCCCATTTGTGTTTTCCACCTAAAAATCCAGTTTACCTATGTGTTGATGTATTGATGATGTGTTTATACATTCTTGTGATTTATATGCTCGTATGTTTAATTTTGTTCATGGTTAACTGAATATGCGTAGACCTACAACAAATTACTCTACTAATGAAATACTGGATAAGATAATTTTGAAAATGAAAAAATAAACTAAGTAGAATTTGGTTGGGCATGAAATATTGATTCACCCCCCACCCCCGCCCCCCTTAGTATTTCTAATAATTGGTTTTAGAGAAGGTATCTCCAATAAATCTTAATCACCTGAGAGTATATCAAGGACCATGGGAAAGAAGTGTAAGAAGAAGGAATTTCAAAGGAAGCAGTCAATTTAGGAAAATTGTGACAGTGAAAGAGATGTATCAAATGTACTGGCAGGATCAAAAATCATAGATTAAGGAAAGAAATACCAAAAAAAGTCATGGATAATCAAGGTATTCCTCTACTTATTGATGCACATTATCAATATTGAAAATAAAGGATGAAGTCTATGGTAATGCCACTTTAATATGATGCTTGGAATTTAGTATGTAATGGTTGACATAAAACTTCCCAATTGGGTAAAAAATTGAAAAAATAATGGTCAGACATTAAATGCAATCTATTGTAGCCTTCTTGAGTTAGTGTTTGAGAAAATTATTCTTTATGAAACTACAAATGATGTATGGGATAATCTACTAGCCATCCATGAATGAAAAGGTAAACCAACAGGTAATCTTGCTTTTGAAACGTTAAATGAATCTAAAGAAATTTGTAGCCTATCATAAGATGACTTTGATCATGAAATAAAATTTACCATATTAGATGGATTTAATTATTTAGAAGAAGAAAGGTTAGAGGAAGTATTTAAAATTAGAAGAAAAAATGTTTCTACTTTGAAAAGTATTACCAATCTTGAGGTTAAGTAGTAGGAATATAAAAACAAGGACCGTGATGAATTAGTAAATAATGTAGTAGTAATAGAACAACTTAATGAAAATCAACAAGAAAATATCATCTCTCAAATATGAGATAGAAAAGTAAAAAAAATAAAATGAGGAACTACATAAATTATTTAAATAACAATAAAATGGGCTTAAAGAAGAAATTATCTAGTTAAGAACACATTTGGAAGATACAAAATGAGTAAATGTGCATGAGGTAAGCATGTTAAAAGGTAAATTAGTACAATATGACAAACGTTTTAGATTTCAAGATAGTACCAAGATATTGGATAACATTCTTAACATTCGAAGGTCTCCCTCCATCAAACTGGGCCATGGCTTCCATGAAACTAATTAGGGATAATGCACCTCACAAGATTCTATAAAAAAATTTGAGTCTAACAAATTAGAAAATTCTGAATTTTTTGGTAAAGAATTAAGTAGTTAACTAAGCCAACAACCAAGAAAAGTGATTTTTCAAAGGATATCATTTTCCCCAATGAGCATGATATAAATATAAATAACAATCCATTCTCTGCTTTGATAAATGATTTTGAATTTTTTTATCTGTTACAATTTTGGACACATTGTAGTCAATTGCAGAAGTAGATTGTTCAGACCTTAAGCAAGCAATCTCTCCACAGGAAGATCATGAGTTCCTAGTATTCAAGTTTCCTTAAAGGGTATTGTATTACATGTAATCAATTTGGTCATAAAGTTATTGATTGTAGATCATATAGAAATGAAATAAATATGAAACAAAAATACTATGATCCTCTTACGCCCTTCTCTGGTCACATAAGGTGTTATACCTACAATAAATTTTGACATGTAGGAAAATAATGCAGGGCCAAGTCAATGAATTCATTAATACATAATAGAAAACATGCAGAAAATATCTGAGAAGATAAAATGGACAAGAATACAATATGAAATATCTAAAGAAGATGCATACATGAACATTCATCACATTAAAAAAAAGAAAAAAAGAACAAGTGAACTGTGGCCTTGCTCTTTGCGCACTAGAAGAAGAAGATCTATGGTACATAGACAATGGATGCTCTCATCACATATATAGAAATTATATCAAATTTATCTCTCTCAAGAAATCAAAATGTGATAAAGGAAATCTTGGAAATAATGCACCAACAAAGGTGTTAGGAAAAGGTAGAGTTTATCTTGATGTTAAAATTACAGAAGCAACCAATGTCTTGTTGGTTGAAGGGTTGAAGCATAATATTTTGAGTATGGGTCAAATAAATGATAAAGGGCATATATTTATTTTTACTTCAATATGATGAAAAATTATAGAAGAATACATTGGAAAGGTAATAGTAAAAGGAATGAGAAATGTAGAAAAATTATATGTACTAAAGAAAAAATTGGGCAGACATAAGAGGCCAGTCTCCTCTCTAGATTTAGAGTAGGGAAAGATAGTCCCTAATGTAGTCTATTGTAACCGATGCATATTTATAAAAGGACTGCAAAAGTGAATGTGAGGTACATAGCCTCATGAGAAGCAGGTGATAAAAACATAGGAACTTGATAACTATAAGATTCTCAGGATCAACTTATGCATTGCTCAGGGCAAGAAATATATGAAAAAAATGTTTACATATTTGTTGGTTCAACTTTTATGACAACTTCATGTGTTGCTATATTACATTTATGGTTCTAATTTTACATTTGGTAAAGCTATTGTGATCATAATTGGTGATGAAGGATTGAAAACATTTTTGGGGGAGCATCTCATATGCTTCTGATAGTTCACTATTTGCATTATGGCTGCTTATTAGTAGAAAAAGGAACATGGGATCTATTTGTCTAAAATTGGTTTATTTCAGGTTGTTGATGATACCTATATGGTGTTTTGGATTTTATTGGAGTGTTATATGATGATTTCATGGAGTCTCATTTCATATTATTGATGTTGTTGTATAAACAAATATTCTTACATTGCTTGTGTTGTAGCTCCTAGAGACAACCTAGAGTTGTGATAGACCAGTGCCTAGGACATCTTAGCATAGCAAGGAGCATATAATATAATGCGTGAAGTTGTCAGCTTAAGCTCACATGCTATCTCCTGTAAACAGGGAAATGAAATAGAATGGGACCAAACTCTCAGAAACTGACACAGGAAAGGAGATACTATAGAGGCAAGATACAGAACTCTTAATACAAAAGCAACAGACAATTCAGAGACAATTTACTGCAAAGCGGGCCGATTCAGAAATACCTCACAGACATAAATTATCAGAAGGTGTATGTAGTGAAAGAAATAATGAGAATATATTAGTTAACTTTAAGCTGATACCCAGATATACAATACCACCATGCATGGGCTTACCAATCTAAGAATCCATACATGATAATAGCATTTTAAAAGCACCCTCCCAAAGCAACTAATATAGCAGAATCCAAGTTCAGATGAGTAATGAAACATAATATCATGCATGAGCCATATTTAAAGCGCTTGACTGATCTAAGTATGGGCATCAACTAGGATGAATCCTTACCAGCAATCAGTGAGCCACTCGCATTCCAAAACATGATATAGGAAAGATGGATGAGATGGAATGATATATTAAATTACACATAAAAGAGTTACAGACTGTGAAATACCAAAGACCAGAATCCTCTTTGACAGATAGAACTCCTCCTCACTGAAACCCTATGGGCTCTGAGCCTTCCTACAAGAGTTCTACAAACTATATACAAAAATCCTTTCACTGCATAATTTTCTGATAAGAATCTAGAACCCTTACAATGCGTTTCTTCATGGTTTTTATAAGAGAAACTAAAAACACAGTAAAAGAGGTAGGTGATGAACATTTAGTTTGCATAGTTAATACAAAATGGTGGAGACGTGCACGCCCATACTGCTTGATGACTTTGTTGTGATGCACGTACCCTGTAGCCTGTCTTCAGGAATAAATGTTCTAGGTGAAAATCTCTCTAGGAACACGATATGAGGATAACTGCATTAACATTCTGTCCTTTTCTTGAAGGTAAATTCTGCCGAAATAAAACCTGGAGGATATTTTTTCTTGTGCATTGTACCCTCTACCTTATAAATCTTGAATTAAGATTGAAGATCTTTGATATTAGACACTGAATTCTTGGATCTTCCACTGATACTCTTTGTCGCAACATTAATGTCTTCATCTGCAAAAGCTTGCGCTTTGAATAACTCCAGAGGGTTTAGCTGTTTTTCTACCCTATTTTATTAATGCAAACGGTGTCGTAACAGCCTCCCATATCTTTTCTTCATAAATTCTGCCTCTGAATTATTGTCCTTTGACGTGCTTGTGGCCTCTGAAATGGAGGCTATAATTTATGATAATTCTCCACCGTTGCGAACCTGCAAAATCCACGAGCTTGTTAAATAAAACCATGCATGGAAGGGTGAACACAGTGAGGATCATGATGAGACAACGCGGCATGGTGGGGCAATTGAGAAATGCAGAACAATGGTGGGAAGTGCGGCGTGACGGAGGAAGGTGACAATGGAGAAGGTTGGCGAAAAGCAATCACGATCGTGGAAATACATAAGAAATGAAGAAATGAACCAATATAGGTCTGGGTGGCGAATAACACGTGGGGAAAGACTAAGGGACAGGTGGTACGACATCGAGACAGCGAGAATGGATGACGTGGAATGCTGACTGTGGGAGCCGGTCAAAGACGGAAATAGTCAAATCCCGACCGTCTGATCTCAGGAGGAGATCGAAGGTTGGAAGAGCGCCGGAGACAATAGATAGTGGGCCAGGGGCGCTTTTGGCTTGGGTTAATGTTCATGCAGCTTCAGAGTGCGATGACCGTCAGATGATGATCTCCAGATCAGACGACTGTGGTAAATATCGCTTCGTGACTTCAGTCGAACGATAGCGCGTGATGAACGGCAGTATTCAGGCCGTACACGGGGACACGTGGTGAGCGTTGTATGGAATCACTAGCCCCAGGGGAAATACCGCCTACCGCCGAAAGGCGGTGCGATGGATACCAGGTGGTTTTGGAACAGTGGATGCGAGGCGGGGACCACCGGGATGGATAAGCTGTGGACCGTTGATTTCATCATTTGATCGGATGGCAGGCAGGTGGGTTATGGGTACGGCAGAAATGAATAATCGTCGTCCGATCTGTATAGATCGACGGCTCAGAGATCGCCCGATATTCGTTTGATTAAGCACCTATAGAGCTTAGCGCTCGGTCGCACCTAGGTTATATGGAGCGAAAACTTGAGGGGCTAAATACTGAAAGGGGCTGGGCCTTTTTTATATTTTCATATTTTAATTTGCGACCTTTTTTATGTAATTTCGAGGCCGAGAGAAGGCAACGATAGGTGGATACTGAGTTTTTCAGGCCCCAACATGGACTTTTAAGGCTAAAGGAGAGGGTTTCAAATGGTTTTATGGGGCTGCCTGACAAAATTTTAGAAAGGGGGGGCTAATATGATCAACATCGGCTCCAATTGGGGATGGCATGTCCATTCCTGGATGTGTCGAGAACTCGCAGACCTTCTGATCATCATGTATGAAGACTCTGCTCTTCAGCACCTTCATTTTTCACTTTATAATTCATCACAACACCCACATTATTCAAACTAAAACAAAAAGGAAACTATCATACAATATAATACATCAGGCTGCCTGGCCTGAATCAGAACTGAAAGTAGGGCTTGAGAAATTGACCATTTATAGGGGCATCCAGCAAGTCGCCCTGTAAATTCTCCAACCTAAAAGTATTATTGCCCCCCTATTCCACAATTTTGAAAGGACCAAACCAGAGGGGGTGGAATTTTCCATGTTTACCTTTCTCAGCTCTCCGAATATCCCACCTGAGCACCAAATCACCAATCTGCAGCTTCCTGTCTTTTGCGTGCTGATAAAAAATGTGCTTCATTTTCTCTTGATATTCTATCAATCTCTGATTCACCTGGCCCTGTGTTTCTTCTAATTCCTGTTAGTATGAATTCTTTTTCGAAGTGTACGAAAAAGGACCACTTTAGCTACGCATAACTAATAGCCCTAACAACAAATGTGGCTGCCAATATCTTCAAATCTGCAGTTAGTTGATCAAGAAAATTTGCAAAACGGTCTATTGAAAAGACATTAAGTAAAGAAGGGTTTGCTCCATATATCCAATAGACAAGACAAGAACAATTTTTGAAAGAGTTTTTTGTATTAAGGGCACCTGGGAGGAAAACAAGAAGATGTTTCCAATTCTCCTCAATGGGATGGGTTCTTGGAAGTCCTCAGCACTTCAGATCTAGAATCTCTCTCTCTTGTTGGTGTAGAAAACCCATGCAAAGAATAGAGCTCAAAGGGAGCTCACACAACAAATAATGGAAAAATGTGACCAAGTGTATAGATCCAGAGTGATCTAATAGGCAACAAAAGGCGAAGAATGGTAGGAAAAACCCTCCTATTTATAACAAAATATTGGGTCATTCTAGATCTTGGTGCATGATTAAAATAATGTTAACCAAATCTAGATCCACCTTTTATGGAATATTTTATTATATTTGTTGGAGGGAAAAAGTATTTGATTTGGGTCAAATCCCTTTATTTGTTAATAATAAATAAATAAATGATTTATTTATCTTTTTAAGGAAGTGGTTGAAGGATAATTAAATAAATAATGATTTATTAATTATTTGTGGGTGATTTGGTCATATTTAACAAGGAATATTATCTAAATAAGATTTAAATAATTATTCCTAGAAAATAATAAGATAAATAAAGGTTTATCTATTTAATTTCTTTGTTTTTGGGTTAAATATGACTAGGAATAATAATTAAATTATGGTTTAATTAATTATTCCATGAGGAAAATTAAACAAAATAGGTTTGTTTAATATTTCCTTTTGGGGTTTCCTGTTTAGACCATAAACAACCTAATAAATGTGGTTTATTAAGTTATTTTACATAGTGAAAGTAATTTTACTTAGGGTAAAATTGGTCTTACATGGTGTAATTGGGTCCATCTAATGATAATAGGTTAGATGACCACAAAATGGTGTAACAGATTGTCCCCTAGTGTGCGAGTGTTAGGAGCAAATTGTATGACCGAAGTACGTTGTAAGAACTCAATCACCAGACATCAAGAGGGAAGTCAGAGAGAGAAATGTAAGGTAGACGAATGTGATAAAGAACTAGACCCTGAGGAGATGAGACTCGCAGGTGCAACAAGTCTCTTTTTATGAGAGGGTACCTGTGCTAAAGGCGGCGGGGGAGGCATACCTATGCCCGCTGAGACAAAGTACAAAAGAATAGTGTGTCCAGTAAACAAGGGACCGAACCATAAAGTACAACTGGCATAAACATGAGCCAGATAATAATACAATGAGGAATCCCACATACATGCTGTGCCTGGGATAACAGCCAGAACTTATACAATAATATCTGAGTACATGAGATACAAATACAACCCAAATGCCCCCTATAAGCGGGGAAGGGCTCACAAAATCTGACTGATACATGCAAATCAAAGAGGCGATGCAAGCAGCTAAGGCTGACATCATCAAATATATGGAGCTGCATCGAAGGCTGCAATGAAGAGGTCATCCGGGCATGTGGGGGGCTACCTGCAGGGCCACCCCCTCATGAGGGCTGAGACATCTCACACACACCCGGGAGTCACCAATAGCTGCTGCTGCATCACTAAACCATCAAGCATATGGATCTCGATCATGCTGAAAGGAGCTGGAGTGGAGAAACAATCAAGTCAAAGGGTAATGAGAGATCCCTTTGCCTGATCCGAGGCACCGAACAAGAGTGGAAGCTGGAACCAAGGTACGCCGCCCTCTAGACCTGGCTTCTGGAATGAATGAGCTGATGTCGACAGAAGGAGGTCCGCCATAGGTGAGGCAATGAGATATCCTCAACTAAGACACGAGAGAAAATAGTAGAGCGACGGATAGACTGAAACTAATGATGATGGTGAAATGGAAGGGACTGAGTAGTGAATGGACGACTTCCCTTGTTAGATTATAAAGGGCATGAATGACATGGCAGCGACTGACGCAATATCATAAGGGATAGGAGACAGTAGGACTGAAGGCCATAATGTGCGACACAAGAGAGAGGCCAAGCCATGAAGGATGGAGGGCTATAGCGGGGTACAAAGGGACTCGGGATAGACTCCATGAATGCGATGATGACTCAACTTGGATGCTCTAAACAAGGGCGACTCGATGGTGCTGCCACACAGTAAAGGCCCAATGGGGGACCATGAAAACATGTGTACAAGATGGTAACTCATGACGAAAATCGACATGAACAAAGACAAGTAAGGAGACAAAATGGTGCCCCAAGTACAAGTGTCGTAAGTGAAGAAATGCGATTTTAAGGAGAGGTGAAGTGACCCTTCTTGGAAAAAATGTGTCCTGGTGAAATATCAAATCACAAAAAACTAACAGATACCCATTTGAGGGCTCGGTGAGAGCTTTCCAACAGTGTAGACGGTTTGTCAAACGGGGCTACGGTATGGTCGCAGCAGGCGAAAGAAGAAACAAGGGTTCTCTTTTAATAAGGCAATTTTCCCTCCAAATTCATTCATTTGCTAGTGTTGCTGTGGTGAATGTAGAGAGGAGAGAAGGCCCTAAATCTTGCGGTGAGCGTAGCGGAAAAACCGACCGTTGGAATCGAGATCCGTCAGTTGCAGGTAAGAGGCCTAACCTTACTCTTTCACTTTGATGGATTGAAAGTTCAGTTTAGGGCCCAAAATCTCAGTAACAGACCCTCCTTCATCTCTACGGCCGGGTCGCACTTTTTGGGCCAAAAAGTTCGACCTGGGAAGCAGGTTTCAGGGAAAAAACTGCGACCTGTCCCAGAATTGGCCAGAAAAATGCGACCTGGGAGATGAGGGGTTTTAGTGCTGTTTTATGGCTGAGAGTTGGGTTTTTATGTTTGGTTATGGTAGATATACGGGTTAACTGGAGAGAGAGAGACCTGGGTACATTACGGGTAGAGATCCAGGCATATCAGGGCATTCGTCGTGTGTTGGCCAGGTTTAGGGTTCTAAAGTTTTTGGAGAACCCTTTGATGAGAGCGGGAGAGCCTTTGTTGGCCTAGATTATCAGTTACTGGGATCCAGAGCATGATGTCTTTGTAGTGCAGGGGCATAGGATCGTACTGACAGTCCAGGATGTGTATTTCCTGACGGGTCTCCTGCCACTAGGGATGGTGGGAAACACGCAACCAGTATTACCGCGGGGGCGGCATATAATGGAGTTTGTGGAGCGACATTGTCGACCGGGTCTCCAAGTCAAGGGGACTCAGATACCGATCGGGGACCTAGAGAGATTAGAGACCCGTGCAGTGGCCGCAACAGTGCTGCGTATTATGGGCAACCAGGCACTCCATCACATCACTGGGGGGCAGATGATGATTGTGGAGAGTGTGTTGAGTGGGACCTACTATGGGTGGGCCCAAATGATGCCGGTGTCGCTAAAGCGACAGTTGTCGCTCTGCAAGCGGCAAGTGAACCACGATTGCTCATATGGGACTTTATTGTGCGCCTTCTTATTTGAGAAGATCCCGACCTTGCGGCCTCATATACAGCTCCCAGATGGGGGCCCGAGAGAGCCCAGGATGCGTCGGTGGGGGCGGCTACTGTGCAGAGGAGGAGGAGGGGCAGTTGGGCGAGTGTTTCGACTTGAGTTATTTTCCCATTGGGATCAGATGTCGTTATACATAGACGACTATCCCTATAGTGGGATGAGTTATTGTGGGGATCCGGACCTACCACTTCCGCCTGGTCGAGTATGGGGGCCCGATGGTAAGTGATAAGTAACTATTCTTGTATGGGCATGTTAAAGTTATTAAATAGTAGATATGGTACTGATTAGTGTACTTTTGGTATGCAAATATAGCTCCAGTAAAACCGGCCGGATATATGGAACGCCCGACAGCCTCTGGAGCTGCAGGGTCGAGTGGGTCGAGAGCAGCGCACAATGAGGATGCAGCCGCCCTTCTGGAGGACATCCGCCCTAGATGCGAGACGTTGCTGACCGGAGTTTCAGAGCGCGGGTGGTAAGATTTAGACGACCAGTATGTGGAGGCATGCATTGGTCTTCCCTCAGAATGGCGAGGTGTCATGCGGCGCATGGCGATGGCCGGTCAAGGCATACGTGATCTATGAGCTGTAGGGGCAAAGCCATTGGCTCAGGATCTGCTAGATAGTGAGTAGGTGTGGGGCATGTGGTGCCCCCTAGTGTGTATGTAGGGGCAGGTGGTGCTCCCAGTTTTGAGTTTTTTGTAACATGCTATGGGCATGTCATATGTATCAGAGTAGATGGACTCTGAACACATGTTTTGCGACACATATTATGGATATGCATCGTTTTTAATGATTATGAATGTTATTGTCTTGTATGAAATGCGTGTGATAAATGCCAATCTAGAACATGGTTTGCAATACTATCTACATAGTGATTTTGTTCTCGAGGTACATGGTTGAAAGTTATGGTTTCAAATTCACGTATCAAGAGTTTCGCTCGTAAATATCGTCTAAACAGCACAGGGTTATGCACATGATAAACACCATTTAGTTGCATGACAAGAAGTAGGGAATCCAAACGAACATGCAGATGGAGGATGCAATGAAAGAGGGCATCGGCTAAGAGACCACGCACTGCATCATATTCAGCCTGATTGTTGGTGGCAGTACCAATGCATACCCCGTTAGAGAGAACACGGGCATGCAAGGGGGTGAAAATGGCCCAACCTACCGAGGCTAGATTCTGGGAGTAACGACTTGCACCATCAGCGTAACCGATAAAGGGTGGGGACGGGAGGTCCTGCAGAATGGTGTCACAAGACAACAAATGGGGGGAGGAGATACAATGACGGCAGCGTGAGTGAACAGAAGACATCGAGCGGCAACTGCGGGAGGGAGTGCAATGAGCAGGATGGCTATGGCTCATATACAAACTAGAGGGTGGTATATGAGGGCTATAGGAGGTATGGCGGGGACTCGGGCTGTAGAGGGAAATGGAGATACGGGTGGAGTGATCTCGTGTATGGGTAGAAAAGAGGGGGTTAGGCGAAACAACAGGGGAGGGTGCAGGGGGACTGGGCTCCAAGGGTCTCGCAGAGGAGGATAGATAAAGAATGGCCGTAGTGGACTCTGTCATCTGAACATCAGGGGGGGGAATGTCGATGGGAGCGGGGGGATCCTCAGGCTGGCCCGAAGCATACTGCGCGAGTATGGGAGAGGCGGATTGATTTTTTTCAACCTCATACTCTCGGACTACCTCTAAAGAGGCGTGGTAATGCATCAGGTGAGGACAATGGTGGGAGTAATGGCCATGGACACCGCACAAAGCACAGGGTTTGTTGGTGCGGAGAGTCTTGGGGTTCTTGGTTACGAACGAAGAAAGAATGGAGGCTTTAGAGACCGTAGACTCGGGGAACGCGACTTTAACCATGGGCTGAATATGGGGCAATTCGGGACAAGCATGGGTGGCATGACCGACGACATCACACAAGGCGCAAGGCATTGCAGGTGGAGGAGGGGTCGGGTCAGTCGGGGTGGTCTTGTCTTTGGGTGCCCCCTTGCGAGCTTTACCTTTCTTCCCGGGAGCCGTCACGACAGGAGAAGGGTCCTGTGGTGGTGCTGGGGGCACGGTGGCGACGGAGGAAGCAAGGGGGACTGGTTGAACCGGGGTCAAAGCCATGTAGGGTTTGGGATGACCAGGAGGGGTAGCGGTCGGAGGGTCGAGGTACCAGATGGGTATGCCCAAGGTCAGGTTAGGGAGAGAGAGGGTGGCCATGACGGGGACATAATAGACTCCGGGAGGGGGAGCTAGGAAAGGTATCTGGCCAGCAGGGTAATGACCAGGAGGGACGGCTCCGAGATGGTTAAGGCTTGGGGGAACCGATCCAGGAGGATAAAGGGGTTCAGGGATACCAGCTGTAGGGGAAGGGCCAGAAGGAGGAGGTCCAGATAGCTGAGATGAATGGCTAGGAGTGGGTTGCGGAGGGCGAGGTGGAGGTTGCTGACTAGCCGAAGCGGGCCGCTTAAGGGTAGCCTGAGACGATTGCATCATGCAAACATTCGATAAGTTGGGATCAGTGATAGGAGGAGGGGGGAGACTAGGAAAAGTTCCAAGCAGGGAGGAATCTTTGTAGACACCGAGGGAGACACTGGTCAAGGAATCGACGGTTTGCTTATTGGCTACAGAAGAGATAGTCGTCTCAGGTGAGGTCTGAGATTTTGGCTCATGATACGTCAACTGGTCAATGGTGACTATCTTTCCATTATGAGGGAAAGACATCTTGCGGAAAACCGTGGATGGGACAGCAGACATAGCATAGGTGTAGCTTCGCCCCAATAGAATGTTGTAGTCTAGCGGGGCGTCGATGACTTCGACGTCAACACAAACGGTCTTACCGGCAAGGGTGATAGGACAATTACGAAACAGGCCAATGGGCTGGGAAGCGTGGCCGTCCCACGCTCGAAGGGTGATTGTGGAAGGGGCCAACTCAGGGGATCCGAGTTGCTTCCAAACCGAAGCGGACATCACATAGGTGGATGCCCCCTCATCAATTATACACCGAGAAACGTTGGCGCTCTGGATTTTGACTGGGATTTGGAAGGCGACGGAAGCAGGAAGGGGAGGATGGTCTGATTGATGGGCGTCAAACAAAATCATTTGGTCGTCAGTAGGATCTACAGCGCCCACGGTAGATAGTAGAGTCTTCTTTTGGGAAGGGCACGACTGGAGGAGTTCCAGTGTGGAAATGGCCGTAGGAGATTGCGCCAAATCATCTACTATGCTATACGAATGAGCAGCTCAACCAGAAGCAGCATTTCGATGTAACGGTCCTTTAGGAATCTTGGGATGGACCTCAACTTTGGGTTGAGGGATATGTAAGGGACCATTGGTTGTCGAAAGAGGCTCTGTAGAACCGGTAGAAGGGGACTCAGGGGCAGACTGAGCGGGAGGCTTGGGGTACTGGCGAGATCGAGTTTGAAGGTGAAGGTCAACGATTGGGGAAGGATCAAAGTTCATCATAAGGATCTGGTAATCGGAGGAACTAGAAAGGGAAGGTGGAGTGGCGACCTGGCTGTTAGGCGGTTGGGTAGCCACGAATCCTTGCTGAGGGAAAGGATCAGTAAACACAGTTGGTTGGGTAGTGGCCACATTAGGAGGAGCATGAGGGGAGGCGTGCTGTCCACGCAATGTGGCTTGAGACTCCCACATCTGCCGCATCTGGGGTAATAGGGGACAATCGTGGGTGTAATGACCATAAACACCGCAACACGAACAAGGCTTATTTGTGCGAAGCGGCCTGTCCGGCTTGGGCTGAGTGCCCTGTTGCTGGTTGGCGGTGTTGGGGTCAACACCTTGAGGATTGGGTCCATGAGTACCAGGGGAAAATTGGTTTGGATTGCCTCTCCACCTTCTTTGAGAAGAAGGGGGATTAGTCGCGCCCTGCTGTGCAAATACTTGCCCTGGAGGGGGCTGTAGGTGCTGTTGCAGGTTTGGAGGAGGCAATGGAGATGGAAGCGCATATGCTGGAGGAGCTGGCGCACCAGGCTGTGGATAAAGGTAATGGTTAGGTTGGGCAACATTGAGGTAAGCACGAGGTTGGGCAAAAGGAGGAGGCATGCTGTATCCTGGATACATGCTACCGGGAGGGGGAAGAGTGCTAGAGGTGCTGGCCCCTCCCTGAGGGAGACCATAGCCCATAGGAGGTTGAGTGTACGAATGGGAAAGGGCTCCAATGATACCATCGGCGGAATGAGATGCCCACGTGGCGTTAGCGCCACCGGGCCTGGGGAGGTCAGGAAGAACAGTATAAACATAACCAGACTGAGCATAGATCAGGTTATATTTCAAGGCTATTTGGAGGGCGGCTTCTTTGGTTTGAGGAAAATGGGAGGCGACATCTTTGCCAATGGGAGCTAATAGAGAGAGAAGGAACCAGTCCATATAGATGCGATCTTCGAAGGGGGGAGCTCGACATAAGCTTCGTCTTCGTTGCCATTCCTGGACATGAGCGGAAAGGCGGGTTGAAGAGGTTTGCTTGAAAGAGTTCAAAAGCTCCATACCAGTATCGTATTGGAGAGGGAGCTGGAAGTAAGATAAAAAGGCTTGGGCAATGGTCGCAAAGGTGGTATGGGAAGAGGTGGCTTGGTCTACATACCATTTCGAAGCTTCGCCGGTAAGCATGCGTTGGAACAATCGAAGACGGATGGAGTCATCGGTAATGGAATTGGAGGAACACCACATGTGGAAAGATCGGACATGATTGGTTGGATCTTCTCCAGCAAGGCCTTCGAACTTAGGGATGTCGGAGGAGAGCTTGGTTGGCACGCGGTGCTTAACATCGTGGTGGGATAGGGTCATTGATCGAAAGCTAATTAGAAGTGGGGAGGGTTTGAGGGCACGCAATGTACGACAACAAGGGTATGGCCAGAGCCGTTCTGTGTGGGATTCCTAGTAGTAGTGCCGGAATTAGGGCCGGAGCACGCTAGCGTTAGGCCCTGGACCGGACATAGTGAAGGTGACGGGGGGGAGAACCGGAGAAGGAGAAGGAGAACCCGATGAATAAGAAGAGAATGAATAAGAAGAGTAGTTGGAGTGCGGACTCGGAGGGGAGTGGCTCGACGGCCCGGCGGGACGGAAAGCGAGGTCAATCGGCCGGCCCGGGGGTGAAGGCCAAGACGTCTCTGGGAAGTGTGCCTTGGGGGCGCAATGATGACAACACAAACACGACACAAGGGGAAGAAGAACGACCACAAGGGCAAGGAGATGCAGAATCAAGTCGAAACAAGGGCAGATAGGTGCAGTGTCAATTCATTTTAAAGTCTTTGCCTGGCGGTGTAAACTAGGCTCTTCTTCGCTTAGGGTGAGTGTGTGGCATGCGTTAATTTTATTTTTTAAACCCTTTTCATTTTGAGAGCAAGAGAAAAGTGTGTTGCGTAACTGAAAATAAATCTGCAGAGAACAATATATAATGTTGAAATAACAGAAAAATAACAGCTACTAGTGCATCGATTCAACCCAAGAAGGCGGGTTACTCAAAACTAATCTAGAAAAGGGTAAAAATATAGTCAAAACACACTTAAAAAGAGGCCAATAGATCTAGGGTCAAGAGGGACAGGGATCTAAAGGATAAAGCTGCTAAAAAGAGGTGCAGATCACAGCCAAGAGGTAGAGGCAAGGTGGCTGGAAAAAGGAGGAAATCAGCAAAAAGAAGAAGGGGCAAGGAGGAGGTCCTAAAAGTAGATCCAAACAAATCTTCAAGAGGTGATTTGAGAGGTAGAAGAGCTGATTAAAAGGGATCTGAAGAGGAGGTAATAGATCTGGAAAAGGGGAGGCCGAAACTCTGAAAAATCAGACACCTGAAGCAACTAAAACTCTTCCACCAAAAGTGGAGGGTACTGAAGCCCTAAGGGGCTAGGTTCCCACTTAGATGAGCAAAAAAAATCAGGAACAAGTCGAAACCCTAGCGGAGCGAGAGGATGGCGAAAACCACGACGGAAGCTTCAAAAAAAACAGTCGGGTGCGAGAAAAGCAGTGAAAATTTGGCGGGTCGCGAGTTCCGGCCTGTTTTCGATCTGAGTCGCGAAAATGGGCGGAAAAGTGCGACACGGAGGTCGAATCACGGTTATGGGCTGAAAAGTGCGACCTGAAGCTCTGGGTGTCTCGACAGTAGATTTCCAGAAAAGTTGTCGTCTCAGTTGCGGCTGATGTCACTTACCTGCAAAATAGGGCCAGAAACACACGGAAGTTAGAAATTTTAATGTTTTAGGATTTTATAGGAGAAAAACAACATGAAAATAGGAAAAAAAAAAAGCTGAAAAGAAACCCTAGGGTCTGAAGTAGCTGGATATGCAGGAATATGGCAGCAGTAGGTCGTAATTGAAAACCCGTGTGGAGTCGCCAGTTGTTAGTATGAATCTTTTGTTGAAGTGTACGAAAAAATATCACTTTAGATACGCATAACTTATAGCCCTAACATCAAATATGGTTGCCAATATCTTTAGATCTGTAGTTAGTTGATCAAGACAAATGCTGCAAAAATCCAGATCTATACATAAAGAGACATTAAGCAGTAAAAATAAGGTTTTGCTCCATACATCCAATAGACAAGACAAGAACAATATTTTTGAAAGAATTTTTGTATTAAGGGCACTTGGGAGGAAAACAAAGGCATATCAATTCGAATCAATGGTATGGGTTCTAGGAAGTCCTCAGCACTTCAGAGCTAGCATTTCTCTCTCCTGTTGGTGTAGAAACCCAGAAAAAGATAGAACTCAAAGGGAGCTCACACAGCAAATAATGAAAAATATGATAAAGTGTATAGATCGAGAGTGATCTAATAGGCAACAAAAAGGTGAAGAATGGTAGGAAAAACCCTCCTATTTATAACAAAATATTGGGTCATTCTAGATCTTGGTGCATGATTAAAATAATGTGTAAATCTAGATCCACCTTTTATGGAATATTTTATTATATTTGTTGGAGGGAAAAAGTATTTGACTTGGGTCAAATCCATTTATTTGTTAATAATAAATAAAATAAATGATTTATTTATCTTTTTAAGGAAGTGGTTGAAGGATAATCAAATAAATAATGATTTATTTAATTATTTATGAGTGATTCAGTCAAATTTAACAAGGAATATTATTTAAATAAGGTTTAAATAATTATTCCTAGAAAATAATAAGATAAATAATAATTTATCGAATTAATTTTCCTGTTTTTGGTTAAATATGACCAGGAATATTAATTAAAATATTTTTTAACTAATTATTCCTTGAGGAAAATAAAAAAAATGTGGATTTATTTAATATTTCCTCATGGAGTTTCTGTTTAGACCATAAACAACTTAATAAATTTGGTTTACAAAGTTATTTTTCATAGTGAAAGAAATTTTACTTAGGGTAAAATTGGTCTTACATGGTGTACTTAGGTCCATCTAATAGCAACAGGTTAGATGACCAAAAAATGGTGTAACAATTCCACCAATTGATTGATTCTCCTGATCATGTCATCAGGTTCCTCTTGGCTTTCTTGCATGAAGCGGGCCACTGGTAAAGCCAAATATACAGGAAAAACTGTTGCTCGTCCATATACCAATTCATAAGGATATTTCCCAGTTTCCCTCTTGCTGGTGATTCTATTAGCCCATAGAGAAAATTTCAGTTGGGAATCCAAATTATTCTGGATTTCATTGATAGTCTTCTTCAAGGCCCTCACCAGAGTTTTATTTGAAGACTCTTCTAAGCCATTTCCTTGTGGATAGTAAGCTGTAGAGTGACTCAGTATGATGTTGTATTGCTGGCAGAAATTCACAAATTTTGTAGACTTGAAGGCTTGTGCATTGCCAGTCACTATTCTAGCAGGACAACCAAACCTAGATATGATATTCTCCTCCATAAACTTTATGATCACAGTATCTGTAGCATTCCTTGCAGGTATGGCTTCCACCCATTTGGTGAAATAATCAGTGGCTGTTAATATCCATTTATGTTGTCCACTTGATGGGGGATGTATCTCACATATAAAATCAATACCTCACTGTTTGAATGGTTCATCCACATGCACTGGAATAAGGGGAAATGGTGCTGATTTCTGCCTCTCAGCAAATTTCTGACATTTATCGCATGCTCTTACTCTGGCAAAAACATCTCCAAAAAGCTTTGGCCAATAGAAGCCAGCTTTCAGAACTTTATGAGCTATGGCTCTCCAGCTGTAATGGCCTCCACAGATCCCTTCATGGAATTCTGCTATAATACTCTCTACCTCCTTTTCTATGAGACACAGAAGTAAGATAGCTGAGGGATCTCACCAATATAGCCGTCCATTGGCGACTATATATTTCTGTGATTTTAGTCTCAGCGCTCTGTATTTAGTTTTGTCACAACTTGGGGGGCAGGTGAGTGTGAGGAGGTATTCTACTATCTCTTTTTACCACGGACTGGTGAGGTACTTTACATGTGTTTCTAGAGTAGCTACTCCAATTCAATGTCGTTCTTCTTTCTCCTCAGATTCTTCACCTGCTATAATGGAAAAATTTATGCCCAGGGCTTGATTGTTTGACTCAGATAACATTTTGGCAAGCCCCTGTCCTTTGATGAGCTTAGTAGGGCGTATGTCTAAACCATACTCCTATATCTTGGCAATCCACCTCCCTCTTTTCCCTTCACTATCCCCTGAATAAGGATATCTTTTACAGCAACTGCAGGCACAAATGTAGTGATGTGGGACTGTAAGATATATACACAAAAATATTTGAGGGATTTCACTAGGGTGTATGCTTGATTTTCCAATATATTATATTTTAATTCTGCATCACGAAGCACCTGACTGAAAAAGGCAATAGGCTGCTCATAACCTTCCTCATTTTTCTGCAACAAAACTCCTGCTATTGTATGAGGTGATGCAAAAGAGAAAATCATGAAAGGTTTATCATAATCTGGTCCCGCCAACACAGGGGCTTCTACAAAAGCGCTTTTTATCTTGGTGAATGCCTCCCGTGATTATTGTGACCATTTTACCCCGTTATTCTTTTTCAGCATATCTGTTATATGCCTAACTATCTCAGCATAGTTAGGGATAAACCTTCTTAAGAAATTTATGCGCCCAAGGAATACTTGGACCTCCTTCTTATTTCTGGGAAAAGTAATACTCTTTATAACTTCTACCCTCTTAGGGTCTATCTTCATGCCATCCTTAGTCACGAGATGGCCCAGAAGTTTTCCCTCTTCTAATGCAAATAAAGACTTTTGAGGATTAAGGGAAATACCATACCTTCTGCATTTCTCAAAAGTTCTCCGCAGATGTTCAACGTGCTCAGCATCACTCTTTGAAAATAGAGTGATATCATCGAGGTAGACCACCAATAATTTATCTTGCTCCCCAACAAAAGCAATATCCATTTCCCTCTGAAAAGTAGCCCCTGCATTAATCAATCCAAAAGGCATCCTGGCATACATGAATGTACCCCACGGTGTGGTGAAAGCAGTCTTCTTTTGATCCTCTGGAAGCACAGCCACCTGGTTATAACCAGAGAATCCATCCATCATTGACATCCTAGAAGCTCCAACCACTTTCTGCAGGATGTAATCCATTTTGGGTAATGGATAGTTATCCTTTAAGGATGCTCTGTTTAAATTCCTGAAATCCACACACAACCTTATTTCTCCATTCTTCTTGCATACAGGGACAAGGTTTGCCACCCATTCAGAGTACCTCAATGGTACAATTATTTTGGCCTTCAGCAGCTTTTTGATTTCCTTCTCAATAGAAGGCAGCAGCAGGGGATTTATCTGCCTGAGCTTCTGCTTATGGGGCTTTACGTCTGCCTTTAGTGGGATTTTGTGTTGCATAATATTGACATCAAAAGTTTTCAAATCCTGATAGGACCATGCAAACACATCTTTGTAGGACTGAAATAGTTTCTGATATAACTTTTTGTATTCTCCAAGGATTTTCTTGGACAATCTGACAATCTTGGGGTCGGCCTCAGAACCCAAATTCAGGTCTTCAACCTGATTTTCTTCTATCAGTTTGTTTGGTTGCAATGAGACATCATTCTTGTCAAATAATCTCTCTAGAGGCACCAACCCTCTAGGTATTACGTTTCCCTTTAACTGCAACACTTTGTTACAATCCACTTTGTTCTCCCAATTTCTCTCTAAAGTATCCTCGGATTCTACCTCTTCTTCATCATCAATCTCTATATTGGAGAATTCTCCCACTGTTTCTAGGAATCTCTTCATCTGTTCTTCATCTTCAAACACCTTCCAGTGTTTGATGTTGTCTGGAATTGAAGGCCGATAATGCACCTTAACTTCGTATCTTAAAAGAGGGTTCTGAGGTGGTCAAAATGTACTAGCAGACACAGCAAGGGAATCAGCCATCCTATTCTGTTCTCGGGGCATGAATTGGATATTGAATGCCAAGAATAAATTCTCCACCATGTCCCAAACTTCATTCCTGTAGGCCCTTAGCCTAGAATGTTTGGTCTGACACTGATTCCTGACCTGTCTTACTACTAGTTCTGAATCTCCCAAAACTTTTAAAATTTGTATATTCATATTCCTAGATGTATGCAATCCTAACAGAAGTGCCTCATATTCAGCCACATTATTGGTGGCTTCATATTCCAATTTGAAAGACAGTGGGATCCATCTGCCTGGAGGAGAGATTAATAGCACTCCAGCTCCATTTCCTTCTCTCGAATTTGCTCCATCAAAATGGAGTGTCCATATTCCTGCTTCATGTCCTTCCGAAGGCTGCTCAGTCTTGATCTGGCAAAAGGATGGTTCATGAGCATAATCTTGATCTTCTTCTAGCATCAAGCATGAAAATTCTCCTTCCTTACTGTAGACTGGTGAATTCATAGAATTGTCAGCCTTTGTCACCATCTTGACAAATCTAGTCTCCCGGTATAATCTCCTCTCTTGGCCACCAAAGACTGGGATAGTGGCATATGTTAAATCCATCTTGATTGATCCGCCAATTTTTGTTCCCCAGGACCTCGATAGCAACATACCAAAACGAGCTGGGATGTCAGCCACCACGATGTCCATTACCACACTTTTTGTTGGGATTTGGGCCAAATTGACCACTAAATCTTTGATCATCCCGAAGCATTTAACTCTTTTGGAATCAAATGAGTAGAGGTTTTTATATGGACGTGTGATTTGTAAACCTAGTTTTTCCATAACTGACAGAGGCATAAGATTATGGGAAGCTCCAGAATCTAACATACAGTTATGTAATAGTAGGTCATGGATTACTAGAGACACATAGAAGGGAGGAGTAGAGGGGTCTATCTCCTCAACATGTGGGCCAAAAACTACCATGGGTCTCTCTTCTTGGAGGTTGAGACTATCTGGGATGGTTGGCACTTCTGAAGGGAGCATGAAAGATGTGACTTGAGATTGATATGTTGGCTGTTTCAACAGTTCAGTTAAAGGGACTGAGATTTTGACCTTTTCTAGTTCTTTTTGCAGACTGAAAGCAGGAAGGGACTTTTATATCACAACCTCTTTCAACTCTTTTTTTTCAACTGGGGGCTTGGCTTCTTTAGACACCGAATTTGTATTAGAAGGAATGACTTCTCTTGTAGCGGAAGAAATTTGATCATTATACTGCAAAGGTTTGTCTAGAGATTGCTTAACTTTGTCTGTGGTTTTCTGCATCGTTGATTCCTCCTGAACAAGTGCTTCCTTCTGGGGTAACTCTTCTTCTTGCTCTTGGGTACGAGTCCTTTTCCTAGAAGATCTGAGATCATATCTTCTATTAAAATGTGCTTGCATGAAATCATCAAACTGTTTACAATAATGATCAAATTCTGCTTCCTCTGTGTCTCTGGTCTTTTCTTCTTTCTGCAATGAGCACCCAGCTTCATCATTCCCTTGCAAAGGGCATTCTTCCCCATCACTATTTGAAAAGGCAATATTTGCATCCTCTAGCCTATAGGCGGCATCTTCAGTAGAGTCATCTACTGGACCTTCTAGGTACAATGGGTGTGGCACTTGATCCTGTTGCTCCTTTGCTTCCCTTGGCAATATTTGCAAGGGTGGTTTCCTATATTGAGGATTGTAACCCATGTTTGGAGCATTCTGAAAATTTCTAAAGGCTGAATTCTTGGCTTCCAATTCAAGCTTAACCATTTTGTTAATCAATTTTCTCATTTCTTCCATTTTGTCTGAGTCTCTGTCTTAGTTAGAAGTAGACACCTCTTCTTTACCCCTTCTTCTGGAATCTTGTTCTAATTTTCCTTTTAATTTACCGGTGGAGGAAAAGTTTGCTTCCAACTCTAGTGCATCTGCCTGAGCATCATCCAGAGTAGCAGGCTTTCTTTCTCTAAGAGAGAAACCAAATTCTGAATCAAAGGCTGCTACAAAAACAACTTTAGCATCAGTTTTATGGGGTTTCATATCAGCAGGGAGACTCAGACACAATTTATTAAATCTCTTGATAAATTATGACAATCCCTCATTGTGTCTTTTATTTAGTGTATTAAACTCAATAAGACAATTTCCATGATCTTTCTTTTCTCCCCATTTTCTGAGAAAAGTGTCTTCCATGTTATCCCAGGTGGTAATAGAGCGGCCAGCCAATGTCTTAAACCATTTTCGAGCTTCGCCATCAAGAGACTGCACGAATAGTCTTAAGACCACATCTAAATGTTCAACATTAAAATTCTCTACAAAGGAGCAGAAAGTCTCAAGATGTTTCTGAGCATCGATTTCATTTTCTGCATTGAATCTGGGCAAGATCTTCAAATAATCTTGGGGCATATCATTTAACACTTGGGGTAATGCTAGGGGAGCATATTTATTCATCAAAAAGGCTGGAACATTAGCCATTGGAGGAGGTGGAGGTAGTGCAATAGTTTGATGAGTCAGAGGAGGAAGAGTAGGAAGTGGAGTATGAACAATAATAAGAATATACTCAGCTGCAGCTTGAGGGGTTGAGGGAAACAAAGGTCAATTAACAGCAGATACTTCAGTTACTTCCTTGACCTCTTCAACCTCAGGAGTAGGATGAAGACTGTTTTTATTTCTGATACCCTCTCTGGGTGGACTGTCTGAGTAATAGTAATAGGTATCTCCCACAGTGGAGTCGGGAATTCGCAACTAAGAATATTGAGAGGAAGAGGATGGAAAGTCTTCTGTGGACACTTCAGGAATTTGGGAACGGGCTGATTTCCTCTCCCTCCAATTTCTTCTGTGTATAATCTGGTCAGGGTCAGATACTGAAGGTGTCTTTGGCTTATACAAATCTAACCTCAGGTGTGGCTTATGAGTAGCCAAGACTGCAAATATATTTATCAAATAACAAATATAGAGTTGCCAAGGTGAGGGATATACAACTCTCAACTCTGTGTGCTCACCTACTTAGAGAGTGAATATGATTTTTCCGAGGCCCAGGGATTCTGATTTTCTTAAATTCATCCCCGGCAATGGTGCCAGAAAGATGTTATAGCTCCTAGAGACAACCTAGAGTTGTGATAGACCAGTGCCTAGGACATCTTAGCATAGCAAGGAGAATATAATATAATGCGTGAAGTTGTCAGCTTCAGCTCACATGCTATCTCCTGTAAACAGGGAAATGAAATAGAATGGGACCAAAATCTTAGAAACTTACATAGGAAAGGAGATACTGCAGAGGCAAGGTGCAGAACTCTTAACACAAAAGAAACAAACAATTCAGAGACAGTTTACTGCAAAGCGGGCCGATTCAGAAATACCTCACAGACATAAATGATCAGAAGGTGTATGTAGTGAAAGAAATAATGAGAAGATATTAGTTAACTTTAAGCTGATACCCAGATATACAATACCACCATGCATGGGCTTACCAATCTAAGAATCCATACATGATAATAGCATTTTAAAAGCACCCTCCCAAAGCAACTAATAAATATAGCAGTAATCCAAGTTCGTATGAGTAATGAAACATAATATCATGCATGAGCCATATTTAAAGCGCTTGACTGATCTAAGTATGGGCATCAACTAGGATGAATCCTTACCAGCAATCAGTGAGCCACTCGCATTCCAAAACATGATATAGGAAAGATGGATGAGATGTAATGATATATTAAATTACACATAAAAGAGTTAGAGACTGTGAAATACCAAAGACCAGAATCCTCTTTGACAGATAGAACTCCTCCTCACTGAAACCCTATGGGCTCTGAGCCTTCCTACAAGAGTTCTACAAACTATATACAAAAAGCCTTTCACTGCATAATTTTCTGATAAGAATCTAGAACCCTTACAATGCGTTTCTTCATGGTTTTTATAAGAGAAACTAAAAACATAGTAAAAGAGGTAGGTGATGAACATTTAGTTTGCATAGTTAATACAAAATGGTGGAGACATGCATGCCCATACTGCTTGATGACTTTGTTGTGATGCACGTACCCTATAGCCTGTCTTCAGGAATAAATGTTCTGGGTGAAAATCTCTTTAGGAACACGATATGAGGATAACTGCATTAACATTATGTCCTTTTCTTGAAGGTAAATTCTGGTAAAATAAATCCTGGAGGATATTGTTTCTTGTGCGTTGTACCCTCTGCCTTCTAAATCTTGAATTAAGATTGAAGATCTTCGATATTGGACACTGAATTCCTGGATCTTCCACTGATACTCTTTGCCGCAACATTAATGTCTTCATCTGCAAAAGCCTGCGCTTTGAATAACTCCAGAGGGTTTAGCAGTTTTTATACCCTATTTTATTAATGCAAATGGTGTCGTAACAACCTCCCAGATCTTTTCTTCATAAATTCCGCCTTTGAATTATTTTCCTTTGACGTGCTTGTGGCCTCTGAAATGGAGGCTACAATTTATGATAATTCTCCACCACTGCGAACCTACAAAACCCACGATTTTGTTAAAGAAAACCATGCACGGAAGGGTGAACACAGTGAGGATCATGATGAGACAACGCGGCATGGTGGGGTGGTCGAGAAATGCAGAAAAATGGTGGGAAGTGCAGCGTGACAAAGGAAGGTGACAATGGAGAAGGTTGGCGAAAAGCGATCACGCTCGTGGAAATACATAAGAAATGAAGAAATGAACCAATATAGGTCTTGGTGGTGAAGAAAACGTGGGGAAAGACTGAGGGACAGGTGGTACGACATCGAGACAGCCGAAACGGATGACGTGGAATGCTAACTGTGGGAGCCGGTCAAAGACGGAAATAGTCAAATCCCGACCGTCCGATCTCAGGAGGAGATCGATGGTTGGAAGAGTGCCGGAGACAATAGATAGTGGGCCAGGGGCGCTTTTGGCTTGGGTTAATGTTTTTGCAACTTCGGAGCGCGATGACCGTAAGATGATGAGCTCCAGATCGGACGACTGTGGTAAATATCATTGCGTGAATTTAGTCGAATGATAGCGCACGATGAACGGTGGTATTCAGGCCGTACGCAGGGACACGTGGTGAGCGCTGTATGGAATCGCTGGCCCCAGGGGAAATACCGCCTACCGCCGAAAGGTGGTGCGATGGATACCAGGCGGTTTTGGAACAGTGGATGCGAGGCGGGGACCACCGGGACGGATAAGCTACGGACCGTTGATTTCATCATTTGATCGGACGAAAGGCAGGTGGGTTATGGGTACGAAAGAGATGAGTAATTGTCGTCCGATCTGTACAGATCGATGGCTCGGAGATCGCTCGATATTCGTTTGATTAAGCGCCTATAGAGCTTAGCGCTTGGTCGAGCGCCTGGGTTATATGGAGTGAAAAATTGAGGGGCTAAAGACCGAAAGGGGCTGGGCCTTTTTTATATTTTCAGATATGAACTTGCAACCTTTTTTATGTAATTTCGAGGCCGAGAGAAGGCAACGATAGGTGGATACTGAGTTTTTCAGGCCCCAACATGGAATTTTAAGGCTAAAGGAGAGGGTTTCGAATGGTTTTATGAGGCTGCCTAACAAAATTTTAGAAAGGGGGGGCTAATATGATCAACAACTTGTTTGATGCGTTTCTTACTATTAGTTGGAATATTGATTGGTGAGAAGGATATATATGCTACTATCACTAAGTCATGTATTTCTTACCATTATTTTGCTTTAGAGAGTTCATCATTGATGTTGGTTGGTTGTTGATCATTCTTATCTTGCTACTATACTTAATGGATTGTAAATATTTTAAATGCTGCAAAGGATCTTCATTTATATGTTGATTAGAATTCCACATATGTTGTTGTTGATATCATTTTTTATGTAGAGTAACCATGTGATATCATATGGCATACAAATATTTTTCATGGATGCCATGTGGAGAGCATGTGTGTGTATTGATGTAGCTTGAGTCCATGGTTGGTAATAGGCATACTGATAAAATTGTCATATATCAGACATATGTACTTATCAAATTCATGTATTTCATCCAATGATATTTTTCCTTGTATTTCATATCACTGTTCACCATTTGAAAACAATCAATTATTCACCCGTGCTAGGCCAAAAATTGTATTGCAGAAGAAAAGGTGTTGGTATGTTTGAAACCCAAGTATATAGTCAGGGGGATCATGGTTCGCATGAGAGGTAATGGTGTTAGTTAGAGACATGTCTTGACATTATGTTCTATCAGCCTTATAGTGTTGATCATTTCAAGGGGAGTCTTTCTCTCACTCTAGTTGTACCCTTTGCCCTTGATATTAATGGGGGAGAGAAGGACTTGGTGTTTTCCAAGAGGTTGACATCAATTCCAAATGGGGAGATTGTTGGCATTATGAATAATGTGTTTCCATTTATGTCAACCTGTATGTCAACTTGGAGGTGTTTAGAATTTAACTTGGATTTTGTTCTTGTCACATTTTTCCACACTATGCCACTCTTGTGACATTGTGTCATCATGACCTTGTCACACTATAACATTGTTGGGAAGTATGCAGAATTTATGTTCCTAGCTATGTAATTGATGTATGATGAATTTTCATGATTCTATAGGAGTTTTAAGAGTCTTAATTATTTCTTCAGAGGTGAAAAAGGTCTCACAAGGAATTGAGTAGTTGTAGGAGGAGGGAAAATGTTTTTATGGGTAGAAAACTGAGGAGACACGAATGACTGATTAAGGAAGGTTTACTAAGGTTTTTGAGGTTTGAATTGAAATCTTGTTAAGGCTTCATATTGTTAGGATCCCCATAGTTTGCAAGATTGGCAAGAACAAACGCTGCAGGGCCTACATCAAAACCACTTTGGAATCCTAGGATCTAGCCCTCCTGGATTCAGAGAGGGATCTCTCTATATGTGTTTAGAATGATATGATATTAGGCTAGTTATGAAGCACAAGGGATTTGTTTTAGTTTTGGTTGGGTAGGATATCGTCAAAATAAAGGAAGTCTTTTGAAGGGTAAAGGTGTGAGTAAGTTGAAATAATGGTTCAGCAGATAGGATAGGTAAGAGACAGTATCAATCCATTGGGCTATGGAGTCAAAAAAGGATTTAATTGCACAACAAGTTTCAAGAGTGGTCCATGGGGCAAGTCATCTATATCAAAGGATCTCTTTAGGTTGATTTGTGATATGGAACATTAAAAGTGTTGTGAAATAAGAAAAGCTAATAACCATTTAAGAATCTATTAACTTCACTAAACAAGAAAATTCTTTCAAAGTAATTGTTTGAAGCAGGCCAAAGGGCAGGGAAAACCATAGACCTCTTTTGGAAAACTTTTAATAAAGCACACTTTTTAGACAACAATCCAACAATCTAACAGATTACCTTCAGAAATAAGAAAATATATAAGATAAACAAAGAATAGCCTAAGATCAAGTAAGAACTTTGAATCTATCCTGCTTTTGGCATACTCTTAAGGGAAACTTTCAAAACGACTGTTGAACACTAAACAAGGGACAGGGTTAACCATAAACTTCCTTGATTAGGAATCTACTTAACATGCAGTGAAAAGATCATTCAAGAACAACATCTCAGGTTTTACTCAGCAAGACATGGGCTCACCAACATTTCCTGACTGGTTATACTCTATTGAAATCATTCCCAAAGCAACAATCAGAAGAAAAATAGAGATAAAGCTTATCAGTGAGAAATAGGGTACTTTGCAGTAAATCCTAATCTATATTTCCCATTCTTTATCAAAGAAAGTGGACAGTATGAAAACATAAGAAAAACAACAATTACAGTAAGAAAAACATCACCATTGACATATACCAGGATCCCATAAATTAACTTGTATATTTGATGTTCAAACCAATTACAATCTTCAAGTCCAGTAGGTCTTTACAGCTTCAAACTTCTCTTCTCAGCCTATCTTTCTTCAATTCCTAATAGAGCTTTAGCAGCCTCACCAACTATTTACATTCAATAAGTATTCAACCCACATTTACAATGGGCTCCTCTTATGATATTTTTAGGTAAATTGAGAAGGTGGAGTGAAAGGAAGATCTAACTTATTCAATTAATATAGAGTAAATGCTTCTTGACCTTTGGGAGGCCTAATGGAGAAGATATCTAATGTCTTAACTCTGTTAATTGATTTTTACATTAAATTTCATCTACTTCAATCACTTTTGTTGAATTTTGAGGCTTTTGGTAGCTAGAAATTACTTCTGAGCTGTCTTTGGCAAAATATCTCTAACTGTGCATTAAATTTGTAGGCTTTTAAGTAAATAGGCCTGTAGGTGGCATTTATGGCTTTCTGGGGATTAATTTCTTCAATGATCTGGCATTTTTTAAGCGGTCTTTCTCTGATCTGTCTTGATTTGTCACTTTAAACTTGAATTAGGCCTTCGTTATCATCTTTCTGCTTTATACTATGTCTCTATCTTTTAAACTGTGGGATTAAGTGTTTTAATCTTCATGCTTTAGGCTTTAATCCTTTCTCTTTAATCTTTGATTCTCTTCTGGTCTTCATTGCTTCATTCGATTTGATGTACATGTGGCTTGTGTTGGAGGGCTGTGCTGTGTAACAAATGCTTATGAAATAATTGTTTAAAATGTGGAAATTAACCCCTTATGTCCCTTTTTGCCTTTGATCAAGCCTTTGAGGATCGTCACCCTTGGCCTTTTTCACTGTTCCTTGACTGTGGGACGGATTTTTATGACTACTTCCATGAAACCTGCAACAAACAACTAATAATTATATAAAACCTGCATTTATATGGTTAAACTGCTTCGGAGGGCTCGATGAGGGGTGGAGGAGAATTTGTGGAGGAAGTGTATGCAGCGAAGTGGATTTCATGGAGGAAACCATGAAAAAAAAAGTTAAACTTTTCTTGTGGCACGAAAATATGATGGGCGGTTTCGGGAATACCATAGGTGGTATTCGCACAGGAGCTAAGTGGTAAGCGGTAATGGGATAGGTGGATGCGATACAGGTGAGTGGGTGATGTGTGTCCCCCACAAAACCACTAATTTCATGCAGAAGTTGCATGGTGGAGAAATTGGGTGGAAATGGGTGCGAAAAGGAATTTCGATCATTTGATCTGGGCAGTCCAGATCAACGACTGCAGATGAGCGCGATAGGAAGATAGATGTGCGGTGGAGGATGGTGGGGCCTGACGGTAACGTGAGCAATTTTGTCGCGTAGCGGAATGGGTTAATAGGCGGGGTTCTATGGGAGGAGAGCCGATGGTCGTCGGATCTGGAGAAGGTCGATGACTGAGATCAACTGCGGGGGGACTTGGGGGTATAGAGGAAAATCTCGAGGTGTGCCTCCGCAGTGAATCTCAACTATAGATCTAAGATCTCCCATAGTAAAAAAATTCAACTGCGGGGGTACTGGAGTATGGGCCACTTTGGTCGGATGCCCCCGTAGTGAACCTGAGCTGTTGATCTGGGAGGAATGGAAGGTCCAGATTGAATCGGGAGATCGAAGATTAAAGATGGTGGATGAGGGGTCAGGGGGATGGCAAAGTTGCGATGAAGCAAAAGCCGTTAGATCTTAAGGATCAATGGCGGATATTAAATTGGAGGAAAGGGAGTGGGGTGAAAGCAGAGGTGCACTGGCCATTGGATCAAGATGATCAATGGTGGAGGATGCATCGCGGAATCACACAAGGGCATGAATGGTGCAAGGGGAGGGGTGAACCATGATGTGGTGATGAAGCGATGACCATTTGATCAGGGGGATCGACGGTCCAAATGAAATCGGAGTGTCGTAGGCAGAAGGGGCGAGGAATGGGGAAACGGGGATTGCCGATGTGCGATGGCCGATGGGAAAGAGCGTAGACCATCCGATCTGAGAGAGATCAACGGTCAGGATCTTATCAACGGGGGAATCCATCGAAAGAAAAGGTTTTGGAAATGAATAATTTGGAATCGCCGAAGGAGCAAGGACCATCAGATTGGAAGCGAGATCAACGGTGGGGATTTAAAGCAGGAAAGCGCATCGGTGCTTTGCATATCGGCGGAAAAAAGGAAATGGAACGAAGAATTTGGAATCTGCGATGGTCAATAGCCGATGGGCTTAGAGCTTTGGTCGTAGGGCGTGGTCTTATGGTGGAGAAAGGGGCTAGGGGCTTTAACCAAAAGTCACTTAAGGCCCAAAGTTAAAAGGTCGGAAAATAGGTTGAAAATGGGGTTTTTTAACCTTTTTTGAGGAGTTCCGATAGAGTTAAAAAGGTGATTTTAAACCAAATAAATGAAATTTATAAGGTTTAAAAGGGGATTTTGAGGAAGTGAAGGAATAATAAAGGGAAAAAGGGAATTTTTAGGAGGGAAATGATGGAGAAGAGGTTTTTTTTTTAAACAGTCCTTGTTATAACAGTAGGGCTTCTTAGAGGAATTTTTGAATGAAGACTATCAATGGATTGGATTTCTTTTGAGGATAAAGAACACAGAGAGGCTTCAAGAACTCACAATTTCGCTTAAAACTTGTTTCTTGAAGACTAATAGACCTGTTTTAGCCATCATCAGTTATGAAATTTTTTTATTGATGGCTAACACATATAACCTATACATTTTGAAGAAGGCATGGTAGAAGTTGGAAGAATTTTGAGTGAAGTTTGACTAAGGATTTACTACATTTAGGGATTGAAGACAAAGTAACACATGTTTACTATGCACTAGGTGCTTTATATCCCAGGGTAATTCAACTTTGTATTTTAATAGGAGCATTATAACACTCTTCATGAAAGGAGAGATATAATTACTTCCTATAAGTGTGAAAAATTAAAAAACGTCCAACTTGTTAGAAAATTAAATATTATAGAGAAATGCAACACATAAAATATGCTGAAAATATAAGCACACAAAACACATAAAACCAGAGAGACACAGATATACGTGGTTCACCCAGTTTGGGCTACGTCCACCCCGAACAGCCAGTCCTTCCTTTCTATTATCCAACAAAAATTGAAGAGACAAAAACTACAAAAGATTCACTGTAATATTCTCTGTTCTCTCTCACAGTCTCCCTATCTGTTTCTTGCCCCGAGAATACACATACCATACACAGCTGCAATACAATACCCTCATAAAAGTGAGGGGTTTCCTTCTAGGGCAAAAAACCCTAATATAAACGTAACTTCTACCGTCAGATCATTTGCCTAATGAATGGCCCAGATTGACTAGAAATTACTATACTTTTACAAGGCAATTTTACATCTGTTTTTAGCTTCGGGGGCGCTGCCCCCGAAAACCCCCGCTAGGGGGGGGGGCTCCAAAAAGTGTTGCCACTCCCCCCCTGGACCCCCCATGGCAGTGATTAATTATGGGTAGCGTTGCCACCCCTTTTAAGGTACAGGGGTCCAATGCTGTGATACAAAGTAAACAAGATAATCAGGCTCCACACCCAACACAACTAAACCATGGATTTTCTTAAGGTATTTATGTGCATAAGGTCAAGTAATTTCTATTTGATCCTACCAAATTTTACCATCTGATGAGCCTAAGTATTGCAACAAGAATGTTGCAATTCTCAATCCTACCAACTTTAATTATCAGTCCGGGGATCGTACAAATTTAAGAGGTATCACCACTATATGTGCAACATACAATGTGTCCTTATTTTGTTTATCTGAGGTAATGGAGGGAATGTCATGAAATCAAAGCCTAAAATAATTGTAGAAATGGAAGTGTTACTTTCAAAAGAAATTAATGCTAGGAAAGAACACAAATTTGTAATTCAAATCCTAAGAGCAAGAGTTCAAATTAAAATGCCTAATCTAATTTGTGAAAATGAATGTACTAAGTGGTTTTTATTCTTCGTCAACCATGTATTTAGATCCTAGGGATCATGATTCAAGCCTAAGAGACAAATTCCAACCTTTGGGAGCAAATATGGTTGAGTTTACACATGCTACAAGAGTGCTACAGGAAACTCTGTTTTGGAGATAAATCGCTAAATTACCCAGTAAATCAAATGAAAATGATATGGGAAAATTTTTGTTAGTAATTAGCTATCTTAGGTATCCATTCAAAGTGGAATCACTTGAAAATACTCATGTTCACACGTGCTAAAAAACAACAGAAAATTACTACTCTAAAATATGGAAATTCAAGAACCAATGAGCTAGTAAATCTATAAAATTCCTAACCTAATAAAGTGTAAATGAAATGGGTTAAATTTTGTTATGAAATTTAAAATTATTATTAACCAATCTAATTGAAATAAATTCAAATGGATCTCATTAACTCCTAAAAAATAGCAGAAATTTACTACTATTTCTCTACAAGGAATTTGCATATATCTTATATTCGTGAAATAGTAACCAAATCAAAGTAGCTTAATGGTTAAGATTACCTTCCAAAGTTATTATAAGGATGAATAATGCTTTTTATGTTGTAAAAACCTAAAAAAGAATTAACTTAAATCATTTAATTCAATCATACAACAAGAAAAGAAACAATACTAAATACAGAAATACGAAAAACAGGAATAAGAGATGCATGTGAATAAGAAGGGAGAATAACATATATAAATTGTGCAAGAGGGCTTTGAGACTCTTGGGATGGCTAAGCCCAAGAAGGAATCAAATTCATATGGTGAAACCAAGCCTTAGAAGCTAAAATTAGCGCCAATATTCATTATTGAATCAGTCCAAGTACATCCCTGCAAGAAAAGAAAGTGGAACTGCTAAAAGAAAAGTTTTCCCCACAATAAGATTAAATAATACATGCCCCTAGATGCCAATTCGAATTGGTACTTATAAAAAATGATGAGGAAGAATTCCCCTTGAAAGGATGCAACTTTCCCCTCTAAAATCCCTCAAATAGTGGATCTGGTTCCCAGCACTAGGAGTTTGCAGTAAATGAGAGGGAACACATTGTTATATTTTCTCAATCATCGGAGTTAACAATGTAAACTATAAACTGAAAATAGGAATTCTATACAAAAAACCCCAAAAAACATGAAAAATGACCAAAAAACGAAAAGTCTGTATTCAAGAACGAGGTTTTACTTTTTTCAGTGTTAATTTGCAACATTTTTGTTATATGGCAGTAAAACCAATTTTCATGTGCGAAGTAAACGGAAGAAACACACAATGGTTCGTGCTAGAATACCATTTTTATTTTCTAGGTACAATTTTAACATATTTTTAGTAATGACGTTAAATATAATATAATGAGATTTTAAACACATTAAAATTCTAATAATTTTTATACATGTCATTTAACATATAATATCATGACACTAACAATCCATAAAATTCTAATTGTTTTCAACCATAATGTTAAAGATAAAATATATTTCACAATTTTCACCCATATAATTAAAAAATATTAACTTTTCGAAATATTTCAACCATGATATTATGAAAAAATTATATGACTAAAATAACCAAATGAAACATAAATTATTTCTCCAAGTTATTATTGCATTGTCAATATTTTAGAAAAATGAATTCATCATAATTAAAACGTATAATCCAAAAAACATAAAAATGACCCATAGGGAAGTTAAAATATCATTTTCATTGCTCAATGAAAACATTATTTATATCAATTGTCTTACACAATTATTCAAAATCACTGATATTTTCTTGCACACCATCATAATTCACATCTTTAGATGAATGACTAGATACAGATGAAGATCTTCCATATTCTTCTCTTTCATCAATTAGTGCCCCATCTGAGTCAACATGCATGCCCACCACTTGAGGTTTCAAAATTCTTGTAGATCTATGACTAGGTTCAATAGACTACCATCTCAACATTGTTTCTTGTGGTAGCAACGTCTTAAGAATCTCTATCGTCCTCGAGTGAAGAGTTCCTCTCTTTGTTAAATTGAAGTCATAAAAAAGTATGTCAACTTCATCTAATTTTAAGAGGTTTGTGCGGCGACGATTTATATTTGTAACCTTTCTTTTTCTCTTTCCGCATTTTTTTTTATCAACTACCATCTCTCGCTTGTACACATCATTGAATGGGTGTGTGTTTGTGGCATACCAATGTACTTCAACACCTTTAACATCCTCATTTTCTATAATCACCTTTATAACCTTGGCAACCCAGAATGGATAGCCATGTGGATCTTTATGTGCTAAGACTGCGATCATGCAACCCTCCTTAATATCTTGTACTGAACCTCTGTAAAAGTCTTCCATGGCTTCATGTTGTGCATGAGATCTTCTAGAACCAATCTACACTCCTCTTTCCTCGACCTGTGCAAAATTAATAATACCATGTGATTTTTTTTGTTTTGAGAACCTTTGTTTCCTCCTATTAATTTGACACATTTTGTGGCCAAATAAATGGAGTCTTCAAAAGCATATCTTCATTTGGTGGTATTGAAAGGATATCACTCTGATCATTGAAAAAGGACTCCCACCAAACTGAATCAATAACATCAAAGTACTCATATGTATATCTAATGGTTTTTTTAATTTCTTCCAGGTATTCAGAATAACCTATATCTCTCTTTTTCCTTCGTGAATTATGAACTTCACCAAATTATTGTAATAACAATATATTTGATGCAAATATTGAATGGTCTGGGATGAACTTCAAAAATTCCAAACCTGATGATGGTGCCCACTCTACAGTTGTTGAATACTTCTTGCCCCATATAAGTGTATTCCCATCAATTTGTTTGATACAAAATTGATGTTGGAAGCTAATGTCATTAAGTTGTTCAATGCATTTCTCCTGACCATGCGATCCGTGAATAAACCTTCTAATGTCATCAGTTTCTTCTAACACTTGAAAAATAGGCTCTGGCATATATGATTTCTTAATACATTCAATTAATGATGGAAAGCTCCCAACATTATTCCTCCTTAGTTTTACTGAAAAATGACTAAACATCTGATCAATCTGGTTGTGAGTGTGCCCAACAAGAAGGAAACCAACTTTTACCTTATGAAAATTCTCAATTCAGCAAGCAAGTTTAGATATCCAAAAAAATCTGATTTTTGTTTTCACGATAAGTGTTGTCTAATTGTAGATACAAAATTTCAGAAATATTACCACCCCAATGAGAAGGCACATCATGAATTATGGTTATTGTCAGATTTCCATCATTATGAATATTTGGAGCTATGAAGTAAACTCTTGGTGACATTTTCCCATTGAAGACCATACAACCAAACAAGTGAACTGGATAAAATTTTCCTCCTACAAATTTTTTGGTGTGTGAACAAAATGTGGTAGAAGTGTTTTCTTCTTCTAGTGCATACCATCAATGATCAAACCCGAATATTTATTTGGATTTCATAACACTTCATTCGATGCTTGTACAACTTTTTCCTTTCACTTATTTGTTGTTCGCGATGCTCTTGAATTTCTTTAACAATGGAATCTACACATAACATAAAATAAACGTATTAATAAATGTATTCTTATAGTTGATCACTATACAATTTAAAATAATAATGTTATGAATGCATACCTATTTCTGCTCCTTGAAATTTATCGCCTTTTTTATTTTAGAGAAGCACATGTATTCCAAACCCCCATCCTTGTCTTCTTAGGAGTACAAAAATGATTGAATTCTCTCCTCCATATCTGCACTAAATATTGATATGTAATCAAACGACCATTTCCTCAGAACACCTTTTGCATATTCCTTGCATAATTTGTAGATTTCTCGTCTTGAGAAATTATCTGGAATAGGTATTGTATCTTTATATGGCATACACTCTCCATGTTTTGAAAAGAATTCTTGTAGCCATGACATTGCAGTGTTTTCTAGTGGCCCAAATTCTTGTTTATAACGAACTTCTAAATAATATGTAGGATCCTTTTCCAAATTATCTTGGATTCTTGATAGACAAAAATTTCCAATTGAATGAATCATTTTGAGGTTCAATGCCACTACTATATCCACCACATCTGAAAGGTCGGTTGGTTCAATTCCTACTGTATTGGAAGGTAAGGGACTTTAGGCACTCGACCAATAGGGAGGGAAGCCTTTCTATAGAGCAATAAAGATCCAATATGATAATCATAACCTGCCAATGTAGATTGCATGCACCCCACCAAATATGATTTCTGCATTCTTTTATTCATTGATAAATGTTTCTTCGTTTTCTCTAAAGAAAATTTGAAATCCATATGTTTCAATAAATCCTTTTTACAATACTCACTTGAAGTGAGCTCGCTGATAGAACTTCTTCTCGTGAGATATATTACTCTACTGATTGTATAACTAGAACATATTGGATTGATACGAAAATTTCTCCTCCTACTCCTATAAAAAATATTTTCTAGCAGCATCTCAATCATTTTCATCATTCTCTGAACAAGAATTTCCAAGATCATTAGGAGGAATACTATTCTTACTATGATAATTTGCAATATAGTTAGGAAATTCACCATCATCATTGTTTGAAAAATATTCATTACCATCTTTGGTGGCATGAAAATTTTCAATATCATCATATGTGGTTTTGAAATACTGAATTGGAGGATATTCTTCACCATCTTTATATTTCCTTTCATCACTGCTACTCTCAAAGTTCATAGGATTCAAACTATGTGGAAATTGCGACTCTTGATTTATTGGAAATTCTTCATCCCAACCTTCGTCACTGTTGCTCCCATAGTCCATATGATTATGAGTAAGTGGAAATTGAGACCCTCGATTTATTGGAATTTATTCATCCTTCCCTTCATCACCGTTATTCTCAAATTCCATAGGGTTAGGAGTAACTGTGAAATGCGACGCTTTATTTACTGATTTTTTTTTATCCTACCATTCATCACTATTTCTCTCATAATCCTTAGGATTAGGAGTAAGTGGCAAATGTGACTCTCTATCCACTGAAAATTTTTCATCCTGCCATTCATCACTATTGCTCTCATAGTCTTTAGGATTATGTGTAAGTGGCAAATGTGACTCTCTATCCACTGAAAATTTTTCATCCCACCATTCATCACTATTTCTGTCATATTCCTTAGGATTAGGACTACGTGGAGATTATGGCTCTCTATCCACTGAAAATTTGTCATCCTTCCATTCATCACTATTTCTCTCAGAGTCCTTAGTATTAGGACTAAGTGGAAAATACGAGTCTCTAGTTTTTGGAAATTCTTCATTTTTCCATTCATTATTTCTCTCATAGTCCATAGGATTAGGAATAAGTCGACATTTAGAGTCTATTCATTTGAAAATCTTCATCTTTCATTTTGTCACTACTTCTCCCTTTATATTCATCAATATTAATAGAGTTGTTACGTGACAAAGGTGTTGATGCTTCATAAAACAAAAATACACTATCAGAGGAATCCATAACACTCAAACAAGAAATGTTGAATGATGCAAATAATCTCTCTCCCAATGATAATATATAGTTGAAAGAATGAAAATTTCCCTCCAAAAATTTCCTCTAAAATTTTTCGCTGAAATTTTTTGCTTGAAGTATGTCCCTCCAAATTTTATTTAAAAGATTTATTTGAAAATTAGTTATTAAAGTATTCTCATAATATGGACCTTAATTTCGAATTAAATTTCCTATACATTTTTCTGTTGAGAATTGTTTTCATACTAAAATAATTTTAATTAAATTATATAACTTATATTACATTATAAATTTTATTTTTTTAATATTCATCAATGTTTTCTACCCCACATTCACCCCACCAAAAAAAATTCCGTTATTTCCGCTTTATAAGAAATGTCATTTTCACTATTCCACACATCACTTCAAGATTTCTCGAGGTTTGTTTAAAAGCTTGGAACGATTTTCTAGAGTAGCAACATTGTCAATGGGAGATTCTCGCTTTTGAAAGGTTAGTTTTGTTTCTATTATTCTATAAATTAGTAAATTGTTAAAATTAATTAAATTCAAGTTATTTTAAACCATTAAAAATTTACCAACTTTTACCACTAATGGTTTTTAGGTAGAAAATGAAAGATTTTTTTTTTCTTTATCTAAAAAAAAAAAATTAACATGCACATGGTGGGTGGGCCTGCCTGGAGAAGCACATGGTTGTTCTGGCCCAAGTGGGTGCATCCGCTTGATCCCAGGGAGTCGGCCCTCCTGCCAAGCAGGGCAGCTAATTCCCAGAATTGGGCCCCTTGCCCGACAGGGGATTAATTCTAAGAATCGGCCTCCTACTGGGCAGAGGGGCTGATTGCCAGAATCGCCTCCCCTGCCTAGCTCCTAGGAAAGGGGGCCAACTCCATGGGCTTAGACGGACATCGCCCCATGGGAATGTCTGCCCGAGCCATAGGGCTGCCCTCAGGCTCGGGCGAATGTCACCCCATGGGTCCGTCCGCCCGCAGCACATGCCCACGTCGTCGTGTTGCAAGAGGATGCACCCATGGGGTAGAGTCTGCTCGAGCCCGAGGGTGCCCAAGGTAGGGAGGTCGATTATTAGAATCAGCCCGTTACACATATAAAAAAATTTGTTTATTTTTGATATGGCGAAGGGGCCTTGGGCATATAAAAAAAAAATTAAGGGGCTGATTCTCAGAATCGACCCTTTGGCCATATAATTTTTTTTTTAAATGCCCAAAGGGCCGATTCTCAGAATCAACCCTTTGGGCATAAAAAAAATATATGTGCCCAAATGGATGATTCTGAGAATCGGGGCCCGATTCTCAGAATTAACTACTTGGGAATATTATTTTTATTTTTATTTTTTATTTTTTTTATTTTTAGGAACTTGTTTTAAATTTAGGGGGAACGATTCTGAGAATCGACCCCCAAATTATATATTTTCTTTTTAGGGGGGTTGGGGATATGACATATAAAAAAAATAAAAAAAATTTTACAATTTCTGTTGGGGAAAAATGTATAAAATATCATTTTTTTTTAAACAAGTTTTTTGTTTTGTTTACGTAAAATAATTTTTTTTGTGATTTAGTAATTTGTATGTAGATATATATGTTTGTAGAAATCACATCAAGGAAGGTTTTTGTCAATATTTCTGGGCCAAAGTCAACATTTGCATCATCTAACGCTACAGCTGGGCCTTCAAAAATCACTGCTGGAAGAACTGCACCTTAGTTAATTACTGAAAATGTGGGATATGCATCAACACAAAAAAATAAGTTGGTTTCATATTGGAAGAAATCAAGAGAAGTGAATTGTTCAAAACATGCATGGTTTCTGAAAGATATAGAAGACAAATCTCTGCAATTATATCTATATGCTAGTAAGAATTTTGATGCTGAGAGTTATGACCTGGTGGGAAAATTATTAGACCTATATATTCTTCCAAATACTGAAAATGTTTATATACTATCAAAACTGCCTAAGTCATGTGATAAACATAGATACCATTTTATATTGTCAATGTATTTTGTATGATTTGCAAACAAATCGTACAAAATATTGCACAGAAGATTGTAAGTATTTTTATTTACACTTATCTATTTTGTGTTGTTCAAATTGTATCATTGTATTTTTAATAACTTAGTTAATATTGACATATTATATTTTGTTTTACAAGATTTTTCTGAGGGCATTTCAATTATGTTGGGGGGAATCTATTATATAAAGCGAGATATTATGAATTTTGTCTCCATTTTACATGAACACGAAGCCGAAAATATGGGAAAGAAGAAAAAAAAAGTACTTCATGATGCTACATGATTGTATCAAAGGGATCAATCTAGTGAAGGTAGACATGTAACTTTTCAAAATGATGAAATTCAAGTTCAAGTTGAAGTTGAAGTTGAAGAATGTGTTTTCATATTCGAGGATCAAATTAGAAATTATGTTAGAAAGGAGAAGAGCCATAAAAAAACAAAAACAAAAAAGCCCAACAATGTCTCCCTTATATTTGATGATGAGTATATTGTTTCATTTCAAGAAAATATCATAACCAATAGGAGGAAGAAACAAAAAATTTCTCATTCTGAAAAAAATCAGGGACAACAGTGAAGGGCCTAGTGAAAACTCTAAAGCAAGCATGGAAATCATTACACTAGGAGCTGATTTAGAGGATGGCGTTATGAAAACAAAACAAAATTCCATTCGACATAATTTGGTGAAGACAAATTTAAGTGAGGGTGGTTGGCCTTTTCAATTTAATGCCATTAAAGTATACAATCCAAATGAAGGACAGTTCAAATATCAAAATAGAAAGCCACACCACTTGCATGTTCACAATTTGAAAACATTCATGAGGTACAACCGTTTTTCACATGTGGTTGATTATGTTCTTCTTGTTGATCCAAGTTAGGTTCCTAAAAAGTAATTATTTGACAATTCAAAATGTTTTGAATAAAAATATTATGTACTTGGGGGCAACCATTCTGCAGAATCTCAAAGGAAATTAAATGAGGAATATCCCAATAACCCGCATTTTGAAACAATGAAATGTATCATTTATGTTGGTTTAACAGACAAAGAAGAAAAGTTAGTGGCATGGGATCATTATTTAGATAATGAGTATATGATGTATATGAATTTCATCCAAAGGGTCAGATTTATTCATAGTGAATTTGAAGAACAATGTGGTGGTGATAAGGCAAAGGTTGATCATGCATTCTAGAAGGAATGTTTTATGGAAACTAGTTATCAAATCAAAGAAAAAATAAGTTTGAAAGGTGGAAAAGTAAATTATGAAATATTCAGAGGTATGGATTTTTGGGTGTGTGTTATATTCTTTCCATGACTAGCCCCACGCACTGTACGTTGCATCGGGCATAGCAGGGGGGTCACAGGGGGGCGGAAGCACCCCCTGTAGGGGTCCAGGGCAGCCCCCCGGCGAAATTTTTTTTGGTGTGCGGTCCCACTCATAGGCAGACCCACCCATGTTTTGTGCATGAGTTTGCACATGGCTTTTTTTAGGGTACGATGGTTTTCTACCCCTGGTATTTTATAGATCAGGTCAAGGGAACTACGGTTATGTTCTAATCCAGGGTTAATGGATTGGGTTTTATGTATGCTTCGGCATGTATATATATGTGTTGTAACACTAAAAGGAATATAATGAAAAATCAAGTTGGTCGTCCCGATTTGGGATCCAGGGGAAAATCTCTGTGTTTATTTGTTTTATGTTTTATACTCTCACGATTTTTTATTTTCTGTTATAAGATTCGTGTGTAGATAATTTATTTTTAGGGTAAAACCTACAAGTGTTATCAGAGCACTAGGTCTCGAGTTCGAAACTCACCCAGCTCGTGTTGGGGGGGAGATTGTTGGACATTGGGTTCAATGCTCCCCGTGTGTTTCACGACATGGACTAACTTCCTCTCGTGGATCCTAACTCTGACAATTGTAGCAGAGACTAACGCCTGCGGGTTTTTGTCTAACGAAATCGTGATTCCAACAGACCCAAATCCCCCTACCATAGTTGATGACCCGAAAAATGTTTTGTAGCAAACTTCTAAAACTGAAGACTCAACTACTGTTAGGGCCTTTCATAGAGCAAGTTCTATCCTTGAACATTTCACATCCTTGCAAGATCCCCAGTTTGAATTGCATCATACAAGAAACCTTTTCCGAACCAAGTCACAAAGTGGGATTGACCAGACTGACCTTGAGCCCATAGATTTGCAGAAGAGTTCTAGTAGAGAAGCCTCTCCTTCCACTCCTCTTGAATTTCCACTTCTCCATCACTTTGGCTCTTTTTATCCCAAATCTGCTCAAAATCAATTTGCTGGTCCAAGTACCTCTACCACCCCATCCATACATCCACTGTGAAAACCACTCCACTTCATCCTCCACCTCCTCTCACAAACCCTCCCCTTGTAAATCCTCCTTGGATCCCATTCCCTCCCATCATGGAAGCATGGTATGCCCCCCTAGCACTACCACAACCTTTGTTACCTTTGCCAAATGATTACCAATCCAAAATCCCTCACTTTACCGAAGCTGAATCCACCACTGCCCAAAAACATGTAGATAGGATAAATGATGCCTTTGATTACATGGAATTAGAAGAGGAAACCATAAAAATGAGAATTTTTGCACAAATCTTAGGAAGAGAAGCCAAGAAATGATGATGGACTCACTTATGAAGTCCGAAACGTTGGGTTAAAATACTCATAACAGGTTATTCCTCCACTTTGAATAAAACCAATTCACCTATATGGAATCACTTTTTAAAAAGCCAAGAAATGGTTCAAAATCTTGACTCCTAACAACATACATCATATGATCTCCCTTCCCTTTACCATACATTTATAAACAAGTGGGAAATCAAGAAAACCCCTCTCCAAATCCTCTTAGAATATAAAAACCTTAAGAGAAATGTCGGGGAAAGCTTCCAAGACTATTGCACCAGGTTCAATAGTGTTTAAAATGTCCTACCACCAAACATGGAACCCCCACAAGGCTTAGATTTAGCAAAATTTCTGGAAGGTTTTGATCCAGATATGGTCTATCAATTAAGAGAGAGAGAGATCGCCTAAATTTAAAAGACATGCAAAGGGAAGCTGTGAGTGTAGAGTCCAACCTGATTGAAAAAAGGGCTAGGATGATATCAGAAAAACGAGTCACTTACAAAGATGAAACTATGGCCTCAAATTCCTCATCTGATAAAATTGAGTGAAAGAACACCTCCTAGGGAAAACCAAGCAAATCCCAAAAACAGAAATAGGAATCCAAAATTTAGAAGAGACCCTCCCCAAAATATAACAAGAGACAATGACCAACAAATCAGACCCCCTTTCCAAGACAATTATGTAGATGAAGAGGGAAGAGAGTCTCAAGAACCTGAATAAAACCATGTAAACTTGATAGGTTCTAATAATGAGGGTGATGTTTTTCTCACTGAAGAAGAACAAGGTTTCTTTTCCTCAGATCAAACTAAAACAAACTATGAGGATTATGAAGACGACCAATTGGGATTTGAAAATGGCATAATGGAAGTCCGTAGGCAATATGACCTTAGGAGAAAAAAGAACCAAGAAATCTCCAAAAATAACCAATTAGGCACTGTTGTTAAGAAAACCCCTGAAAAATACTCCTAAGAAGACAGCAGATAGTACCAACACCATGGCTAAGAAAACTAACCCAAACAGAGACAAAAATAGCCATCCAAGTTGTGACATAAGCTACCCTAATGCATCTACTAGTGGCACTGAGAAAACTCTTTTGTCCAAAATCCGAAAACAAAATTAGCAAATTAAACTTGTAGAAAAAAATATGGTTGATAAAACTGATGTAAATATGCCCAAAACAAAAATACGTTTCAGTTTTGAGGGAGAGATTGCTAAAATCAAGATAACCATGCCTCTCACTGAATTGATAACCCAAGATATCTACAGGTCCCAAGTTCTGAAGGTCTTAAACATGGGAAATGATACCGATACTCTAAACTTGACAGATGAAAAACTAGAACTGTTGTTTGGACCTGAAGTAGAGGGAAAATACCAAGAAGGAGACATTCCCCATTTCTATGTTTGCTTAAACATACATGACAAAATCTTACATAATGCCAAGCTAGACTCTGGTGCCTCTCACAACCTCATGCCAAAGGCAGTGATGGAGAGATTAGGCCTAGAAATAACCAAACCTTACAAAGACTTGTATTCTTTTGATTCAAGCAGAGTCAAGTGTTTGGGCCTAATCAAGGATTTATGTGTCAATCTGGCACAAATCCTTGCTAAGGGCCTGGTCATGGACATAGTAGTAGCTGACATTCCCCCCAAGTATGGCATGCTTTTATCCAGATCATGGGGAGCCAAGCTTAAGGGGAACCTCCAACTTGACATGTCTTATGCTACCATCCATGTTTTTAACCAAACAAAGAGATTGTACCGGGAATCACACGTGAAGTTTATGGTTAGCAGTCAGGAAAGGCCAAACAACAGAGCTCATTATTCCATCCATTCAGATCTTGATTCATTCATTTTAAATAATGAAGAATACATTGATGAATAGTTAAGTGAATTTGAGATAGATCCATATATACCTCAACAGTCAAACCAGGCACCGAATGAAGAACTCAACAGCCAAAACTCTAGCAGCCCGGAACAACAACATGATGGAAAAGCTGAACTTAACTTTCTACAAATTGAAAATAAAGTTGCAAAACCAAAACCAAGATTAGAGTCTGAACAAGGTCACTCTAATGAAGAACAAACATAAAAAATAGAACCATTCCCTTCTGCCAATGTAAAAATGCTGGAATACTTTCATATGGCAGAGCTTTCTAGGAACCTGGATCAAAAGAACCTTAAGGTCTTGCAATACAAAGAAAACTCATCACCAAAAGGTTTTGACACTTCAGAAAAGTTGTTGAATTCCAAAAATGTTGTTAAGGAGCCTAAAGTAGTATCTACCTAGACTGATATAGAGGAATACGATGTAGGCAGCCTATAAAGACCCAAAATGATTAAGTTATCCAAGACATTACCACCTCACAAAAAACAGAAATACATAACACTGTACAAAAAATTTCAGGATGCTTTTGTATATGGTGATGAAAGCTTAAAGCCTTGTGACACAAACATTATTCAAAGAAGGTTTCCTTTCAAGAAAGAACAGGAACCTTTTAAGAAAAACGTGTCACTAACAAAGAAAGAAAAGGGGTATATGCTATGTGTAGACTTTAGGTACCTAGAAAAAACCTCCTTGAAGTACAAATACCCTTTTCCTAAGATAAATCATACAATACAAAGGGTATAAGCTTTTAACAAGATGTCATTGTTTGGTAGTGTTTCAAATTACAATCACGTGATAATACTTCCATTTGATCAGCATAAAGCCACTTTCAAAGCACCTTGGGGCACCTACATGTTTGATAAAATGTCTTCTGGGTTGGGGAATGCGGAAGCTACTTTCCAAAGGGCCATGGCTCCTATTTTAAGTTACTTCACTATGATATACATTGATGAAATCATTGTCTATTTTGAAACTAATGAATAATACCTTTTTCACCTAAGAAGGATCTTTGACAGAAGCAAAGTTTGGAAGCAAGACTCAAAGTGAAAATACAAAAGAGAACATGGCCGGTTTGAAAATTTGTGGAAAAATCCTTACACCATGAATTCAAATGGAGGTAACAAGTTTTTATGTTTACAAGAGCTGAATGGAGAAGAGTTATTTGGATATCCTGTCAATGACAGGATGCTCAAGCACCATCATTGTCAAGATTCCTAGTTTCAAGCTTTCATTCATTGTACATAACATTGCATGATAAGAGATCATAAAAACAGAAAACAAAAAAACAAAGAAAGAAGGAAAAAGAGGGAAAAACTGAAAAAGAGGTACAGCCCCATACCCAAAAAGAGTACTACTGAAAGTGTGCAAGCCTAAATGCCACTACTTGTTAGGAAAGAGACACTTGTTCAATCATCTAGCCTAATTATGGTTGAACTTGTTTTAAATTTCTGATGTGAGGTTAGTGAAAGAAGGCTTGTCAAATCATTTAAGCTTGACTTGTTAGTAGGAATAGATTAGGAGAAAAGATGATGGTTCTCAATGCTCAAATCGGAACCAAAGAGAAAGATAGGTATGATTAACAAATAATGAAACACAACCCTCATACTTTCTAGTTTTGTTTTGTACAAAAATAATGTCTTTGTGCAGCTTGTCCCAATGCCACAACCCATGGTAAATCAAATAGCTTAATTCTGGTTTAAATCATGTTTTCAATTTAACTTCAGTAAATTAGAGAATGAAGCCTGTCAAACAGCTTAATATTGACAGATGAATAGTCTAGGTAGAGAATAAAAGAGTTCATTAGCATAATCTGAACTCTTGGAAGTAATAAGGGTATAAGTAGATAGATTGTTTTTCTTTCAAAAGAAAAAAATGTCAAGGGTTTTCTAGTCTAAGTGCACCCATAAGAAGAAAAAATGATAGGAAAGGGTATGATGGGTAGGTAGAGATGAGTTCGAAGAAAACATGTCTTTCATATTTTGAGATCATAGCTTCAAGAGAAGCATCCACAAATGAAAGAAGAAAAATCTGCCCAATGGATGAGGCACTAGTCTTCATAAACTCAGAGATTTGATATCTGAAGTTATGGACACCTCCTGAAAAGGAGTTGCCCTCCCCAAGTGGAGCCACTATTAGTCATCACTAAATTTTTCTATTTTTTAGATGACTAAATACTTGTCCTAGATTTCTAAAAACAATATTCATGAATATTGTGAGTTTTAGAAATCTCACTACCTTCATTATACTTAAAACAATTTTTTCATCATTTTACTACTCTGCCATTCTTTGGTTAGCCTATCACTCATAGAAGACCACTCATGGGCTCATGACACTCATCTTTGTCCCATTTTCACACCCATAACCTCGGTACTTTTTTTTGCGTATGCTTAACCCCTCCACTTTCCACCTGGGATTACTAAACAAACTATCCTTTCACATGTTCACCAAATGCCTCAAGCATTAATGGTCTCAAAAATGTCTCTGTAGGCTCTTTAGATAAATCGAGTACATTGGATTTTGGGTCTTCAATACATCAAATTGTCAAAAACTCTATTTTTCATATTTGAAAATCCCAAGCCAAGCTTTTAGTCAAAGACCAAGTCAAAAGAGCCTCCCACTAGGTCATTAGGGTTTTCATAGGTTGTAGGGTTATATTTGGTGTTCTAAATCACTGTTTGTCATGTGCTAGAAGCTGAATTAAATATGAAATAAGGTCAGCACCTGTTTGTCTAAGTTAGATCAAGAAAATATCCAAGGAGGACTGCTTTGCCAAGGACAAAATTATGCAAAAGGAAATTGTTCATTTTTTACATTTCTGCAGGAGTGTCAAGATGACTATCAGCAGAGAATAGGTAAGGTAAGAGGCCTGCTCCTCATTAGAAGATATACTCAAGAAAATGGAAGAGGAAGCAGCCTATGTTCAAGAAAAATAAGGTTATCTAGGCACTGATTGGACCAGCAGTTTTCCAAGAAAAGATCAATGCATAAAACACATGGATAGGGGCACACCAGCACAAACAAGCATAAATTGAAGATTTTTAGAAATTATAAATGGAGAAGGGAAAAAGGTGAAGTGAAATGGACAGAAATGAATGAACTTGAAAGGGATATAGGAACTTAGAAGACAACACTAATGATTCTTCTCTAACAGCCCAAAAACCTAAGGTTTTGGAAAGATAAGAAAAGAGGGTGAAATGAAGATGATGAGCCTCCATGATAACATCAAGTAGAAGGTTTGAAGGGACTTTTGAAGGTGACTCCTAGGGTTTTTCAAGGTAAAGTATCTCACTGCCTCAAAGGGAAAGAATGCAAAAAGTATCAGTATAAGGAAGGTCAAGCCTTCATTTTCGGTCATTTGCACTCAATGATCAAAGGAATAAAAGCATATGGTTAAGTTTTAAGATGAGAAGCCAAGTTGATCATAAGGTTGCTATTGTTGTATAACTAAAAGTGTCAAACACCAAGAACTTCAGACAGAGTAAAATCAGTATGTCATGGCACCTACAAATCAGAAGTGGCCAAGAGTAGATAATGACAAACATGATTGTAAAGACTATGGTGACTATACAAGATAGATTTATCATGCCTAGAGAATCAGTGAGAGATATGAAAACAATTTCCTCAGTCACCCATAAAGTAGGAGACAATTTAATCTCCAAGGTAAGAATAGAGAGGTTTTAAAATATGCTACCACCATGCCAGTACCTGAAGTTGTCAAAATAATTTAAAGACAAAAAACATGCCAAACACAACAAATCATGTAACTCAAACAAGACATCTACAAAACAGAATGATAAAGGCGTCAATAGGCCAGAGGGAATCAGAGTTCACCCTATCAGCAGTCTGAATAATAGCAAAGAAAAAATTTATAAGGAAAAGGGACCATTTTTATGTTTTCAAGTCACATGTAGTAAAGGTCAAAAATAATATCAGTGAAAAGTGACAAGAGACTAAAAAACATTAGAGAATGGGTTTAAAAGGGATAAATGTATCTTCCTAAGACTATAAAAATTCAATTTTTTTATCACTCAACTTCATTTGTCACCTGCAAAAGAGTGAAACGCATTCAAAAAAAGGAAATTTTTGAGTTTAGTGGGAAACTGGGCAAGGTCACCCGGCACTACGCTTTGGAGCAGGCGTTGCGCTTAAAGCACCCGATGTTGCGCTTAAGAGATTTTTTGTAGTGTAAAAATACACTGCACTATGCTTATAAGGGAATGCGTTGCGCTTACAGTTGGGTACTACCCATTCACCCAGGAGGAGGCCCGACAGGCTGAGGTTTTTCCCAGCGGTGCGTGTAGGAGTCCCAGAAAGCCTGCACGCGGGAAACACTACACTTAGAGAGACCCGACAGACCCAAATATCATGCAGCATTGCTCTCACGAACCCGGCAAGCCTACACGCGGGCAGCGCTGCACCCAGGAGGACCTGATAGGCCCATATTTTTCCCAGCATTGCGCATAGGCCAGAGACCCTCTTTCACTTGCAAAATTTCCAAAAACTTCTCAAAGGAGCACCTCCAAAGCTACATCTAAGGACCTGCAAAGAAGTCAAAAAGTGGTAGGTGCATCTTTTCCCCTCTCCTTCAGTCAAATTCATAATTTTAATGGTTAAAATAATTGACTAAAACCCTAGTGACTGGAAACCCTAGGTCCTCGTGGAAAACCTTCTTTTTAACCTCCAAACAAGAAACTATCTGTCAAAGACAAGTGTCAATTAGGGTGGTACAGAGAGTTCAAGTTACCCTTTATCAGATCTAAAAGGGGAATTATTCATAAACCCTCATCTCCATCTCACCCACTTGCAAAAAATTTCCTTTCACCACTATTCCATTTCACTCATCTTATCAAGTTTTACAAGTAGTCCTAGGGTTGTTTAGAGGCAGCATTAATCACCATGTCACGAGAAGAAGGGAGTGTGAGCAGTGAAGGAGGCCAAGTGCCTATGAGGCCAAAGCACAAAGGTGGGAACGTTAATATATTTGAACCCGAAGACACTATGGAGATTACTACCTCTCCCATGATTCTCACATGCTTTTAGAATGTAGGGTGTTTTCAGTTCTATGAAAGGGTTAAACAAGTACAAAATCACCCAAAGCTTACAAGGTTATTCATTCTTAACCTCCATAACAAACAATCAAGCTTGGCAGGGGTGACCTTTGAACTCTCATTGGATACCATTTCTCAGGCTATTGGACTTCCCGACGTTGGTGAAAAGTGGTTCAAGGGAGAAAAACTGGACATGAGTTGCTATAAGCCTTTCCTCAAGCTTAGGTACAAAGAAAGTTGCAAGACTATTTTCCCCTTCTCACACTTACTGGAGAGGTATGCACCATTAATTAAGGTCATAATGAAATATTTTACATGTGAGGGAAGATAATCTAGACTCTCCTCCTACCATATCAGATTTCTCGTGCATTTTACCGGGGTCAAAATGCTTCATTTTCCCCATTAATTGTAAATAAGTATCGACAAGATGTCTTCTATTTTCTGAAGGAGGAGTTATTCCCAAAAAATGCACATTTTTTTCCACCACTCCGTGATCAATATGGTGGTGCTACATCAACTGGAGCAAAATGGCATACCTTGGGAGATGTTCATAGCTCATGAAGTATTCACAAGCCCTCAGCCCCGTCATCAACAAAATTTACCCTCATCATCTCATCCTCCTACTGACCATGACTCATCATCTACCCAAGTATCCTCTCCCCAAGAAAATTTCCCTTCCCCATCTTCTCCTGATGCATCAAATCAAGAAGGAAGTGGTAGTGAATAGTCAAGTGAAAATGAGGTTGAAGATGAAAATGATTCAAAATAAAATGAGGATTATGGAGATGATGGGTTGAGCCAAAAAGAAGTAGACAACATGGAAACAGAGGAGGGTGATGACAGTGAAGAAAATGAAGAAGCTGACAGTGAAAATAGATCAAGCAAAGATGAATAAGAAATCAGCAATGAAGCAGAGGCCATGGAGGTGGATGATGATGAAAAAGAGGTAAGTGATGAAGAAAGCAACAATTACACTGAAAATGTTGAGGATGAGGAGGAAGAGGATAGCATGGGCACAAATGAGGCATGTAACCAAGAAGCAGAGGATGATCCTGAAGAAAGAAGTGAGACTAATATCCCTAATAATAGTCAAAATAGTGAGGCTCTTAGTCATTCCAGAGACTAAGGGAAAATATAAAGAGGGCAACCAAAATGAAGATGATGACTATGCAGAAAATGAAGAAGAAGCTAAAGGTAGTCATGACTGTCATGACAGTCATGAAGAGAGTAAATAAAATCAAGAGGCTAGCAGCCAAAATGAATGTCACAACAATGATGAAGGCAACTACAATGAAGAACAGGATGAGAGTGCACAAATCAGTGAAGAAGCTATCATTGAGGCTAACGTTAAAGGCAAAGAGGTAAGCAACAATAAGGTTAGTGAAGAGGAAAACATGGAAACAAATGAAGGCAGCGATGATCAAGACAATGAAATGACCACAATCACACCTCTTCCATTGACATATCAAAGAGGACCAAGGCTTGTCTTTGTTGCCTCTAAAAGGAAAGGGACCATGCCATCCACCTCAGCTCAAAATCTTGACTAAGGCAAACAAAAGATCAAAGAGGAAGAAGAAGATCATGAGGTTGAGAGGGAGTTTGAAATCATTCAGGTGGGCAGTGATGAGGAGAATGAAGCAAGGATCTCAAACTTTCTCATCCAGAACAAAAATTCCCTAATTGAAGACCTCTAAGAAAATCTAGATAGGGCCAAGAGTGTGAATGATGCGCTTGAGATGGAGAACAAATAGCTAGGGGCACAAATTGCAATTTATGAGGCTAGAGGAATCAAGGCCCAGAAAGAAGCTCAAAGGGAATAGGTAAAGCTAGAAGATTTCATGGGCACCTATGAGGAGAGTGAAGATGAAGAAGGGTAGACTAGGAGGAGACCAAGAACCATGGGTTTGAAGAAGGCATTGGCAGAACAAAGAGAGCAAGAATCAACCTTAACAGAGCAGCTCCATCTAGATGAGTTGTTGGCCATGGAGATAGCACATGATCGGGAGCCTTGGTTGGAAAGAGCCAACATACACTTGGAGGCTAAGTTGGAGAAAGCTAACAAGGATCTTGATCTCCAAAGGTGTAATATTACTACATTAGCATGCAACTAAAAGGAATATTGATTTTTTAGTTTTGCACCTAGTAGATGAATAAATGGGGGAGGAGACCCATACTTAACTTAAATCAGCATAAAAACCCTCTTGGTATGAAAGGGGATCATTGTAGTAGCTGGATTTCACACCCTCATGTGTGAAAAGGGACTTTTTCATGTGGACAAAGTCAAGTTTGACCAAGTCAACAACATGCATGAAGAGGAGTGGATCACCAATGTAAATAGCTCAATGTGAACAAGGATCAACTTAGACAGTCATATGAAAGCTGGATTGAAGAAACTTGGGTGTTAAAAGGGATGAAGCAGGTTGAAGAGGTCAACTTTGACCAAATCAAGCAGCGCTGTTAAGGGAGAGTGGCCTTAATGGAGATACAACACAGTTTTGGAGGGGGATTGATCATGTGCATGTGGAAACCCTAATTGGTGGGACACAATGTGAGGAGCCTCACATAGCTTATAAGGAAGAGAATGGAAGCCATTTGAGGCTAGCTAGATGATTATTGATTTGATGGTCTGCATGACTTTTTGGCATTCTCTTGTTGTTTAGCAGAGTTGCAGTGCTGTTTAGCACAAGGCATTCCTGTTTAGGAATTCCCTCTCCTACCTTGAGAGGCCTCTTGCAGGAGTATTGTACTTCATTTTTCCACATTCAGGCTTGAGGCCAAGCATCCTCCTTTAGGTACAATGTTATTTCTACAGAGTATAACGTTGTGTTGCAGGGTGTTGCAATGGAAGGACCACAACACCACTTCCAGAGCTTGTGTTTCAGAGGAGGAAGCTTTTCTTTCTTTGGGAGATCAGTGAGGGAGTCCCAGAGATTCATTTTAGATTTTGGCATGTGGCCAATGTAATTTTCATCTCCTACAGTGCAGTACCTTGCAGAAACTACGTCATTTCTCTCTGTGTTGCAATAGCAGGGTCAAGACCCTTGATCTTGAGCTTGTCCTTTGGGGAAAGGGAAAACCCTTCTCCCGGGAAGATTGTATAAAGCCTCTTCTTATATTTATTGTAAATTTCAGCTACATATATACAAATCTATAGTATAACTATGTTATTTTAGATCTAGATCTGCAGATTTTCCATTTTATACTTGTACTTTCATGCAGCCCTTGTCGGGTGATTCTCATATTGTATAAAAAGGAAGAGATATCCATTATTCTCAGCCATTGAGTGATTGGAATCTCTTGATCTATTTTTTCTCATAAATTTTTGCATAAAAACTCATTCAAATAACGCTATCACATGCTTCAGGATTTTCTGTAGGCATAAGTCATGGGGTTTGGGCCTTTTTGAGATGTATTGGCTTGGGGAGACATGTTTAACTTGGCTAGAGTGATTTGTTTTTGCTCCCATTCTGCATGTGAAATCTATATTGTATGAAATAAGGGATCTAAGTCCCCTTTCTCACAGTTATAGTGTAATTTCCTGAAGAGAGCCTTTTTATGGCCCTTATTGTTGCATTTCCCCAACTTTTGGGATCATAAAAAGAATATTAAGTTGTTTTTGTAACATTAATTGATGGCTTTGTGTTCTTAACACATTTTATGAGTTTATGCTCACTATTTTCACATATTTTTCTGAAAACAACATTTTCATTGCATGTATTGTTGAGTTTTTCCATTTGGGGATATTACAGTGGTATTAGAGGATGATCTTTAGCTCAGCTTGTGAGTTCCAGCTATCAAAACAATAAAGAGAAGGAGAAAAGATCAGAATTATGGAGAGGATAAGTTTTCTCTCATCACTTTTTAGATCTAGAAAGAACCTCTCCCAGGAGGTTAAGAAGATGAAGGAGAAGAGATGCCAAGAAACTCCTAGAGGATTTCAAGAAGAGGAAGGGCCATGCACTTCCCATTCTCATAAAGAAGAAGACAAGAAGCATAGAGGACACTTGGATCATCAAATTCTAAGTGAATACCTTGTTGAGTACAAGTCTCAACCTAGAGCCTTCAAGGAGACTCTAGCCTTCCCACAGTTCATTCAACTGGAGGAAGAGAGGAGACCCTGTAGCAAGGGATAAATCAAGGTCAATAGGTTTCTATTGTCCACTTTTGATGGGACATATGCCGCAAAGGCTTGGGAAAGAAGACTTGATGCATTCTTCCTACTACATCCAGTGGTAGAGAGAGAAGCAATAGAGATTGCAGCGCTGCACATGGAGGGCCAGGCAAGCACTTGGTGGTTCAGTCATATAAGTCATGAAAGAGTATCTAATTTGGTAGATTTCACTCAGTGGGTGATCAAGAGGTTTGATGAAGAAAAATCAGAGAGGGAGGAGCCCTCACCACCCCGTGAGGATACTTGTATCAGTGTTGTCACAACCTTTGAGGAGCAGCCTTCAACATTAACAGTTGAGGGAGCCGACGCAGTGGAAGAAGGAACTCTTGCATCCATACAAGGTGTTCCCAAATTCCATCAAGATATGACTGAATTTCAACTTTCTATTATTGCAGCAAATATTTTAGAGGATTTTGGAAATCTATTGTTGCATGACCCAGGATCATCACTAATTGCTAATCTAGAGGAGCAAAGTTGCACTGCACTGTCCAAGAGAAGCAGTGAAGAAAGAAGGACCCATTCCTCATGGGAGCATTCAAATTTCAGATTCATTCAGGAAGCCATGGAGGAAGAAATGATAAAGGGTAGACATCTTGAGATGAGAAACATTTTCTCCTCTCTAGATGACACTTTCTCAATGAGCATGCCACAGCTCAAAGAGAGACTTCTACTTGCAGAAGATCCAAGACCCCATTGGTTTTGGAAGGCCATGCATGAGGAGAAGGTCTCATTAAGAGGTCCCATTGGAGGTGCACTTCAACATTTCATGAAGTGAAAATTTCTTCAAAGATTTGAAGAGGTTGGTGTCCTACAATGGGAGGATACCAAGTATTTGCAGAATGAGATACAACACCCACATTGGGATGAGTGGAAGATAGTATGGAGCAAGGGGTTTCCAACCCACTTGCATATCTATGATATAGGCTAGCAAGAAGCATGGTTGCGCTGGTTGCTCTTGGGTGAGTATGTTTACTACCCAAAGCTTCATATTTTCTTGCCTCATACCTTATGTCTCAATGATAGGATGCTTAAAAATAAGGTACGATTGCTTTGGTTGTTAAGAAAAGAGTTTGGACATCACATGTTAAATCTTATGTCCATATATTTACTCTTGTTGGAGGTATGTCTCATGTATTTACATATCTTTTTGTTTGAAATGTATCTCATGTATGTACCTTGGTTTGGGAGGGAGGATAACTCCCACATGGTATGGTATAAGGGAGCTTGTTTACATTTTGTTGATGAGACATCTCACATGTCCATCTCTGTATTGTTGCTCCATGACTTGCATCATGATAATGCAAGGAGGCAGCAAGAACCCTTGTTGCTATGGTTACTATTGGGAGAGTATGGGCAGAAATTTCTCCATACTCATCATGATATTTCAGGAGGAATGTATGGCACATTCAAGGTGCAAAAAGGCTACCCTTCAACATTGAGGGATAAGGGGGGACTTCCACTTAGGAAGAAGATTTCCCCACATAGCAGCATGATAGTGGATGACTTTGGCATGTGGAATGTCAAGGAAGGGTATCATAGAGTGACAAGAGCCTTATCACTAGGGCCAACAACACTGTCACTTGGGAGTATGTTTCTATTGATGGAGATTTTCCAAGGGGAGCATGCATCCTCTCTTGTTGCAGATTTTTATGATAGGATTCTCATGGGAGGACTCATCCATGGACCTCACTTTAAGCCTACTCTTTATGCATGGTAAGAAATATATTTCTATACTTATTGATTATTTCATTGAGTATGTACATTCTCTCACCATGTATGTACAGTGCATTGCTCCACAAGAGGGCAAGATTATTTATGGGCTTCATGATCATGATAGAATCAGCCTCTATGATGGAGATAACCCTTCTCTACATGACTTTGGACAAGTGTGTTGTCATTCTCATTGTACTCAGCTGATATATAATGCTATTTACCACCTCATGGTAGATATGAAAACATGCACAGCTGTCATTTGTTGAAAAACCACTTGCCACATGATGATCTAAATCAGCAGTTGGGAATACTATGCTGTATCCACTTGATAAACCATTGGTATCATCCAAAATTACATATAACCTTCAGAATTTTTCTGATTTGGATGCCAAATGGTGATGATGTGCCATTCATTTTGAATGGGATGATCTGGGCCAACATGATTCATGACATGGGAGAAAGGATCTTTGGAGATCTAATCTTATTCTTGCCACTTGAGGGCAACCTTGTTGCAGCCGAAGATTATCATATGCTCTACACTTGTCATAAGTGGAGAGGAATATAGCGTGGGGTAGGCCATCTTGTCTATCATGTTCAGTTATTCAACCCACATACATTGCAGGAGCCAAAGGTGGAGGAGATCTTTCATGAGTTTCCATGTTGGAGGGTGACTCATCTTGTATGGATGATAGCATGGGGGTGGAAGTTTTACATGGGAATGATAGTTCCCGACACATTTCAGTCACCATGCCTTGATAGGACCTCTAGACAGCACATAGTTGCCTCCTTGAGTATTTTACCTATTCATGATGATGGCTATTTGGGATGCTCACCAAAAGCTAGCTTGCATGCTTGGGAGGGGCACTATGGAGATTCATTGTTGAGACAACATCATATTACTTGGAGATGTTCATCATATGAGGATGCTACAATAGGAGGATAGGAAACTCTTCAGTTCTATCCTTGTAGTTTCTTGAGGACAAGAAACATTTGGGAGGGGAGGACTGTAATATTCCTACATTAGCATGCAGCTAATAAGAATATTGATTTTTTATTTTGGCACCTAGTAGATGAATAAATGGGGGAGGAGACCCATACTTAACTTAAATCAGCATAAAAACCCTCTTGGTATGAAAGGGGATCATTGTAGTAGCTGGATTTCACACCCTCATGTGTGAAAAGGGACTTTTGCATGTGGACAAAGTCAAGTTTGACCAATTCAATAGCATGCATGAAGAGGAGTGGATCACCAATGTAAATAGCTCAATGTGAACAAGGATCAGCTTAGCCAGACATATGAAAGCTAGATTGAAGACACTTGGGTGTGAAAAGAGATGAATTAGGTTGAATAGGTCAACTTTTACCAAATCAAACAACGTTGTTAAGGGAGAGTAGCCTTAATCGAGATACAACACAGTTTTGGAGGGAGATTGATCATGTGCATGTTGAAACCCTAATGGGTGGGACCCAAGGTGAGGAGCCTCACATATCTTATAAGGAAGAGAATGGCAGCCATTTGAGGTTAGTTGGATGATTATTGATTTGATGGTCTGCATGACTGTTTGGCATTCTCTTGATGTTTAGCACAAGGCATTCCTGTTTAGGAATTCCTTCTCCTACCTTGAGAGGTCTCTTGGAGGAGTATTGTACTTCAGTTTTCCACATTTAGGCTTAAGGCCAAGCATCCTCCTTCAACTACAATGTTATTTCTGTAGAGTATAACGTTGCGTTACAGGGTGTTGCAGTGAAAGGACCACAACACCACTTCCAGAGCTTGTGTTTCAGAGGAGGAAGCCTTTCTTTCTATGGGAGATCAGTGAGGGAGTCCCAAAGCTTCATTTCAGATATTGGCATGTGGCCAATGTAATTTTCATCTCCTGCAGTGCATTCCCTTGCAGGAACTGCGTCATTTCTCTCTGTGTTGCAGTAGCAGCGTCAAAACCCTTGATCTTGAGCTTGTCCTTTGGGGAAAGGGCTAACCCTTCTCCCAGGAAGATTGTATAAAGCCTCTTCTTCTATTTATTGTACATTTCAGCTACATATATATAGAGCTATAGTATAAATGCGTTATTTCAAATCTAGATCTGCAGATCTGCCATTTTATACTTGTACTTTCATGTAGCCCTTGCCAAGTGATTCTCATATTATATAAAAAGGAAGAGATATCCATTATTCTCGACCATTGAGTGATTTCAATCTCCTAGTATATTTTTTCTCATAAATTTCTGCATAAACCCTCATTAAAATAACACTATCACATGCTTCAGGATTTTCTGTAGGCATAAGTCATGGGGTTTGGGCCTTTTTGAGATGTATTGGCTTGGGGAGACCTGTTTAACTTGGCTAGAGTGATTTGTTTTTGCTCCCATTCTGCATGTGAAATGTATATTGTATGAACTAAGGGATCCAAGTCCCCTTTCTCATAGTTATAGCATAATTTCCTGAAGACAACCTTTTTATGGCCCTTATTGCTGCATTTCCCCAACTTTTGGGATCATAAAAGGCATATTAAGTTGTTTTTGTAACACTAATTGATGGTTATGTGTTTCTTAACACATTTTATGAGTTGATGCTCATTGTTTTCACATATTTTTCTGAAAACAACGTTTTCACTGCATGTATTGTTGAGTTTTCCCATTTGGGGATATTACAAAAGGAACATGGCCAAGCATTATGCCCAGAGAAACTAAGTTGCAAGGGCTAACCTCAAAAAGGCCCAAACTAAGTTCCAAGCACTCAAAGAGGAAAAATTCCAAGAAAACCTTGGAATATTGGCTCAAGCTTCTCTATAGGTCTCTCAAACCCCATGGGGAACACATCCACCAAATTTGAGAAAATTTTGACAAATTTTGGTTTTTTGTGAATTTGGAGGCCTCTAAGCGCAGCACCCTTGGCGCTATTATTTCATCTCATGCATCCTCAGGAGAAAAACTCAACATTTTTGGAATCCTCACATCTAGTATAGTATGCTCACCAATTTTTAGAGCATTTGGAGCATTTTTGACCCCTCAAAAGGCTAAAAAACACCCTCATTTTTCACCTTTCTGCCTCATTTACACACCTGGCGCTGCACCTAGAGAATTTTTGGGAATTTTACCTTTTGGAAATGTTAGTAAAGCTCAATCAGAAAACCAAGGGTATATTCTGAAAGTTGACTCATCAAGCTTTCCAACATGCCATCACAAAGCCAATTCTGGCATTGGGAAGGTCACCAAAACTTGGCTGCAAGTGGACCCATTTTCTGCCTGGGAAGGCACTGTGTGTTCAGGCCTCACTTTGCATTTTTGGCCAAAATTCAACAAAATACACTCATTAATTGCGAAATGATATTTTAATGTTTTTTGAAGCAAGTCAAACCAAAATTAGGTGCTAGGAGTTATTTTGGCATTTATTTCATGAGATATTTTGTGCCTTGGGCCTTGCATGGTCTCTTGGGCATAAATGACATTTATGGATGATTTTGACAATTTCAAACCCTAGTTAGGGTTTTTTTCCCTCTTTTGCTAGATAAATAGAGCGTGAGGGCATCATTGTAAAAGGTTGGCATTTGATGACTCTTTGGAGAAATGCATAGTTTTTTTGGAGATTGGAGAAGAAATTAGTGTTGTGGTGTTTGTGAATGGCTTGTCTTGATTGATGATGGAGAAGGCTGCTTGCAGGATCCCTGAGCTTGGTTAATGGTGATGTGCTTCTATTCAGTTATTGTTTTCTTATGTTTCATTGTGTTTCATCCTTCTTTATTGCAGTAGGACAAAGGTTTTATACAAAGAAATGTTTTCAAAGGCACCTTAGCTTTGTTTGTTCTTCACTGCCTCTATGTTTTCCTCTGCTAGGACATTTTAGATAATTCTTAATTGCTCTCTAGACCCCCTAAGCTTGTTTATCTCATGAATGGTTCAATACAGTAGGTATCAAAGATATTTTATGGTTAGCCCTGCTTGTTCGATGTCACTAAAACACTGTTCTTAAGATCTCTCTCTAAAGTACCACTAATTAGGTTTTCCAAAGAGGCTATGTCTCGATCATACCCTTTGTCCATGCTTGAATAGTTTTTTTGGAGATCTTTATGGCTATGATCAATGATGTTTAGGCGTTCCCTCTTCTTTTATTAAAGTTATATGTTTATCTTGAATGTTTTCTAACCTTGAAGGTGAAATAACTAGAAGTTAAATGAGTTTCTCGCCTTCTATATTTCATTGGATTGTTTTTCTGAAATGTTTATTTGCTTAAGTTGAATCAAAGAGTTATTGGTGTGCCCTGTTTATTTATTAATTCTTTATGCTAAATAGTGTTGAAGTCCCTTCTTGTTAATTACATGACAAAGGATTCTTAATTTCCCTTTTCCCTATTTTTTTCACAAACTTGATGTTCATTTCATTTCACAAAAAACTTGAAAATCCATCTGACCATGCTTCATTTTCCCTGTGATCCACCCTGATTTATTGTTGAAACTTTATATGTCTTTAGTTGACTCCAGAGCCCAATGACTTGAATATTTCCTCACTCTATCTATTCTACTTGATCATCTTACCCAACCAAAACAAACAAACAAACCCTACACTTAAAAACTAACCTAAAATCAAACCCTAAAATAAAACAAGTTCACATCTTTTGCACAAAATAGAGAGAGCCCTCTCTGAGTCCAGGAAGGCTACGTCCTAGGACTCCAAAGACTAGTATGATGTTACCCTGTGCATTTGATCTCACCAATCTAACAAATCACGGGAACCTAACACACATCATATTATTTCACTTGAACTCCAACTGAAACAATGTCTAGCTCCTCATAATCTACCTCCTTAAGTATTTGTCTACAATCCATGCATAGTCGTTTAGTTTTGTTAGTAGGTGAAACCATTTCTGCCACCTTTACTAGGGTTTCCAGCCCAATTTTTTTCTTGAATTGAAAATTTTCTTTAAGTGTGGCAAGTTGTTTCTTCAAATTTTCATTTTCCTCTTTAAATTCATTAATTTTTTGAGTGATAGGATTAGTTTTAGGCTTACTTAGTGAAGGAATTCTTTCTTGCTCCAACATGGGTTCCTGTTTATTTCCTTCATTTGGTTGTTCCTATGGTTCCTTTGATTCCCTTAATTATGATGTAGTACGGTGGAATTCCAACATTGAGGAAACTGGTGGTGTAACAGTTACTCACACTCTCTTCTTAGGGTTTTTAACCCCCCCCCCCGCCCCCCAAATTCCTTCTTCAATGACCTCTTTTTTACTCTCGTTTAGAGAGGCATTTCTTTCTTAAGTAATTATTCATATATATATATATATATATATATATATATATATTTCTTAGGTATCTATGTTTCATGTTCCTCTTCTTCAATAGGGAATCCATACTCATCACTTTCATACTACCTACTAGATACATCCACCGGACATTTAGTATGATCCATTTTAACATAATGCCTAATTCGAAGACCCCTACTATGAGGACTAAGATATGTAACTGCCCATACTTTTGGCATTGTTTCATCACTCTCCTTATGTTCTTTAGCTTCACTCTTTTCCTTCTTCGGGTTTGGTGCATGTGATATTGCTATCAATCTAGTCCATGTGCCTCCTTGCTATTGTCACATCTTAAATATGATCAATTTGATTATCCCATGGTTATTTAAGCAGGTTTTAGTATGCTTTGTCATATGTATATCTTCTTCCATATGGTGTAATGATTTTAATAGATAATAGGGCATATTTATTAATTTTCCAATGTGGAAATGAGCTAGCAACTAAAAGTGGTAATGAAATACAATCCCAAAGTTCCATTCATAAGTGATAATATTTTTAATAAAATAGACTACATCATCCTAAGGATCAGGAAGGGATTATTTTTCAATCCCTCTTCCATTATTCCTTACCTCCTCACCATTTTTTAAGAATGTAGCTTTAGCTATTTGGATTACTAATTTCCTACAAAACTAACGTGTTCCCATCTGAGGAAAACTTGTCACCCTAGCAATTACTTCTTCTGTAACAACAATACTAAATCCTTCAACCATTGAACCTTGCTCAGTAAAATCTTGTGTAAACTCCAAATAAATCTCTTCATTAAATCCCTGCAACTTCTCAAATAGGATAAAAATCTTGAATTATTAAATATCTATAGGGCTTTTAGATGGTGTAACAGAGCATTAGTATAATCGGGTTCATGGTAGATTTCTACTCCTCTTAGGCTGCTCAGAAACTATTATAGGGTTAACACTTGGATGATGCAAACATTTTCTAAAATAGATAATATCAGTCTGGTTGAATTGGCAATGTTTACCTTTCAATAGTTTTTAGTTTTATGCTATAATTGAAGTTAATGGGAATAATTTTTGGTAGTCACATAGGGTTTCAAGAGTAATGGCAGGAGCAACGACGTTTTATTTTAATTAATATAGGATATGATTGGTAATTACTAAACTCAGATGGAGATATGGTACTATCATACAAAAAATAATTACTAAATTAGGATAGTGGTATCATGTATCATATAATAGATACAACCCACCACCCCTCCCAACTTAATGATAACGGTTGTCCTTGGCATGTGTGATAAGGAGTCATTTCATCCTTAAATCCAGAGATGCGAGTAAAGGAAAAAAATAATAAATACCATCAATTTACCATTATACTGACATGGATATTGTACATGTCTAATGAATTTATCAACATTGTGCAATGCTTCATTCGTGGCATATTTCGATTCGATAATTCTTCCATTTAAATGATGCAGTGTGAGAGAAACTTATGTGTCTACAAAATTATGTGTCTCAACACAAAATTATGATTGTTAACCATAAGAATGCAAAAAAACATATGTGAGCTTGTGATGGTGAACAAATGAAAATATAATTGATATGTATCAACAAATTTGTGTGAAGTTGCAAAAGTGGCTTTTAAATGTGCACAATTGTATCAACAAAGTTATGAAGAATTGTATCAATTTAAAGTTGTTGCATGCAATCATGTGATAAGTGTAGCAACTTGTGATGATTGATACATGTTGAGTCTGTCACAACATTAATTTAAAACAATAAAACAAGTACATACAAAAAAGAATAACGATGTTACAGAAGAAGCAAAATGATGTGTTGACCACCAACAAGTTGGTTTTCATCCACCACATTCATCCAATGGCGCCCCATAGTGGTTTTCACCATTACAAATTTTATTTTATTTTACTTTATTCTCTTTTTTTCCTTTTTTTTTTCTTTTTTTCTTTTTTTTTAAATATTTTTTTAATTAATAAAAAAAAAATAATTGGTTGGAAACGCAGGAAAATTTTCCCTTGCCCCTAAAACATCAACGTCCAAATTTGCATCTGAGATAATGTTAAAAAATGAATCCTTAGAAGCAGGTTTGTGATACAACTACAAATAGTTTCTATTAACAAGAAAATATGTCTAAGACCCAATAATTGTTGTCAATTTCATAGTCTCATTATCAAGGATCGTATCTACCTCATAAGGACCTAGCCCCATGGTGCACAACTTCCCTTTGAAATCCTTAAATTTGGAGTAATATAACAGAGTCCAATCATCCCTCTGAAACACCTTCTTAATAAATGTATCACGCCACTTGGCACATTTTATTGGATGATATATGTTCATTGCAGAGCATACATGTGCTTCTCATCTAATTCATTTAGTTGTTTTAGTCGATGTTTATTCAATTCTAAATTCACCTTCAAATTATTTTTGAATGTCTTAATTTCAAATTCAATGGGAAATATAGGATTCTTACTAAATACAAGCTTAGAGGGAGAGAATCTTGTAGTGTTCCTCCAAGTAGTTCTATAAGCCCATAACAATTATGGAAGTCTCTCAACCTAGTCCCTTTGGTGTCCTACCATAGTATTTGTGAGGATAGCTTCAAGCACCTTATTGGTACTTTCCACTTGCCCATTTTCTTGTGGATGGTGAGGTGAAGTGACTCGACGATGAATATTATTTTTTTTAACATGGTCTTGTATCAGTCGAGAAGTAAATTATGTTCCTCCATATGTAATTACCTCCTTTGGCACTACATACCAAGAAAAAAAATATTCAAATAAAAATTCTAAAACAACATGTTCAGTTGACCTAGTGAGTTCTCTTGTCTCCACCTACTTGGTGACGCAGTTTATGCATACCAAAATATAAGTCTAGTGCTGAAATGGGAGATTAATTGGTCCCACAAAATCTAAATCCCATCTCATTTATGGTTCCATCACCAACTAAGGCTGTAATTAAATTTCATCTGATATAGTAGGTTGACCTATCCTCTGATAGTTGTCACACCCTTGTGTCATATTTCATTACAACTCAGAACATAGTAGGCCGAAAATAACCCATATGAAGCACCGTGTGACTTATTCTCTTATCTACAAAATTTCCTCCACAAGGCCCATCATGACAAGCCTTGAGAATATCATGAATCTTGTCTTCCATCACACACCTTATGATCTAGTGATCAAAACTAGAGTGGGAGAGGTAACCATATAGCCAAAAATATCAAGCACTTTGTTGAACATTTTTTCTCTTTTCCCTGGGAGAAAGGTGATGGGGAAGCTTTCCTACAACAAGGTAATTAGCAATGTTTACATACCAAAGTGAGTAACCGGATACTACAAAAATATACTCATATGGAAAAGAGACTTCAATAATATTAGTCAATCTAGAAAGAAAATCTACAACAATATCGGCCTTCTTAGATTTATCTACAATAGTCACTATCAAATTCTTGGAGTAACAACAATCACCTAGTAACCCTAGCATTAGTAATGGCTTATTCATTAAAAATTGGATATTAGGGTGGTTAGTATGCACAAAAATTTGGTAACCAGTAATGTAATTCCTGAATTTTTTGACAGCATTTTTTTTTTTCTAAATTATACTAATTCTATTTATGAAAACATACTGTTACAAAACTGCCTCAGTTCAGCTGTGGGAGCCTGAATACTGGGCTTGATGTCCATGCTTTAACAAAATAACAAACTGCCCTGAGTGGGAAACCAGTTCTTTTAAGAGGAGTTTTGTCGCCCTTGAGAGGGAAACCAACTCATTGTTCATTGCATACAACATACTAAAACAAAAAATACTAGAGTAGCATGCAGCTGGTTGCTACTGTAGAAAACCAAATAAAATCAGAGAATCTCCCAAAATAGTAGAACGAATGTACCATGCTGAACCAGGAAGGGCAGGAATCACTGCTCGTGAGCTGGAGAAGGCGGCTCCTCCACTATGCGGCACTAGTACTCGTCCTCTGGATATTTGACATCTTCTTTCTGTTCGCCATCCTTGCTTGTGATGCCTTCGTCCACCTGCATGGGTTTCTTACCCAGGTCGGAAGGTGTTGAAGCTGGGGGCGCGACCGGTCTCTCAGGAGAATTCGCAACCAAGGCGGGATTAAGACCAAGGGGAGGGGGAGTTAGACCGGGCATAGGAGGAAGACAGTGAGGCATTTCTTCTCTCATAGTGATAGTAACAAAGGTAGTGACAATGGGATGATTGAAGGAACAATCAAAGCGGAATTCCACCCTCTGAGAGGTCTGACGCAGAGCGTGACTGTCAGTAGCACGAGAGGCAGGGGAGACAGGTCTAGGTTGATCGGAAAAAGGAGGCGGGGAGGCCTGAGCTTCGCGGGCATTGCCAGGATGGCAAGCGCAACTCCTGTGGCTGTGGGTGTCTGGATAACACCCCCACTCAGTGTCCTCAAAGGAGGTCTCTGCATCAAAACTGGTGGAGGGACGTGAGCAAGCAGACCTTCCCTGAATTGCACCACGGCAACACCACATTCAGTGATGGAGCCTTGGCATGGCGAATGCAAAAGTATGAGGCTGCCTAAGACAAATAGAGCAGGAAGGAGGCAGAGGAAACCCGCGGAGATTGACAAAATGAGATTGCAGACAGGAATTGGAGCAGCAGAAGACGCTCTGGGAAAAATGATATCTAGGAGTCGTTTCCAAAAAACTCAAAAGAGTGCAGCGTCACCCTGTCTGTGTGCAAGCACTTGGCTCAACACAAGCAGCAGGGAAAGCACTCCACAGGGGAGGCAAAGAGTGACAAGCAGATCAAGAACAATCGAGACTGTCTGAGATGAAATCCATTGTAAACCAACTGAGCAGGACGGGAAGAAGAATACGTCGGTGAGGGAGAGTAAATGCAGAGCGTGCTGGCGGATTAATGGCGTGGTTAATGGAACTGCAGGGGACCATATGGCCACCCCATGCGAGCCTCCTCGGGGTGTGTCCAGGGACTAACGTCCCATCAAACCGCGCTATCAACCGCATCCAGAACTGGGCGATCGTTGTGCACCAACTTGATGCAATTCTGAAGAAGATCTTTGTCATGGATGATTTGAAGGGGGCCATGATGGAGAGTATTGATGCTATCGACTCCTGGATTAGCTAGGAGATCTACCACTTTGTTACCTTCCCTTTTGGTGTGGGTGAAGGAGATTGCCTGATTGTTTTTCAAGCAGTTGCTTATTCTTTCAATTCTGGTAGCCATTCACCAACTTGTGGCTTCTTTCGCTGAACTGGTGTCCTGAAGCAGCTGGTTGGCCATATTGATGATAATCTGGGAGTCCCCTTCGATGATGATGGGGGTGAAGTTGTGGAGATGAATTAAATTTAGCCCTTGCCAAAGCCCTTCCAGTTATGCTGAGTTGTTGGTGTCCCATCCTATGGAGCCAAAGTAGATAGCAAGGACGTCTCCTTTAGAATTTCTGAAGATGCCACCAAAACCTGCTTGTCCTGGATTGCCTTTTGAGGCTCCATTAAAGTTCATCTTGATGATTCCTGGTGGAGGAGGAATCCAATGTAGCGGGGAGTCTGGAGTCTTCCGTCTGTTGGAGATGGAGATGGTTGAAATTTTGAGCTGCCAATTTTTCCATATGGAGATTTCCTTTGGCTGTTTGGGAAGGTCCTCTTCCTGCCAGGAGTGGAGAGCAAGAGACTCTTGGAGGTTATTAGTGAAATTGTTCCAAATGGTGTCCAAAGGAGTGGATTGATTTTTGAATATTCTCTTGTTTATCTCTTTCCAAAGAGACCAAAAGAGAAGACCCGGAATGATTTGGCAAAGAGTATTGAGAAGAGAGTTGCTGTAAGGATGCCTGGGCCAATTGCGTATGATGTTAGTTAAGTCCCCATTCAACTTACTTTTTTGACACCTGAAACAGATTTTCTCCCAAAGAGTGCTAGCTAGCTTACAGGATAGCATGAGGTATTGAATTGTTTCGTTACTTTGTTTGCAATTTGGACATTGTGAAGGACCAAAGAATCCTCTTTTGAGTAGGTTGTCCCAAGTGAGGATTCTTTTGTGGCTAAGTAACCAGAGAAACGTTGAGACTTTTGGCCAAGTACCAGGAGCCCAAACAAATTTCCACAGCGGGTCACGGGGGAGAGGTACAGGATGCATGAGAGAGAAGGCCTCTTTTGTAGAGAACATGCCCCTATTCGAGTTTCCCCATCATAGAATATATGGGTCCTCTAAACATCTAGTTTTCCTGCATTGTAGTTCCTCATTGAGGGATTCCCATGTTTCATCCTGAGCGTGAGGAATGATATGAGTCGGGTGCTTCCATTGTCTGAATTCATTGCATCTTTTGGGGATCCAGAACTGGCTAACTTTGACTTCCTCCGGTCCAGTGATGCTTTCGCTGTTGCTGAGGGTGAGAGTATCAATCAGCTTTCGGTTTTGCTGCCATGAGTCGAACCAGAATCTGGCTGTGTGCCCATTGCGTATTTCTCAGAAGCTATGTTGTTGTATGAGATCACAATGTTGTTTAGCTGCATTCCAGATGAGGGAGCCAACATTTTCTGGGGAAAGCTTGATTAGATCTTTTGGAGGTCTATTGTTAGCATACTTGGTTGTCCAAAGTTTGGCCCAGGGCGTGTGTGGATTTGAGAGTCATTTCCACCAAAGACAGGCTCCCATGACTTCATTGTTGTGAAGAGGGTCTCTGAGACTGAGTCCTCCTGCTTCTTTTGGGGAACAAACCATGTTCCAGTTGACTAACGCCCATTTCCGATTTTGGCCTAAAGACCCCCATAGGAATCTACGTTGAAAAATCTTGATCTGCTTGAGAACCCATTTCGTAGCTGCAATAATAGAGAAGAGACAGAGAGGCATGGATTGCAACACAGCTTTGATGAGAATGAGCCTTCTTGCCAGATTGAGTGCTCTGAAAGTCCAAGAAGAGAGCCTGGCTTCCATTTTTTCCAAGAGAAGGTTCCAGGAAGAGTGTTTAATGGCAGAATCTATGAGAGGCATGCCCAAGTACTTGGCAGGAAGGGAAGCGATTGAGAAACCAAGAATTCAGGAAATGAAGGCTTGGTTTTGGAGAGGAGTGTTAGAGAATAACAACTGGTATTTGGATTCATTGACATACATACCTGAGGCTACATAGAAAAGGTTCAATATGACTTCAAAGGAACGAGCTTCTTGGGCAGAGGGGTATCCAAAGAGCATATTATCATATACAAATTGTTGGTGGGTAGTAGTGGGAGAATCATGAATGGAAATACCATGTAATTTCCAGGTATGGACAGCATGATGGATAAGTCTACTGAGGCCTTCATCCATGAGAACAAAAATAAAGGGGGAGAGAGGATCCCCTTGTCTGATGCCTCTGGACGGTGAAAAAGGAGTGGAGGGGATATCATTGATGAGGATGGAATACAAGGGGGTAGTGATGAGGCTCATTATCCATCTTATTCACATCTGATCGAAGCCAAAAGCTCTTAGGATGTGTTGAATATTTCACCAACATAATTTATCAAACGCCTTAGAAAGATCAATTTTAAGGAGCATACCTGGCTTCTTGGCACTCTTTAAGGAATGAATGACTTCATGAGTTAGAATGATGCCATCCATTATTTGACGTCCCTCCACATATCCAGTTTGCTCAGGCGATATTAAAAGTGGAAGAAGAGGCTTGAGTCGATTGGCTATGACTTTGGATATGAATTTGTAGATCACATTGTAGAGAGCAATGGGTCTATATTTTTCTGGAGTACTTGGGTGCTCTTCTTTTGGAACCAGTGCTATGAAAGTTGCATTGAGAGAGGGGAGAAGCCAGTGTAAAGTTCTTGATTCCTCTACTAGCTGCCAGACTTCCATTTTGATGAGATCCTAGAAGTGATGAAAAAAGTTTGAAGTGAAACCGTCAGGACCTGGAGCTTTTCCTTCCTTAGATTGAGCCATCATTGTTTCAACCTCCTGAAGGGAAACTGGGTGCAATAACATCTAATTGTGCTCGAATTTGACTAGCTTGGGTATCGGATGAGTTATTTTGTCGATGGCCGGTTGCCTGTCTATATTGAGCTCTTCTTGCTGTATGCTTTTAAAGTGATTCAAAAGAACTTGCTCATTCTCCTCATGTTGCTCCACTTGTTTTCCTTGCTGATTGGTGATGTGGGTGATGTGGTTTTGCATTCTTCTTTGGACTGTAGATCTGTGGAAGAACTTTATGTTTCTTTCACCTTATTTTAACCAGTGTATTCTCAATTTTTGTCTCCAAAGTATTTCCTCTTGCTTGTGCCTCTCCTCCTGCTGCTTCTATAGGTCCTGTTCTTCGGAAGCCATGAACTCTATTCTTCCTTCATGGATGATTTTTTGCTGAATTTCTTCCATTTTGTTTTCGAGTGTCTTTATTTCCTGGAAAATGTTCCCAAAGACTGAAGAGTTCCAATTTTTGATGAGGAATTTGAGATGTTTAAGCTTTTGCTCGAACTGGAACATTTTCGATCCTTCTGGTGGAGTGAAGTTGTTCCAAGCATCGTTGACCATGGATTTGAAAGAGGGATGAGAGAGCCATAAGGCCTCAAATTTGAAAGGCCTTTTGAATTGGGTGCCAATAGTTTTCCAAAGCAGCGAAATAGGCCAATGGTCTAAACCAGCCAACGGAAGAATCGAAGCAGAAATGTCCCCCCCCCCCCCCCAAATAGATGGCATTGTCTGAAATGAGAAAGCGATCCAGTTTTGAGGCAATCTACTGATTACCTATCCTTCTGTTGTTCATTAGGGGAATTTTGAGGTCTAAAATGGGCCTCCTAAGAAAAATGTACAACAAAAAATAAACTTTATAACAACCAATAGGATTCAAGATGATGATGTCAACCATGGGGGATGATTTACCATTTTTTAAATAAAAGGGTAAAAATATTAAAAAATAATAAAATAAGAAAACTACTTTTTCAACTAGTATTTTCAACTTATCTCCCACAATTTTTACTCAAATTTCGAGTGGGAGTACTCATTGGATGCAAAATTTAATTCCTCATCTAAGGAGTACCCATGTTGCATACTTTCAATGAACCTTGCTACATGAAAAATGAGAAATACATAAAAAAAACGTGATTACAATCACGTTTTTTTATGTATTTCTCATTTTTCATGTAGTAGAACCCATCGAAAGTATGCAACATGGGTACTCCTTGGATGAGGAATTAAATTTCACATCCAACGAGTACTCCCGCTCGAAATTTGAGTAAAAACTTTAGGAGTTAAGTTGAAAACATGAGTTTAAAAAGTAGTTTTTTCATTTTTCCCTCTAAAATTTGATGATGTCATCAAATCTTATTTGATTTTTTCCACTATTATTTTATAATTTCCTTAGGAGGCCCATTTTAGACCTCAAAATTCCCCTAATGCCAAGTGAAGGAGCCATTTGAGAAAGGAAGGTCTATTAGCCAACTATTGTTTATAAAATCTTTGAAATGGGTGCATTTTGGATCCAGTCTTGGCCTTCCTCCAGTCTTTTCTTCCAGCTTGGTAATCATGTTGAAATCCCCCCCCAAAATCCAAAGAGGATAAGTTCTATTGGAATTTAGGATTTCCATGGTGTTCAAAAGCGCTATTTTCTTGGCCTGGTCTTGGGGAAAATAGACATTTGAGAGGTGCCCATGTATATTTGTTCCAATAGGATGAAAAGTAGCCTTAATAAGATTATGCGTTGCATGAAAGTTTGCGAGCATTATGGACTAAGTATCCCAAGCTATCGCAAGTCCTCCTGAAGAGCCTGAGACATCAACTGCTACCGAATTACAGCTAGGCCATGCTTTGGATAAGATTGAGCCTAGTGCTTCACTGTTACATTTTGTTTCTTGAAGAAAGAGAATATTAGTTCTTTCTTTCTGAATCATGTTTTTGATCATTTTGTATTTCCTAGAGCTATTGAGCCCTCTGACATTCCATGAGATGAGCTTCATGGGGAACTGTTTGCAAGATGTTTAAAGAACTGTGTTAGCTTGGGGTATCGTCCTGAGTCCACCAAAATTTCCCCTAGAGTGATGGTGCGCTGCCAATCTGGTTTCCGTCCTCTCTTCTTGGATTCTTTTATGAATTTCATGCTGTCCCAATGGCTGCCCAGCTAAATGCCTAATTTATTTTGCTGTTGGACTTTGGTTAAGACCATTTCAAGTTTGTCAATTTGACGTGGATTGATTTTGTCAAAATCCTTTCGTCTGCAAGAATCTTCTAGTCCTAGGATATCAAGCAGCCCAAATTCGATACCTTCTGAGTCCTCTTCCATGAGACTCGGTTGGCTGCTTCCAGGATTCTCCTCATTTTCTATTTTAGGATTGGCTTTAGGATCATCAATGTCCATGATGATGGGGTTCCAGGTCAGGAGTTTGGTTGCAGGGGAGGATTTGGGCTCGGAGGGTTTAAGGGAGGGACCAGGGGTGATATGGTTAGTCTTAGAAGATGGATCCGAGTTGGAGAGAACGACAAAATTATTATTGGTGGAAGGAGTATTGGAGGAGGGGTTAGGTTTCTTCCCAGTCGCTGAGGGTTTCTTACTATGATTTCTGCGAGAGGGAACCTTGGTGAAGCCATCTGGATCCGATTTGTCTTCGGTTTCCTTATTCAGAGATTGAGAGTTGAGAGGGAAATCTCTAAACAAATGCCCATGAGCATGACACCTGTGACATCTGAAAGGAACATGTTCATAGTCTAAAGGTTGAATCCATTCAAAATCATCATGATATAAACTTACCACATCTGGAAGGGCTTTGTCCAAATGCATGTAGACACAGATTCTTGCATAGGAGGTGTATCTGTGGAGTTTTCTCTCTTCTGCTATCTTGATAAACTCTCCTAATCCTCTGCCAATTTCTTGGAGTGAGTCTTCATCCCAGTATTCAAGCGGCAGTGAGTATAGGCGTATCCATACTGGTGCCCAGTTGAAATTTTCTTTATCTGGGTTGAATCTTTCAACCCAATTCCTGAGATACAGCCCTATTGAGTTGAAGAAGTAGGGTCCTTCGTCCATAACCTTATTTCGGTCCTCAATGAAGTTGAAGACAGCGGTGAAGAAGCCCTTCGGCCCAAGCTGGAGAGTAACGTGTCCCTTGGGCTTCCATTTGGAGGCGATCCACCCTTGTAGATCTTTTTTTAGTTGGCTAGAAGGCAATAAATTTCCCTATGAGGGCATGATCCCTCATGTACTGGATGCGAGCATTTATACGATAGCTTGGTAAGTCGATCTTGGGTCTTTCTGGAGCGATAGGCTTGCATGTAGAGGATGTGGGAGCTACCGCGTCTTGTCGATTCTGCGTGGTCGGTGTCTGAGGTGCTGCCGTCCCCTGCTCTTTGTCAGTGGCTTCAACATCTTGGTCATTATTAGCACTGACTTATTCATTGTTTGCAGGGGGGGTTGGCCATCCCCCCCCCGAACTTGTTGCCATGGCTGCTTACCAAACGTTGTGCGCATTTCAGATTTGCGCTGTCAAGGTTGAACAGGTCTGCAAGGGCGCTAGGGTTTCTGCGGACCTGTGGGAAATTAAACCTTAACAGAGCTTCTCATCGGTCAGCTCTTGTCCCTTATGAATTTTTCGATAGCATGAATAACAACAAGAAACCCATTTTTTGTCACCATATAATTTACCTATGTAGGGGTCAAGTTTGTGTTGAAATAATAGATGGCATAAGTTTTATTCTCCTCTTGATGGCCCAACACAGATCCAATGGTTGTATCATAAGCATCAGTGGATATTTTAGTTGGGTCCACGTAAAATGGGATTTTTTTTTACACACCTTTTAAAATTTTCAAATGCACTATTACACTTTTTAGTCCATTCAAAATCTTTATCCTTTGTTAACAGGGAAAACAATGGGAATGCAAACTTGGAAAAAATATATATAAATTGTATTTAATAACCTTCTTACCACAAAAAGCTACGCACCTCCTGCATCTTAGGAGTATGAATTCTCATAATTACCTCAAGTTTTGGTAGATCGACCTGTATATCTACAACAAAGAGATAGTGACCTAAAATAATACCTTTAGTAATCATCATATGGTACTTCTCAATATTGAGACAAAGGTGGTTTTGTATGCAAAGCTCAAGTACCTTTTTGGTTGTGTTGAGTTTCATAAAACTCATCCTCATAGGGTGTAAATTCATCCATAAATATATTTAGGGAAACATTTGCCATATCAACAAATATTCCTAACACTGCCCGTTGGAAGGTTGTAGGTGCGTTATAGAGTACAAAAGGTAGGACCCTATAGGAAAATGTACCCAAGGTTAAAGTGAAGTTAGTTTTGTCTTGGTCCTTAGGAGAAATATGAATCTAGATATAGCCATTAAATCAATCTAGAAAAGAGAAAAAAAATTGACAAAAAAAGTATCCAAGACCTGATCAGTAAAGGGTAGTCGGAAATGATCATTTTGAGTGGCTTTATTCATTTCCGTATAGTCCACACAGACTCTCCACTTTCAATTTTTATTAGGGAGAATAATAAATGGAGATACTCATTAACTGTCAGAAATAAAATAGGTGAAATTTGCATTTAATATCTTTTGAATTCCTCCCTGAAAACACTTTTCGATGGTGGATTCATTCTACGTTGAGGTTTTCGAGCAAGATGAGGTCCTTCCTTTAAATATTTATGATGAGTGCACATAGTATGATGGATACCCTTCGTATCTTTATAATCCCATGCAAAGGATTCTTTATTCTTTCTTAGTAATTTCACTAATCTCTCTTTTTGTATATGGGATAAATTAGGGTTAATATTTAAGGTCCTCCCAGGCTTTATTTACACTGGAACACCCTTAAGACTAGGGGCCATATCTATTTCTTCTATACCATAATAATCAAGTTTATTCCTCATTGGATTTGTATATCACGTAACTTAAAAACAAATATGTTGATTGTGTAACAACAGAAGGGTAATTAATAATTTGTTAATATTATCATCCCTAGTCTCAGTTTTTAAGTGCAAGGTTTTTCCTATAATGAGCAGTGGATGTGTATCAACTTATTCTAATTAAAACTTAAGCCATAAATTATTCTCACATTCCAAAATTGGTTGGTTAGAGGGTAAATAACAATATCCTCAGTAGTGTTTCCATTAGATATGGCAATACACCAAGAACTACATCCAGTAAAACCATCTGCAGTGGCCAGCCATAATTTGCCTAAAATTGGAGGATACCCCCTCAACATGTATTAGGTTGTAACACCAAAAAATATACTGGATAATAGTAATAATCTACTGAAATAACAAATCCTCCAATATTTCTTCAAGTCGGGATCTTGAAACTATCTGTTAATTTTAAAACAATGGGAGTTGATCTCAGAATGGTAAGGCCAAGTAGTTAAATAGCTTCCCTGGTTATTATGTTAATTGTTTCTCCTAAGTCAAAGAGGGTATTTGGAAGGTTTATTCCTCCAATATGAAAAATTATTGTTCGGTTCCCAAGACCTTCATATTTAGCAGGTTTGTTATCCCATATCATCAATTTCAATAATTTTCCAATTACATGTACATTAGTGGGATCCTGAAGTTTCCTACATGGATTTTTCGCACATAAGTCTTTAACTATTTTAGCATAAATTGGAACATATTGGATTTCTTGAAGTAAAGGAATATGAATATGAAATTTTTTTAACTTCTTTAATAAATTAGAATCAGGTTGAGGAGTATTTTTTACTCCAGTTAATCTTTTAGAGTAAGGGGGGTTCAAAGAAGTCTCAATATTAGCAATTGTTATAGGTCTCACAATCAAGGTAACATCAATTATTACAGTGACATCTGAGCTATTACCATCTGTTACAATGGTGTTAGAAGTAGTACCAGCTATTACAACTTCATGGATATTATCAATTGTTTCACACTAGTGGTAACATTGGTTGTTACAACCTGTTATTTTTCTAAAGATACCTGAATTAAGTTTTATTCTCCTGATGAATTGTCTTCCTCATTTTCTATGGTAACATAATAAAAAATGGGTTTACTATACTTCTTTATAATAATTGTATTTCATTTCATTCCATGGGTGAGATACAATATATAAGGAGAATTTTCATTTTAACTTGTTTCACTGCCTTATTATTGTGATTATGGCTAGGTTGTACAGATAGTTGGGGATATAATGGAGGTCCACTCATAGGTACATTGGAGGGAAGTTGTAATTATTGTTGTTGCATTAGGATATAAACAAGAATTTGGTTAGGGAACGTAGTCCCTCATGATATTTGAGGCCATGAAGGAGAAGGCCATTAAGGCCAGAGTGTAGGGTATTGGACCAAAGGGGGATTATGAGGTTGCCATGGAGCTACTAGATATTGCATTTATTTGGGAATTTTTGAGGACCATACATACAAAGCCAAGAATTAAAAGAATAGAAGGGTTCTTGCACCATACCTGATGGCCTATATTAGTAAGGCTTCTTAGTGCCAATAAATTATGTTTTTTTAGTATCCTCCCTGTCTTCTTATAAATTCCTTTTAATCTAGGTAATGAAGGGCACGATTATGTAGAATGATCCTTCTCACATACATTGCAGCCATTAAGTGGAAATTCCCTCATAGGATGCTTCTTCCTATACCAAGAACATAATATAGCCAAATATTTCTCTATGATTTTCTTATGACACATCAAACTAAGAGGACAATGAGCTCATAGCTTCAATTTTAAAATTCTACAATAGGTTTCCAATTCCTTCTCATGCTACCCCATTATTGGCTGACTTTAAAATACTATTAGAAGAATCATATGTCATGGTCTTTGTTCTTGTAGATCCTCAGGAAATGCTTCAACAAATTTGAACAATTAATTATAATGTTCCTCAGATATATATCCTTTCCCCAAAATATTTGACATGTCAAGGCAGTCATCCCGCATTCCTCTGATCAAAATTGTTTTAACTATTACATTGTCTAGATTACTTTGTTAAGTTATATGGATATTATACTGAAGGCGCTCAACATATTGTTCCAAGTTTTCATCTAGTTTGTGAGTGATCCTAAATATCTCTTCCCTATTATCTCTAGAACGATAATAGTCTTGATACTTTTATAAAAAGGTATTCTTCATCCCATCCTAGGAGGTAATGGATTCTACATCAAACCCCATAAACCATGTTTGTGAAACTCTCTTTAATGTAGCTGGGAAAAATTTTAGTTTATGTTAATTGGATTTATAATCATAACTCTTTTAGAGGACATTGAATTAAAAGAGAAATCTATTTGGATCTTCTGTAATTATACCCTAAAATGTGGGAAGTGAAGAAAAATGGATGTTCTTCATGGGATACTATTCCTAGAGATTACCAATGGGTAACTCAAATTTGGTAACTAATCTACCTACCATTTTTTTCTTCTTAAAATCTTGAGGGTTTTGTACAACTGTTACAAGCAGTTCCCAAAGGGAACGAGATTTATCTCTTTTTGTTGATGGTTATTGCTCAGGTTGTTGAAGCTGTTCAGGTTTCTCAAATTGTTCAAGTTGTCCATGTGGTCCTAATGGTATCACAATACCTTTTTTAATAGTATTCTCAGTAAGTTATTTCACAACATTGCCTAAATATGGTATATATTGATCAAGTGGTCATTCTTCTAGAATTAATTTTAAATCACATTCTTCTATATCCCCTTGTCCTTATGTAAAGCCTTGATATCCTTCCCTTACTGATACAGATGGGCTAGAACCTCTATGGCTTGTCTCTAAGATCAAAGATTTATAAAATCCCTCCTCCTTAATATGTGCACGCAACACAGATGACTCAGGGGAGGTTGGCCTCTGTTGAGGAGCATTACCTGATCTTTTCTTCTTAGGTGTTCTTCCCCGAGTAGATGATTCAGCTTCAGCTTTTGAGATGATCTCTTGTATATATGTTACTCTTCCCAAATATTGATTCTTATTCTTTCTTCCTCATCCTATTCTACTTTCATGGTCAGTTTATTTAGGTGAATTATATTTTTATTCCTCACTATTCATGCAATTCAATTCTATGTGCCCTAAGTCCTTAGGAGATCGATCCCACTTTAGTATGTCAAAGTGATGTGTTGGTTCTTACCTCTTGTCTTACCACCTAGAAACCTTAGAGCCATGGACATATCTACCACACTTTCAATCAATGCATGCAAACAAGATCGTCACACATATGCACCTATAATAGTCTCCCTGACAATGACACCAAAATATTGGGCGGATCAATTGTCTTTTTTATTCATAGTAGCCAATCCAACTCACACATAAATTTCCAATCCAAGCAGGCTTTTTGTTTCAAGCTTATCATGTAAAGTATATGTAGGAATAGATGAAAACTAAAACTAATGAAATCTAAAAACCAATCTTTGTAATGTCACTCTCATCAGTCAAAGCACACTTGTTTTCACACCACAAACCTTTCTCACACTTGCAAAAAGAAAATACAGACGATTGCAAAATAAATCACACTTTTCCACATGATAATTATTATTCAAAAGAAGCAGCACTCCTAGAAACCCCTAAAAACTCAAACAGTTATTGAAACACCCATTCAATGAAATAAACAAACCAAAGAGTTGTAATAGTAATAAAATAACACTCATGTTAATAAAGGGACTTATCGAGGACTTATGTTGTTACACAATGATAAAGGTTCTAATTCTGCAACTACTCAATGTATGAAAAAGGTCTGTAACAGTAGAAATAAATCATACATGAATCATAACTGAGAGAAAATAAATACACAACTACAATACCTCTCTAACTAGTTATCCCTTCTAAGAAGGAGGGCCCCTCCTCCTTAGCATTTTTGGTGATTTACACAACATGCAAGTTAATCAAGAGAAAGATATGGAGTCGTCAATGGTAGAAATTTGCATATTGAAAAGTTACGATACACTATTAAAATGTTGGTACTCCCTTTATGATCCTATCCATTTATGCCTTGAAAGCATAGAGTACATTCTTTTATAATTTCAGAGTACATGTATATTTTTAGAAAACAAGATCATCATGAGAATATCTCAATTCTCATGTGATATAAATAAATAATATACAATAATTTCTTATAAAAAATTGCCCTAGTTGAAACAGACTTGTAACAAATTTTCTAATTTAGAATGATTCATCATTTTTGAATCCTATCTATTTCAATTGAGGCAAATATGTTGTCCATGGATGTCTCCTTTCAATGGTTGATTTTGCTCTGACCGAGTGTTTGTCCAAATCAATATTTGTTATTAATCATAGGAGAACAAAGTATAAAAAATAAGCTCAGTGTTTATTAGCAACATCAACAAATCCTTTGTTCCATCCTTGGTGAGGCAAAAATAGTGAAAATATTTTCCTGTAATAGCATCTCGACAAGCCACACAACCTGAAAAAACCTTTCATAAATTCATTAATAAAATAGCCTAAAGAAGTTATATTTTATGTCAAATTACAAGAAAATTTGGATAACAAGAATGCAATACAAAAAGGAAACATGCTATAGTTAATGATCATTGTCAGAGTGATAGGGCACGGTTTTGAGAGTTAAAATAGTAAGAAAAGGTAGGGAAAATAGGTGCAAAAAGATGTCAATTTTTCATCCCAACATGACCAATACTCTAAATCCGAAGTTGGTGTATCCATAAACAATGTGACCATTCATATTACTAGGTTAAAAATATAAGAATCTATTTTTTCATGCAACCATGACCATATGACCTTGGTTACTTTCTAGATGACATCATTGATCTATGTGGCATCCTATGATGGGTGCTACATGTCACATGGTTTTGGAATTTTCACCAATATAAAGTGCACATTTGTCATTTCCATGTGGCAGCACATCATATTGGGGTAAACATGGTGATGTGTCATTTTTTCTGCTTCATACCCAATAACCTTCCACCACGTGTCGAATTTTCTCTATCATTGTTGAATGGGAAAAGGGTTGTGTGTCATCCATGCCATCTATATAAATTTTCCCAATCATTAATGCTTGATTAGACCATTTTTCTTCCTATTAGTGTTAGTCTGTTCAGCCTGTCACCAGTGATAAAATGGGCTCTTACCATGTCTTTTTAGGTTCTCAAAATAAATTTGTGTCATTTCATTAGGTCTTCATGTAAAAAATTGGTAACTGGATAGTGTGCCTAGGGCTATTTCCACTCCTTTTAAAAATTTACATGCTGATCCTTCTCATCACTCAATTGAGTATACCATCATTGAAATGTCTTCATTATCACTTCAGTCATCATCATCATGATTTAATTCAACTTAGCATCTCCATTAGGTTATTAGGGTTTCAAGGTCACCAAATCTACCATTCCATGCATAAAATCAGGCAATTAGAGGAGTGGTAATAGGTAATTCTGTTCAATAAAGTTTGATTTCAAATGTAATTTATGTTTTGATATGTATTAACTTCATCATGTTCCAAAAAGCTGCATACAAAGTGTCAAAGTTACAAGTTTTCAATAACAAAGTGCAAAGGACAAGTGGGCCATCCCACTACCATGAAGAAAAGTGGCCACCACAAGCTATAAAAGACCAAAACAAGATCATTTTTTCATTCAAATCATTTAATAATATCTCTCATCCATCATCAAGTGTAAATTCAGCAAGTTCAAGCCAAAAACACTCAAAATTTTGGTGCCAAAGCAGCCATGCTGTGCTTTCTGCCATCCACACTATGATTTCCTCACAAGGTTGTGTTTTCTCTCTTGGAGGCATAAAACCAACTTATAAAAGCTTCTAAAGGTTTTCAATATGACAAGCATCAGTGGACAAGTAAGTTTCATCTGAGAAAATTCCTCCTTGCATCTCAATTTCACAATTTTAGTGCGAAAACCCTCCATTGGCCTCTATGTTGTGTTTTAGTGGCTAGCCCTATTTTTCAAAATTTTCAAGAAAAATTCACTCTTCCCTAGAATTTTTTACCTTCCTCACACTCTAAATCATCTCCCATAGCCTTCACATCCCTTCATTCCTCATTCCTAAGTCCCAAACCCTAATTCCTAGTTGAATTCTGCCATTTTGGGCAGTTTTCCTAGCTAGGATTGTGTTTAAATTTCCTAGCTCTTTTCCCTTGCCCATTTCACTCCCTAAATTTCCCTAATACCCCTATCCATATCCATAAATTTTCCCACTCTCATCTCCCTTCCCTAACCCACTCATCTTATCCCTTTACCCCTTCCCATGTTTTTTCATACTAGGGTTTTTCCCCTTTCAATCAACCAAATGGAGGAGAAGAGATCTTATAACAAAGGAGGTCAGATGATAAGACATGAGCCCCTAAACACCCTTGAAATGATGTCTACATCACTATCCAAACATTTTTTTCAAGCAGTAGGGTGCCTTCCTTTTTGTCAACTAGTTGAGAAATTCGAATACAATTCCACATTGACCAAGTTGTTTGCCACTCAACTCAAAAGGGAAAAAGTAACAATTGCAGGGGTTGATTTCACTATATCAACTGATATATTATTTGAGGCCACATTCATGCCAAATTATGGTGAAAAATGGTTTAGGAACCAAGATATTTATTGTTTTCTTCTTCTTTTGATACTTTGGTTTGAATATTAATTCATCATCACTTTCATTCATATTATCATAAGGATATTTAGATGTATAATGACCAGTTATTCCACATTCAAAACATTTGAAATGAATCATACCTTTAAACCTTCATCCTCTTTTGAGCTTTCTAACAAACTTGGATTCTTATCAGATTGGATATTTACTTCTTGATCCTTTTTCCTTTTCGCTTCCTTTGTTTTCTTGAAAGCTACTTCCTTGACTCATGAGTTGTCTTGCTTGATTCTTAACTCATATGTGGAAGGAGTTCCATGAAGTTGATATTTTTTCATCTTGTCAACTTTTGTTATTTTCTCAAGGGTCAAGACTTTAGGATTGAATCTTGATGGGAGTGATCTCAAAAATTTTTGAACAATATAACTATCAAAGAAATCTTTGCCAAGACCTGCAATGGAATTAATTGTGTTCTCTACATGAATGAAATATGAATTAATGGCATCATCATATTTCATTGTAAAAGTTTCAAATTATCCTCTAATATCTTGCAATCATACTTCTTTAAGTTTCTAATCACCTTCATAATAACTCTGAAGTTTATTCCATACCTCATGAGCTAACTTGCATTGCATTATTTTGACAAATTTTGAATTTTATAAGCCACTTTGGATAGCATATTTTTCTTGTGCATTATATGTGTAAATTTCCTTCTAAAAACTTTATATTAAGTGTTTAAAATTTCCCAAACTTCTTCTCCCAAAGAGATGAGATATGTCTCCATCCTTATCTTCCAAAATGCATAATTTGTTCCATCAAACATAGTGGATTTTCCCAATATTCTCGTGGTGGCCTTTTATTTTTCATAATAAATATTCCAATAGTTATCTATTCCTGAAGGAATTTCTCTAATGCTACTTGTTTTCCAAAATGTCACAGTAAGTGGGGGGTGAATCAGTGTGAGATCAATTTCACAATTTCACAATCTCAATTAATTATAAATTCATTTAGCAGTGATCATAAACATTATTTAACACCCTCCTCCCATATTTACCCAATCTAACCTGTCCACTAGGGTAAAAATGTGACGATATGATACTATGATGTGATTCAACTCCCCAAGTGCAATTAAGGAAGTGGAACTGAAAAAACAAAACAAAAATTACCTTCTACACATGCCATAGAACCTTCAAGAGCCAACCAACCCTTCCAGGTGACCAACCCTTGACGTAACTTAACATTTTACTGGTATAGAGCCCCAGTTGCTCCCTTTCCAAGCCCTCCAAGAGACTAAGAGACAACAGTCGATCCCATGAGCCTGCCTATGTATGACTGTCACCTTTTCCTTCCAGTGTTATGACAACAATTGCGAGATTTAAGGCTATTTTCTAGGCATGGGACCAAGTCACTACTCAGAAACACCATGAAACTTCCAAAACTCATAAAAGACATCAATACAAAGCTTTGATAACAAAATTGATAAAGGACTTAACTGTACCCCTACTAGCCATGATAGGAATTTCGTCAAACATGTCACAAATATGCATTCTATAGGTTAAAAAAAAAAATCTGAGCATAAAGGTCTCATACTTATCTGAGAATAGCTAAGAAGCATGGATGCCTTACCACATTAGATGAATTATCATCTATTAGGTCATATATTGATTGTTAAATCATTTACAAATCAAAACATGATGAGATCCATACATCGTCACTCTCATAAAACATTCTCATAACCAACATATAAAAACAGAAATAATAAGGATATAATAGGCATAGAATCCACATATAAACCAATGCATTTACTCATGAAATATGAAGAAGAAGGAACTCTTATTAATGAATGCAAAATCCAACCAGTTTTGGGACTTTTATGAACCACCTGATCGTATATTGGCTAAACCAAATCTTTCTTTCAGCCAATCACCCCCATGCCCTATTCCAAGCATGAATGTGGGACTCATAACCAAAAATAAACCAAGGCTTCCTGAGGCTAAACCACCTCACCCTCATTAATAGAAATAGGCTTTACCGCAATCCTCACTGGATCACTAGGCCATAAACAAGCATGGATGCCACCCAATTTCTCCACCTACACCATGAGGAATTTTCTTGTCTCCTAGTATTTAGGCTTTACCGCAATCCACACTAGATCACTAGGCCCCAACTGAGACTCCATTCTCTGGGTTTATAGAAATCCACACTGGATCACTAGGCCCTAACCAAGACTCTGCCCTCTAGGATTTATCGTATATCCCATCCCAGGATTCTTAGGCCTGATGGAGAGCACCCACCTCTAGGATTTACCGTATATCTCACCTTTCACTAGTTGAAGATTTATAAGCCCAGTGAGAAAACATAAAATCCAACTCTACCACAACCCATAGTCTGGTTTAGGGGTTATTAGGCCATGTGTTTTTTCTTTCGGACAATTTTATTTCTTTCAGAGACCACCTCACTCAGTTTCAAATCCATCCGAAAATCTAGCTCAACCAAAACATAAGAACCCCATCACACCATTTCTATCCGAAAATGGAAAGGCAAGGTTGAATAACATTTTCACACCTGGAAAAACCCATGCCAATGAGAGCAAGAGAACCAATAACACATATGCATAACCATGCATACCAAATCTAACAAGGAAAACACACATGCAAATCAATACCTGCAAGTATACATGTTGTAGTTGCTTGATCTTGTTCTTCCTTGCTCGATCTTACTTTTCTTTTCCCTCTTTACTTTCTTGATCCAATGCTGAAGTGCTCCAAGAAAACTCTGTGTGTCAAAGAGTGAGAGAGAGAGAATAGAGAGAGGGAGATAGAGCTCCAAAACTGAACTGACAAAAGGTTACATTAACAAAAGAGTCCCACTGATCCTTAGAAGCTTTTTTATTAATGAGGCCTCTATTTTCTTCATTTTCCATTATTTTCCTTCATTTTCCTCCTCACATGAAACATGCGACCTTTCACCTTCCTTTCCTCCTAATTTCCATTATTTTCATAAATAAATTTCCAAAATGCGATTTTCCTATCCAAAGCCTTTTTCATTGCCTATGCCAATTTCCTTAGCCATAATAGACCAAATGAAAACCCACACTAGGATGTTTTTTCTCCACCCTGTAATAAGTGTCCCATAACCATGGTTATTATTTTTCCTTTATTAACTTTTATTACTTGTAATTTTCACCAGGGATGTTACAGAACCCTCCCTATTGGGGGAAAATCGTCCTTTTGTGTTCAATGACACCTATAACCAGCAAGACTGTTGAAAATTAAAAAATTTGGCCCATGGAGCTTTATAACACAGCTTGTTGCAGTATTTACAATGACCACTACTGAAAACATGAAAAACATATTGTTTACTAGAGCTTTATAGAATAGCTCATTACGATATTTACAATAAAAACCACATTTTCTCAATCCAAAAAATAAGATATTTATAAATTCAGTTGAATACAATATTTACAATAATATACACATATACATATATGCGCATTTTCTCAACCAGCAAATAAAACGATATGATGCATGTATCTGCAACAAGGGAATCCATAGGCTCCTACCTCCACCCTCAAAAATAGTACCATGATTCACCTCCTTCCCCGGAAATCTATAATCCACTTCCAAAGTCAAAACTGCATCCAATGTCCAGTGCTACAATCCTGCGCCACTTGTCCTCTCAGTGAATAGTTATTGGCTCATTGTTCCAGGGCACACTCCCAATGTGCATCTAATTCCATCTAGAAATGCTAATGACCAAAAAAAATGTACTCCATAGCCTTCCCTTCTCTGCGACATATTCCCTCGAAAAATATGAACATCCCATTCTATGAATTCACTCACCTTCCAAGTCCCCTAGCATCCCATATCATGGGCGATCCATCCCTTGGAAAGGATTCATCGCATCGGAAGGTCAAATAAGTAAGGCATATACCTACCTCAAAATCATCATACCAGTAATAGCATGATCATGGAAATCAATGGACACTATTGGGTACTAGTGTCCTAAAATGGCCCTACTCCTAAAGTGGTTAACCAAAATATTGTTTCCTGTTCCAATTCCTTTCACTGTTGCTACTAATTCTTACAGTCAATTTCAACCATCCCAAATCGAGCATTACATGCTTTCCTGTACCAAGAAAATAATATCCATTAGATTCAAAATTAATTGAAATAGATTAAAATCATACCTCATTCGTGGGATTTCAATAAGGTACACTTGCAATTATGTTCACTCTTTATCAAAACAAGTCAAATTAGTTGTTTGATTAAATCATCCTGTATAAACATATCACATCTGGTTAGCTCAAAATGCAACCATCATAAATTAAATCATGAATCACATGAAATCATCATAAATCATAATCATAAATCACATGTAACCATCATAAGTCAGAAATATAGATCACATGCATAATAAAACTGAAATAAAATACCCATACTTATCCTTCATTAGTCCTTACTTATACCTTTGTCCTTTTTGTACACAAACTGGATCGGTTGCCACACCCGGAAAGCACCAAGTTTCTTTTTTTTCTCTTTAGTCATGTAGACAGACACACGTTGTACATCACAACATGCACATCCACACACAACATACAAGACCACACAATAAATACACCCACACCTGGCACACAACACAACACATATGCCTACACCCAGTGTATAACACAACACATATATGTACATAGAGTACAACACAAGAAATACACATGTCATGATACCATGACTACAAAATGAACATACATAGTACCGCATGCTCACAGAAAAACATGTATGACCTGCGCACAATACCACATGTACACCAGTACCATATGTATAATGTGTACACAGTACCACATGTAAACAACACCACCTGCACAAAGTTTTCACAGCATCACATGGACACGACACCACCTACACAATGTGTACACAATGCCACATGTACACCGCACCACCTATATAATGTGTACACAACACCACATGTACATAGAACCACATGCGCAAAATGTACACAACATCACATGCATGACATGTGCACAACACCACATGCACACAACACCACATGTACAATCATGCACGAAACACCATGTGTACATAGTACCACATGTGCAACATGCACACAAAACCATATGTACATATCATTGGATATACGACAAGTACATAGAATCACATGTACACAACATCACATATCCAACATGTTCACAATATGATATGTACAATTGTACATAACATCATCTATACCCATCACTGCATATGAAATATACACACAACACCATATATACAACAAGAACACAACATCATGTGTACATGATACTACATATTCTACATGTACACAACAGCAGTACTGCATATCCTAAGATCGCATTGTCCTTACCAAATGACCTTGCTTCTAGTGTCTTATCCATGCTTGTCCTAGCATGTTGCAAAGCATATTTCTTTCATTCCATTGATGTATCCCTCAACATATCCTGTCCATAACATAAACATAGACATAGTATAATCACATAATATCAATTCATATCCACATTATACTGACCTCATAGATCTGCCAGGGCTACTCTTCGCACTTGATTCCTCATAGAACTGGGAACCTCTTCATTGAATTCACTTGCATAAGCAATCATTCCTCCACAAGAATATTCCTGACAACCCTATTATATAGTGACATACATACATACATACATATATATAAACATTAGAATAAAACAATCATGTTCCTATCAGAAAATGACATACATACATACATATATACATATAAAAATTAGCATAAAAACAATCATGATCCATGATGACCCTATTAGACACGACATACATACATACATACATGTATAAATATATAAACATCATCATAATCATACTCCCAACGTAATTACCACATATCATAAATTTAAATTTAAGATAAATTCATTTATCCATGCACAACATTGAGAACAAAAATTCCCAAATTAGCCAAGGCATCTGATAACTCAAATCTATTTACCTCATATTTCCTAATTACCTTGCTCATGAATGTACTTCCACTATCCATTTACACCAATGGACCCAACCAATCCAATTGATTGTCATATTCTTACCTTCAACTTATCTTACTCATGCACCAAGCTTCATTTGGGTCTTACCTTACCCGCGGGGTTTCGTTTAGCTCTCCCCAAGCTCCATTAAATTTTATCTTTCTCAAACCAATTCCCAATACCCTCAAAACATAAAAGCAATAATAAGAAACAATCAAGAATAAAACCATGAAACACCAATAGCAACATGACACCACAAACAAATTGGTATGGTAATACAGGAGACATAAAGAAAATCACAAATCAAATGTAAACAACTCACAGAGTACTAAAAACACAAAACTATCAACAAACACCATGACACAATTCCCATGGGTTCTCAATCTGTCCAAGGGAAAACTAAACCTAAGCCTTCTTCAAGATTTCACAGTAGTCTCTTTTTCCATGCAATTCTCTGCATCATATTTTCATAAACACATAATTGTTAGTGTATAAAAAAATATAACAATATATTGGTTACCTTACCTTTATGTGCTAAGCAGTTGCCTTGTAATTGAACACGCCCATGCCATCTCTCAAGGGACTCCATTTCCCTTGAAGAATCCATCTATAACTCGAAATTGGTTGTTATACCTGTCCAATACAGTTTTCAATAATATAACGCATATGCACATAATGTCAAACAAAATCAAGGTTAATAAGACTTTTTGTTTCCATGCAAAGCACTCATTCATTCGTTCGAAACTATGGTTTCCAAACATATCCAAAGGAATTCTCACCCAATTCCTTTTTATACCTTTTACCTTACTAAAATTGAGTCCTTATTATGTGATATCACATTACCCAATGATTAGTTATATAAGAAAATAAAATATTACCTTGTCATGCTAATATCAAGCATGTTTTCCCTAAAAGTGTTCACACATGTAAGTCACACATTCCAAAGATCAAGACATTACATTTATTAATTTGAGATCATATTTTACCTAATATAAAAAACCATGTCATGATCAACTAAAAATCATAATACATAATGCTACAACTATCACTTACTTACACTCAAGTACATATTAATTGTCTTAGCACATTATGAGTTAGTACAACCTTCTTAAAACAAGATCATTTCTTAATGCAATATTGTATACACGTAATCATATCATGCAATTAATCAAACATTCAAACAATAGATAAATTACATAATAGACACCAAACACTCAAACACCAAATAAATGGCATAATCAAACATTCAAGCACCAAGTAGACGACATAAGCAACTCATACCTTAAGGTATCTCATGGGAGGCTATTTTTTTGCACAATCAATCTAGATTAGCACGACATAACTTCACAAAATATTAAATAAAACATAAATAAGGTCATTATATCCACAACATTAAATAGCTAACATGTTCACATCATAAACTCATAAACAATTGGCATTCATGCATAATAATCACATATGCAAAGTCAGTCTAGATTAGTATGACACAATATCAAAATATATTAACTCATACATGAATGTCATAACCATAATCATCTACATAAGTCAATCCAAATTAGCAAAAAACATAATAAAATCAAGACCTCATATACAATGACAATAATCATATGGAATATGACCACAATGCATACAACAATAGGTTTCTATCATTCATGACAATCTGGCACATGTGCATATGACTACACTGATCAACTAGTATGTGTCATACATGTAACCACAATAAATAACAATATAATGACAAGAATATAACTAACCCCAATGCATATAACACTCCATTAACTAACATACCTACATACCCACCATACAAACCTGTATGACGACCTACTCTTACCCAAAGATCCAGTGTTGCAACTTCTCTTTGATGATCTGCATCTCCTACTCTATCTCAGCCAACACATTAGCATCATAACATACCAATAGAATCATGATAACCTAGTTTTATACAATGACCTCAAGCACGACAACCTTCACCATGAAAATTCATATCTAACAACATATAGACATTGACATGCATAAAAATGCATATGCAATTGTCATGCATTCATGACAAACACATCCCAATAAAATGGAAACACAACTGTAACAATGAACACTACCATGCATACATAATAAGCACATATATGACCTACATGCATGCATGAAAAACAATTTTTTCCCATCCAGTCCAAGTGTTGAACCATGCTCTAATACCACTCTATAACACCCTCCTCCCATATTTACCCATGCTAATTGGGCCATTGGGGTAAACATGTGATGAGAGGCTACTGTGATGTGATTCAACTCCCCAATTATAGTTCAGGAAGTGGAACTCAAAAATCACAACCAAACTGACCTTCCACACATTATACAAAACCTTTAGGAGCCAACCAACCCTTTGAGATGACCAACCCCTGAGGTAAATTAACATTTTATTGACCTAGGGCCCCAGTCTCTCCCTTGCTAAGCCCTCCAAGTGACTGAGAGACTCTAGTTGTTCCCATGAGTCTTCTTGAGTGTGACTGTAGCCTTTTTTTGCCATTGATATGCTAGTGACTATGATATTTAAGGTTATTTTCTAAGGCTATAAGGACTGAGTCATTGTGCAAAAACTCCATGAAACTTCCAGAAATAATCAAAGACATGAAGACAATGTTTTTTATAACAAAATTGATCAAGTACTTGACTGGACCCCTACTAGCCATGACAAACATTTATTCAAACATGTCACAAATATGCATTGTACCAGTTAAAACAACAGATATGAGCATAAAAGTCTCATACTTATATGAGAATCACTATGAAGAATTGATTCCTTACCACATTAGTTGCATTATCATCTATTAAGTCATTATTCATTGTTCAATCATTTACAAATCAAAACATGATGAGATCCATACATCATCATTGTCATCAAACATGCTCAGAACAAAAAAAAAATAAAGAGGATAAAACAACCATAGAATCAACATATAAGCCAGTATGTTTACTCATGAAATACCAAGAAGAAGGAACTCTTATTAATGAATGAAAAATCCAACTAGGTTTGGGATTTCTATGAACCACCCAACTGTACATTGGTTGAACCAAATATTTCTTTCAGCCAATCATCCCTATTCCATATTCCAAGCATGAATGTGGGACTCATAACCAGAAATCAACCAGAGCTTCCCAAGGCTAAACCACCTCACCCTCATCAATAGAATCAGGCTTTACCACAATCATCACTATATCACTAGGCCATAAACAAGCATGGATTCCACCGGAATTATCCACCTACACCATGAAGAATTTTCTTATCTCATACTCTTTATGATTTATCACAAAACAAACTGAATCACTAGGCCCTAACCGAGACTCCACCCTCCAGGCTTTACCATATATTCCATCTCTGGATTCCTAGGCCTGTTGGAGAGCACACACCTCTAGGATTTATCATATATCTCACCATTCACCGGTCGAGAATTCCTAGACCCACCTAGGAAACACAAAATTCATCTTGACTGCAACCCACAGTCTGGCTTAGGGGTTACTAGGCCATGTGTTATTTCTTTTAGAGACCACCTCACTCAGTTTCAAATCCATCCATCAATCCAGCGTGACCAACACATGATAACCCCATCACACCATGGCTATCTGGAAATGGAAAGGCAAGGTTGAAGAACATTGTCACACCTAGGAAAACCCTTTCCAATGACAACAAGAGAACCAAGAACACACATGCATAACCATGCATGTGAAATATAGCTAGGAAATCACATATGAAAATAGATGCCTGCAAGTATATCCATTGTAGTTGCTTGATCCTACTCTTCCTTTCTTGATATTGCTTTATTTTGCCTTATTTACTTTCTTCATCTAATGCTGAAGTGCTCCAAGAAATCTCTAAGTGTCCAAGAGTGTGAGAGAAAGAATAGAGAGAGAGAGAGCTCCAAAAATGAACTGACAAAAGGTTACACTAACAAAAGGTACCCACTGGTCCTTAAAAGCCTTTTTATTAATGATGCCTTTATTTTCTTCATTTTCCATTATTTTCCTTCATTTTCCTCCTCACATGCATCATGTGACATTTCACCTTGATTTTCTCCTAATTTTCATTATTTTCATAAATAAATTTCCAAAAATTCCATTTTCCTTTCCAAATCCTTTGTCCTTGCCTTTGCCAATTTCCTTAGACATGATAAACCAAATGAACACCTACACTAGGATGTTTTAGCCCAATATTCAACTTGGAATAAATGTCCCATAACCATAGTTATTATTTTTCCTTTATTAAATTTTATTACATGGAAGTTTCATCAATTATCACAATACATCATCACATGAGTAGTGTAACTAGAAACAACACAATAAAGGATCACATCAAAAGGAGACACAAATTTTTAGGTGGAAACCCAAATGGGAGAAAACCACCAACTCTTTTTTTTCTCAGTCTTAAATTCTTAACATCCATTTGAAGGCTTTGACCTGCTAGAGGAAAATACCCCAAAATATGCAAACTTCCACTTGTGGTACGCTACAACATGATTAAAGCTATGAACTCGAGGACGAAAGTAGCTTCTCATTGTAGGATATAATCTGATTGAGTCTCTAGCCTCAACAATGAGTAGGATCCAACCCACTCTAGGCTCCAACCTGATTGAGGATCCAACCTTAAAAATGAGTAGGCTCCAACCTGATTGAGGCTTCAACCTCCTTCTTCAACTTCCTTGTGGAACTTTGTTTCATCTCATTTTCAAATTGGATCCATTATTATCATATTTCATTGAATCTACATACAAATATATTATCACAAACTTCAATCAAATCCTAGACACACTGCCACTTTCATAAATGTTGTAATTTTACAATTCATTATCTTTAACACACAACCATAAATGACTATAATAAAACACACCCAGAAACCATTGTACTACCACATAAACTCCAACCACTCCATTTCCATAAATAACCTAAACAAAAAATATCATAGCAATCACTCATGTTAGTTTTCATACTGCTACCTATATTCTTCTTCAACTAAAACTTCAATTTGGTCATTCAAAACCTTCTTTCAAACCTATTATATTTATGTATCCAAAACACCTGCAAAATGCTCATAGACTTTCCAAGCACACAAAATATATTTTGGTCATCAAATATGAGTGAAAACTATGTCAAACCCATCTGATAACATTCACCTATGAACTATGATTTTCCAACTTCTTTTAGATTTCAATTTGTATAAATGATGTTCCAAAAAATAAAAAATAACCATATATAAATATATAATTGTGAAATATCCTACAAATCGTGCATTTCTAGGCACCCTATTAGCCACCACAAAGTGTTAACCATGTGACAAATTGAAAACTATATTAAAAAAGACTTGACCTGCAGTCCGTCAAGACTCGAACCACTCACCTTGGCATGACGTCCATAGTCCAATACTAATTTATTTGTGCAGTGATGCTTTCCATATCACTCTTCTGAAATTATTTTTACATAGGGTGATTTCAAACTGTGGCGAAAGGTGATCCAACCCCATGTCTTGGCTCACATAGTACTTAATAACATTTCGATCATATACAATTTTTATATCATTCCTCCTTGTTCGAAATCAAAACTCTGCAATCTTTGGTTGCATAAACTCCACCAATATCATTTCCAACTACGCCTTTGAATCCCTTTCAATATCGTCCATGCTTCTTATGTAAAATAATCTATGCGCGAAGAACAAGATTGCACTCAGTAATGAGGAGTGAGAGTTAAAGAACACACAACAAAACTATATTAGCTTCGAAATGCTCCAATATATTGACGTAACAAGATATTTTCAATATATTAGAAAAAAACCAACCAATCCAAAACTCCACAATCAATAGAAAAAAAAAAAATTTTGAACCATATCACAATGACCTCAAACCAGTTCAATCATATCACATTGTTTTAGATCCAAACCATTGGATCGTTGCATCAAAACTTTACAATTCATAATATATCATAGAAATATTGTTGAGGTTGAATGAATTTGTTTCAGTCACGAACATATGGTATATATACGCAACTGTGGTCCCATGGCATGAGAGTCGACCATATGACTAGTGCTCTAAATATAGAATCTAGAATCAATGTGACTGTTCATTTTCCTAGGGGTGGTATTGTGTGCATGTCATATCATTGAGCCATGTGGTGGCATGTGAGAGGTGCCATGTGCCACTTGTTTTTTTCCTTTTCACTAATCGAAAGTGGCCATTTGTCACTTCCACATGGTAGCCCTTGGTGGGACCACATCAACAAGTTGATGTCATGATGGTGACTTGTTTTGTCTACAATATCATATCCTATAACCTTTCACCATGTGTTGAAGTTTCTCTGCCATTGTTGAATAGGCATAGGTTTTTGTGCCATCCATGTCATTCAATTAAATTATGCCAAATGTTGATTCCTGATTGAACTACTTTTCTTCCAGTTCTTGTTGTTTATGCGTCTTATTTCCAATGGTTCTCTTGTGTGTGTTAACCATCATGAAACTTTTGATTCATCCATGATTGACTTGTTTGGAGACATCATTGATCTTCCAAGAACTTGCACACCCTTTAACATCATTAAATAGTGTGCATCTTTATGCATTCATGGTCATTGATCTGATCTATTGACGGGGGATGTTCCTTAAATTTTCCCACTATTTAACCCTTCAATAATTTTGGTTTGGGCCTTTAGTTTGTCCTTGAAAATTAACTAAAACTAATGTTAACCTTAAACTCACCATAACTTCTCATATGGGAGGAGTTTTTCTGAGTAGAAAATATCACTAGAAAGGTATCGATGATCTCTACACAACAATGATATTTGTATGGTATTTTTAGCATCATAACTTCATAAAAAACTTAAATAACTTCAAGAACCCATATCTTCATGTAATGAGACCTTGTGAAATATCAAGCTATCATACTGTTTCAAGAAGAGTCATGTTTCTTCTTTGATCATAAATTATGTTCTTGTTGTTGTTGTCACATACATCCCTATGACATTAATGACATATTGTTGTCATCAATGAAAACACTATGTGAAACAATATTCCTCTGTCATTGATGGAAACACCCCTAGACATTGATGATCATTGGACGTCAAATCAAATCAAGAGTTTCAAGTGAAGTGTTGCAATCTCTCCCTGTTACAAATATAAGTGTAATTCCTACAGTCTCTCCCTTTTAATAAATGTCTGCAATATCCCTCCCATTGACATAAATAGAAAAGGTTCACATATATCTATAGAAAATTGTCATGCTAATGATCTTATATGACTACATGTCCTTGCATAACAAACCCCAAAACCATACTAATTTATTTTTATAGAATTGATAATATGCTAGGAGAACATTGCTTATTGTATATAATTTAAAAGTTTTCCATTATTTATTGTACGTGATTTCCATACAAATTATGAATGTATACAATAACTCGCAATACCTTTGCACTTGTTTCTTTGTCAAGATTTAATCTTTATTGTATTCTACTCACCTTTTCTCGTGTTACTTCTAACAAATCTCAAAGTAAAAATAAATTGAAAAAATGTTTTATTCTATAGACATTTATGTTTGTGGCTTATTACTACCTTTTTTTTAACCTTAATTTTCATTACATTTTCCTACTTATATGAAAATTTGGTGCCTACTATACCCATTATGATCTTGGAATCTATCAACTTGGTTTTCATCCTAACTCTTACATCACATTTCTTTACATACACTTCACAAAATTGTATGAAACGTGAAATTTAAACAAGTCAATGTGAACTTTAAACAAGTTAATGTTAATGTATTGCATATTATTATAGATTGTTTAAAACAAAAGGTTATTGAACAAATCTTTTCAAAAAAACTTATTATAATTACATATACTAATTTTCACGATTATTTTGGAGGTGTGGCACGTATATCCACGAGAACTTGTCTTCTTATGATTATGACACGTAGGTCTCCACCATACATTAACATCTATGGTGTGCAATTGTTATGGTTTTCTTACCGTCTTGATTGAACTTTCTGATATTGTTTAGTATGTTCATTCATTCATTTGTGTTAAACGAAAACTTTTCTGCTATACAACTAAAAACCTATCTCGATTTCTTGTCACTATGACGTATGTAGATCTCAAAGAACCTTATTAGTCGATGCCTGGACTATAGAGATCGCTGATCGTTGACGGGCATTAATGCATCTTGTGACTGAATTTTTTTAAGCGTTTTCTCATTTACTAAATTTTTAAGCAAAGTTTTTGGTTCGACTTCTTATTACAGACGTTACTTGGCCCGATCTAGGAAGATTGGGGCAATATCATTTTACCCAAATTCTGGTTGAGGCAAACTTAATTTATCTTCTTGTTGAATTATTTATATCCAAAGTTTTTCGAAGAATCCTTCCACCACTTTTTTATATCCAAAATTCTTTGGTAACCTTGGATCGTGCCTACCACCTCTTCCCACCTGCAACATTTGTGCATGCATTGGCACTGTTTTCGACTAAGAATCTTGCCACCATTATTTCCCACCTGCAACAGTTGTGCATTGGCACTATTTTCGACTAAGAATATTACCACCGTTATTTTCCACCTGCAACAGTTGTACATGCATTGGCACCGTTGTCGACTAAGAATCCTTCCACCGCTATTTTCCACCTGCAATAGTGGTGAATGCATTGGCACTGTTGTGATGGACTAAGAATCATGCCACTGTTATTTTCCACCTGCAACAACTGTGCAAGTACATTGCTACCATTGTCGCTGAGAAAGAAGTTGGGAAATGCAAGGATGATCCTCTCCTTTCAGTCGAGTGAAGTTTGATAGGGAGAACCGAAAACGAACTCCATTGACTTCTTCAACGCCTATGAATTATGTGTTCAACGTCGATGGGATTCCATCTCTTTCTATGTGAGACCACTAGTGCTGGTACCTACAATTACATCGAAATAGTCGGTTATCCTGGCTTCTAGACCCACATTAATCCTAGCTTTTGAACTAATGCATCAATAGTGCTCGGGAATGTATTAATTCCATGCATCAATAGTTGTCGGGAATGTATTAATTCCACTCTATACAAATTCAACAAATTCTGAGTTGTTCATGTATTTTATATTCAGTCTCATGCATTTTGTTTAGATTTCTACATTGAAATTTATATATCAAAATAATATGCATACATGAAAAGTAGTAATACCTGTAGCTTTTCTTCGAGAAACTCGAGGATTTTCACAAGAATAATTCCTCAGACTCCTCCACCGCCATCGATACTTAGGATGGTTATGAGTTTCCCAGCGACAGAAAACATTCTATGAAAAAAATTCAATGGCCCAGATTTCTGAGACTGCCCTTGGCTACGATTCTAAATGAATGGAACCTGTATTTTTATTCTTATGGAACAACCTTAGAACTCATATTTTAATTCCTATGGAGCAGCCTTAGAGAACAATATTAGAAAATGTTGAAAGAATATATGGATTGGCGTTACTGTAAGCAATGTCATAAAATGGTCTGCACGTTACTTCAATCCCAAACAATTTGTCGAACAGTATTTGTGTTTCTACGGATCATTGCATTAATTTTTTTAATTGTGCCAAATTATTATGGAGTCTGATACAAATAATTTGCTAACAACTTGAATTGGAAAAAACTTCGAGCGGGATAGGAACATATTTCCTCGACAAACAATGTATCCTCCCACCAAAAATTATCATAAAACGGAGCTCATGAGCTCTTGTGCAAGACGAAATAAAATTTAGGTCAGAATTATAAATAGGGTCAACAATAAATTTCAGAAGTAACTAACTAAGTTGATATCATACCTCAATACCAAGCCCTAGAGAGGAGCTAAATCTTTCCATATGGTTGGTGTAGTCCAAGAAAACCAGGCCAAGGACTAGGGCCAAACACATTCAAAGTGGCATGCCCACTAAATTTCAGAAATAACTAACTAAGTTGATATCATACCTCAATACCAAGCCCTAGATAGGAGCTCAATCTTTCCATATGGTTGGTGTAGTCCAAGGAAACAAGGCCAAGGACTAGGGCCAAACACATTCAAAGTGACATGCCCACTTTTTATTCGGTAGGGTGTGTTTCAACCTTTATTGAATTCATTTTGAAATCAAATTCAATTGAAAATAGAAACAGAGAAAAAGGCACGAGAGGAAGCAAAGGTTGCAGCATACCTTCCAGCCCCCACTTCCCTACCAAATGCTCTTACAATCAGGCACCATATTATGGGCCAAGGACTAGGGCCAAACACATTCCAAGTGGCATGCTCATGTTTCATTAGGTGTTTCAGCCTTTATTCAACTCCTTTTGAGATTGAATTTAATTGAAAATAGCAACAATGCATGTCATACAGATTCATTAAATGCTTTTCAGGCGGAGTCATCAATGCTTGCTTGTGCAGGGCTTCTCTTCCTCTGTTGTTAGTGTTGGTGTTGTTGTGGTGAATAATTTCAAGCCATTTTAATGAGGGAATTCAAGATAACAGCCTGGGTGTCACTCTGTTGTACCCTAACCCCAACGACGATGCCACTTTGTTTCTAAAACTTATAATACCAATTTGCAGAAATATTAATTTCATGGACATTCAGGCATTGAAAATTAGTAGCTAGATTCTCTCATAGTCTTCGTGATGATGCCACTTTGTTTTCAAAACTTATAGTATGATACCAATTTGAAGAAATACTAAGTTCATGGACATTCAAGCATTGAAAATTATTAGCTAGATGCTTTGATAGTCTTCATTGTTCGTTATTGAGCTAGACATTGTGATTCTTGTGAGCTCTACTTCAAATTCTCCCTCTTCTAGAAGCATTAGCAGCAGGTGCATTATCCCTCTTCCAAAAGCATTAACATTAGGTGCATTGTAGGTGCATTGAGTGAGGAAGTGAAAAAGGCAGAAGTCTTTGGCGTGAGACCGAGCACGGTTGTCTACATCTTGGTGGATATATCTAACCAACAACGGGAGCAATTTCATGTCTGACAATGCAACCTAAATGCATGGTTTATGAGATTTTTTACATAATAAATTTCATCTGATGGGATGATGGTAAAAATACATTATATTTTTTAATTTTTAAGTTGACATAATAGCTTTAAAAATCATTTAAATTTTAGGCTACCAAGAACCTCATAAAATTTTAATACAACAATACAAATTGATTTTACATTTTTAAAACTATCCTGATGAATGACATGCAATGTTAAAAATTGAATTGTTTGAAGGGTATGCGGTGTTAAACACAATTCAAACAAAATTGGGTGGATGAGAAAATAAATGGACCACTGGAAATCGGTACCTATGACTCCATTAAAATTTTACATGCAATGTTAAAAATTGAATTGTTTGAAGGGTATGCGGTGTTAAACACAATTCAAACAAAATTGGGTGGATGAGAAAATAAATGGACCACTGGAAATCGGTACCTATGACTCCATTAAAATTTTACAGGGAGATTCAGCTACTTCGGCCATTACACGAAATGATGGAAAAGCTATTCATAAATTCTGAAAGTACTGGTGGATCTTTTTCGTCATAGCATCTTCTGGAAAAGTCGAAAAATGTGGAAAATCAGAGGAAATAATTTCATAAATGGGATCAGGGTACAAAAGTAACATGGCAAGGAACAAATGATGGGAAACCGGTTGATTTATCAAAAACACCAGTTTATCTATTTCAGTATTTCTTATGATAGACTTATAATTATAAAATTGCAGCTCTATATCAAAAAAAATTAAACTTTGGCATATTTCTGCATATTCCCCTAGGTTTAACAGTTATCCATTCAATATTCTTTCGAATCTCATTTCTTTACAAATTGATTTTACAGTCTAAAACTATGTTGGTGAATGACATGAAAAACTATGTTGGTGAATGACATGAAATGTCAAACATTGAATTGTTTGAATGGAATGCAGTGTTAAACACACTTCAAACAAAATCGGGTGGATGAGAAAAGAAATGGACCACAAGAAATCGATATTGAATATTCCATTAAAATTTTACAGGGAGGTTTGACTGCTTCGGCCATTACAGGGAAGAATGAAAAAACTATATGGAAATTCTGAAACTAATGATGGATCTCTTCGTTAGATCATCTTCTGGAAAAATCAAAATATGTAGCAAATCAGAGGAAATAATTTCATAAGTGGGAGGAGGGCACAAAAGTAACATGGTAGGAACAAATGATGGGAAGCGAGTTGATTTATCTGAAATACCGATTTATCTATTTAAGTATTTCTGATTATAGTCATATATTTATATAGTTGTAGTTCTATCTATCAACAAAATTAACCTTTGGCATATTTCTGCATATTCCCTTTAGTTTAACAGTTATCCTACAGCAGAGTCATTCTCAGAAGTGCACCTCATTTGAATTAAGGAAATAACTAATTATCGTAGTATAGGTAAAAGTGATGCAACCCCCAAGATGTACAGGAGTTGGATAAGGTTATTGGTAAGCAGGAAGGGACAATTTGGTCTAGGAGATGCATCCATTTGCTCTTCTATCGATAGGAGCGGAACCTGTTTATCTGCCCTTTATAAAAATGCATAGCATGGAGGAGTAGGATTTAAACATCATTATTACACCTTAGCACTCAATATGATAGGTATTTAGTATGGCATTAATTATGGTTAAGGAACCCTATTCAGCTAATTAAGCATATCTTGAACAGGTTAAATATTTTGAGACCTGGTAGGGACTACCGCTAACTATGGCGCTTGTTCATTGTAAATATTTCAGAGATGGAATATTGGACAGGGTTTTGTATGAGATAAGTAACTTCTTTTCTAATGAAGGGTTTTTTTGTTTATAGTCATTTTATTTTGCAGATTTCACAATTATTTACAATGAATAATTTATTCTCTTTGTTCATGTATTTAAAGGTACACACAAAAGTTCTTTAACCCTAAATTATAGATTCATTTACCAGTGTAAACTGTTGGCCCTTGGCTTGCAAGGGTTTTCAATAAATCTATTTTTCCAATGGAGGATTGATTTCAACTTTGTGTTTCATATTTTAATTGGTAATCATCACGGATCCTTGTTTATCTTCTTTTTTTTACTATTATCATGTGGGAATGCACAACCCAGGTTTAAATTTAATATTTTATTCATGCAGGCACGTGGTTTCCTTTTTCTTGTTGAAAATTCTATGATTTCTACCATAGTCGGTCTTGGCTTGTATCCTCCATAGAATTTTATTTTTTCTATTCAAGGTTTTCATGTCTCCCTTAGAGGGTGAATCATCTCAGTTCAAGTAATTTCTTGGTTTACATTTACTCCCTTTCAAATTTGTCTTTTCTGACAATTCTTAGGACTAAGGTTTTTATAAAATAAAAAACCTAACTTACCAGAGTCGAGCTTTAAATTTATTCAGAGTCAAAGATGTAGTTTCAGCTACTCGTTTATTATTAGGATAGTACCTTAAGCTCATTTATTTGATAGGAGTTCTTCTACAATTTGATTATTTTATTGTTATGCTTCAATTCTATAGTCCCATATATGTATTAAGTAACACTTTGTCCTCTTTGAGTTCTGATTTATGGAATATCACATGGATCTAAAAACCATAACCGAATTATTCAGTTAATATTATAAAAGCTCTCTTTTTCCTTCGTTCTCTCGGTTGAACTAAATCCACATTTTATTTATTTCCTACTATAATCATTGTTTATAAATTATAGGGTAGAAACACATCCCACGATTAAATAGGGTCTCTTTAAGTTAATATTCCTATGTTTTTCTTTCCTCATTATTTAAATTAATATAATTCACTTATAACTTGAATTAATAACAAATGTGTTTATTTTTTTTTTCCACAGAAAAAATCGGTAACCTTTTATTTATAAAAATGAAAAGTTACACATAGCATATGCAATTAAGCATTTTCAGAATTCGCCCATTGGGCTCATGTGCTTTCGCACACAATGCGACGTAGCGAGGCTACCTTGCATTCAGAAAGAAAGAAAGAAAAAGAATGAGAGAGGGGAAGAGAGAAAGAGACAGGAAAACTAGATCATAGGAGAAAAATCCCACAAATCACGTTTTTCTCCCTTTCTTCTTTTCAACTTTGCGCCATTCACCCTGAGATGGCACACAATTGGCAAGGACAATCTGATTTTCTACCTTTTGAGTTCCTATGTCCTTGTCCGAATCGGAGGTTTCTGATGTATGGTGTCTTTTAATCCCTCCGCTGCCTGTATCCACAGTGTTCCTGTCTGTGTGTTTCTTCAGAAAGTGTGGATCCACGGATACTGTCGTATCCTCTGTTTGCACCTCTGGTTCCTGTGTAGGTTGCTTGCTTTCTGGAGGAGCTGGTTCCTCTTCTTCTTCTGACTCATCCTCCTCTGAGTCCGGAGGGGGAAACTGCCAGCCTTTCCTCTGCTTCCTATTTGATTTCTTTTTGCTGTTTGCTCTCTTAACTTCCGGGCATGTATTTTGCAGGTGTCCTGGCATCCGGCAGTTCCTGCATCTAAAAGCAGTATTCTCATAGTCAAGTGTTTGCAACCAGTTTTGTTGCTTATAAATTAGCATGATGTTCTCCGGTAATCCTTTGCTTAAATCTACTTCCACGCAGATCCGGGCAAAGGTGAAGATTCTTTGCTCTAATCTTTCCATGTCGGTTTTTAAATACCGCCCAAGGCTATTCCCAATGCTCTCTAGAACCTGTTCATTCCAGAAATGAAGAGGCAGGTTGTGTAGTCATACCCATACTGGTAATCTGGAAACTGTCATGGTGTTGGGGTCAAAATCTGGAAACCATGGGGTGATAAACAACCCAGTGGACCCCCAGAACCAAGGCCCCTCTCTGATTATAATATCTCTTTCTTCTGAGGTTTGAAATTTTACAATAAAAAACCCCTTGGAACAGAGATGTATTTCGCATTCCAGATTCCATTGGGTAAAAATCCAATGAAAGAGATCGAAGGGTTTGGGCCAGAAACAGTTGAAGCGGCATATTAATGCCTGGGCTTCATATGTCTTTATATGCTCCTCTGTTGCTAGGCTGTTGATTTGGAGTGCTGGTGTTTGTTCCTGTTGTTCTACTATGTAGGGCCTTGGAGCATTTCCAACCTGTTCTGGAGATGACCCTGCTGTTTTTTTCCCCTGTAGGATATTTTTGTAGGAGGTGCCTCCATTTGTTTGCTGTTGGCTGATTGGTGTTTTCCCTTTATCTCCCCCTACGGATCTTGGCATGCTCTGGTTTACTGCACCCCCTCGCAGACGCAAGTTGAGGGTGATGGTCATCTCTGCTTTTATGTTGTAATCCTTTAAGAGCTTGCAATCCTGGAGAGAACAGTGCCCATTGACCAGGTGTTGGATCGGCACTGGGTACCCAGTCAATCCCCAAATTTTATTCTTGAGATCTAGAACGGAAGTGTCATCTTTTACCCAGGCTAGACGAGACTTGCCCACAGGAGATCTGATAAATATTTGAAAAGGAGAAGAGTTCGACAAAAGAGATTCCTTACCTTTTGATTTGGGGTCCGGTTTGGTTGTTGTGGCTAGAGCAAAAGGCACTCCCTGCATATGCCGATCCCTCCTTGTCTCTGCCTCTCCATTTCTCAGATTCGGCAGTGGATTCTTGCAGATCTGGCGTGCCATAGCGCAGCCATCATTTTTGTTGGGTCTGATTTCGTCCCTGGCAGCCAGGGTGGGCACGAAGCAGTCCTGTCCCATCTGCCGACAATCCAGATTGGCAAGGTGCAGCCCATGAGATGATAAGGGCGTGTTCTCATTGAGGGGGTCAGAAGCTGGGTAGTTTCTGGATTTCCAAGTGCCGAGACTCTCTGACACTGGTTCCGGTTCTGCCCTTGAGAGCGATTCAGGGCCGCCAGAGGGCCACACTTCAGCCTTCCCGGCTCTGTTACCAAGTTTAGACCCCATCGAGTGGGCATGCATGCGTGACGTCGGCGCTGAGGGTAATGTGTTTCCATGGCTCTTGGAGCCGGAACCCAGCACAGGGGCGGCCAACAGAAGAAGAGCGGGAACCCTATCGGCATCCATTCGTCGAAATCTAACAAATGTGTTTATTATTTTACTCCCACGTAAAAATATTAACAAGAGTAATTTTGAAACTTTTAATGGAGATTGGGCTCTTTTGCAACTTACAGGACATTCAACTTTTTTCTAGATTGGATGTTCATGTAAACCTTGGGTTTCCTTCTTTGCTTGCAAGTGAATTCTATGGTCATGGAAAAGAGCCTAGGGTCTTATTATCTCTATGATTAACACCCTCCAAAATTTCTTTCACACTTGAATTTTGGAACCTACTAAGGATCTTACGATCTGTGGCTCTATGGTTACTCCATGATCATTTGATGTTTTTTAAAGCGTTTAAGTCTTATTCCTAGTTTCAAATTTTCATGCCACTTACACACACATGCTAAGTCTATGATGGGTTCATAAGCACACTTCTTTTATGCAAGCTTGAACAACATAACACCATCCATCAAGATAGTGCATGAGCTATTTTCAACTCATGACGACAGTCAATGCGCACTCTCATTGGTAGTCTCCCCCACTTTTTTTGTGTTTTTACTTTTATTATGGAGAGTTTTCTCAATTGTTTCTTTTGCGAACTTTCACTTTCATAAGTGTCGCTTTTGTTGAAAAATGCAACAAGAAATTCTCAATTTGATTTTGCCTTGATTAAATTGAGAAACTTTGAATTTCCACATCAACAGAAAACTTGGATGATGTTAACATATGTGACATGGCCTGTGTCACCCAGTTTACTCAGTAAATTCAAGTTGGAGGAGTTAGAGTTCAGCTAAGTATGTGTGATTGTCAATTTGAAGCAATCAAGGCCAGTTATCTAAGGATGTTTTTAGTTAAACTAGTTTCAACTACTGGAGGAATTAGTGGAGGGTCAAGTTGTGCAATGGGATTTCATTCAAACTCAGTGATAATCCAGTTAATTGATCAATCATCCAAAAATATCTAGTTCATGCAGATAATTTGAGTTCACCGGGACAAGTGGAGATTCCAAGGCAGTGTAACATTAGTTGTAGACTAGTCTTGAGTGTACAAGTGTTGCATGCAATATGATGATTAGCCTAAGGAATTGCGCAGTTAAATTTGAGGAATTTCCTAAATAATAGGGACCTAGTTCCTCAAGTAACAACACAAGGAACTAGGAGTTCAATCAGAGTTCATATTTGACTAAATTTGGGCCAGAGGCCTTCAGTGAGTAAAGAGATATGTTATGCACTTGTAGGCTAAGATCTATTGAGAAAATCAACTGTAATACATCTCTATTCATTTGATTAACTTAAGAGGCATTGGGGTTTTTAGAAATTTTATTTCCCCAGATAGTAATACTTGTTGCATGTGTGTTATTTATTATTGCATGTCTAGAATGTTTGTTCTAGATTATGAATTAATGTCTACAGAGTAGTTTTGTAGGTTTGTGTCTTATGATTTTGATTAAAACTTCATGATAAGTTGCAAATATAGAGAATAATTTCTACATGGTATCAGATTTGGATTCACAGTAGAGCATAAATTTGAATTTGTTTCTCATAGGTTTAAATTTTGAGATCAGTGTTGCAAGTTTTCTTCAGAACTGAGAAGATGGCTTTCAATGGACTAAGGCTATAGTATGCCTTAGAAGGAACCTGTAGTTTTGTTGCATGGAATGATCACATGGAGGCGGTAATGGATGATAATGGATTTCTATAATACATCAAATATGATGTTGCAAAACTACAAGCATTTGATTCCCAGAACCTTGCTCAGTGGAAAAAATATGTAGCCAAAGCGAGGAGAATCATATTTGAGTGAGTACGAGATCATATTGTCTCAAATATCCATAAAAAATAAGCTTTTTTGTCAATGTGGAAAGCACTAACATAATTGTTTGAGAATAATAGTGACCATGAGAAGCTAGCACTCAAGGATAAACTTTGAAGTATAAAAATGCAAAAGATTGACATAATTTCATAGTATTTGAGTAGGTTCGCACAGTGCCATTACGAACTTGGTGGGGTCATCTTTTATGTCCCTAAATAATACTTGGGTAATAATACTATACCTTCTAGGCCTTCCCAAGAGTTGACACAACTATCAAGATTTGGTGAATGGGAGGGAGAAACTATCGAATTGGGAGAACTTATGGTCTATTTTTTTGTAGGAGGAAATAAGTTCGAATAATAGAGATGGGACTTCGTCCAAGGGCGAGGATGAAGAAAACTTTGCATTTGTTGGAAATGAAAATAAGGGAAAAGGGAATAAATCTCAATCTAAATCATAATCCAGTCAAGGGGGCAAGAATATTTTTTTTCAAAAGTTAAATGTTTCCATTGTCTTGAATTCGGGAACTATGCCAAAAAGTGTCCACATAATAAGACAAGCAATAATACCTCATGAGTAGCACCAAGTGAATATTTGTCTTCACAGTTTGAGTTTGACTTTACCCTCATTTCATGAATGGCTAGCATAGTGATGGAGAGCATGTGGTACTTTGACTCGAGTGATTTTTTCAGTGACCTAGAGGATAAATACTTGCATATGCACATTAATATGGGGGAGATGAAAGGTACAACATGACTGGGATTGGTACAATGACCTTTCAAAGGGATTTTGGATCTCCCCTCAGGCTCAAGGATGTCATGTTCATTCCAGGCCTAAAGAAAAATCTCGTGTCTTTTACATTTTTGGAAGACCATGGTTATGATGTGATCTTCAGCAAAGGAAAGGAATTCCTAAGACACATAACCATGGTATAGGTAAAGCAGATCGGGATTCGTGTGAAGAACCTGTATAACCTAGATGTGAAGGATTGTGACGCATTGATCACAAAGGTGGAGAAGGTGCATACCCATGATGTCAGTGAACTTTGGCATATAATACTTGGCAATTTGCATCATGGTGCTTTGAAGATCATGCAACATATAACCACAAGCCTCCCCAAAGGAGAACTTTAGAAACATGATGTCTGCAAAATATGTACTTTGGGGAAGTACACAAAATCTAATTTCCATGATTGGGACAAAAAAGCACATGCAGTCCTAGAAAGGATCCACTCTAATGTTTATGTACCTTTCTCGACAATCTCCACTACTAGGCACATGTATTTTGTCATTTTTATTGATGAATTCTCACAGAAGTGTTGGATATTCTTCATGTGGAATAAATATGATACATTCTCCAAGTTCGTAGAATTCAAGGCACTGGTTAAGAAAAAAACTAGCAAGAAAGAGAAGGCTCTCAGGAGCGATAATGGAGATTATTACATGTCAAATGTGTTTAAAAATTTATTTGCAGAAGAAGGCATTCAATGAGAGTTGACAACACCCCACAACCCACAATATAATGGGGTGGCTGAGAGAAATAAATTTAGCATTGTGGGAGTAGAGAGGGTGGTGTTGCATGACCAAGGCCTACCTCTACACTTATGGGTTGACTCATGCAACACATCAGTCTATTTGCAGGACCGAAGTTCTCATCGGATTTTGGGCATGATTACACAAAAGGAGGTTTTCTCGAGGAGGAATTTGTTGAGAATGCAGCAAGATGATGGAGCTTAGTGAAATGAAGTCGCCTTCACTAAGTGGGCCCGCAGGCAAGTTCTGGCGCAAAGTCTATTTTTAGACATACGGAGCATGATTTGGGGATTCCAGTTGGAGATTCTTGAAGTATGCGACATGTTGGTAAAAATAGATGAGACCCTTATTTTTAGGACCCGGGCTATTTTTAGACTGTATCTCCTAAAAATATGGAAGTCAAATATTATTTACCCTTAATAATATTTTGACTATAAACAGCAGTTTACTCTCTTGGAGCACTTCGGTTCGAGCTACAGAAGTGGCTCATGCATCTGACAGAGGAATCACGCGATTCCCAAGGGTTTGATGGCATCATGCATGGTTGACTTCAGTTGGACTTCAGTGGCAGAAGTTTTGGAGGAGTTAATGAGATGGATAGTGGAGTTGTGTTCTGTTTATTTTAGTTGAACTAGTTGAGATTAGTTAACTAGCTAATCAACTAGATATGAGTGGAGTGAATTAAATAATATTTAATTCACTAATTATTAACTCATTAGTCAACTCAAGAACACTTCAGTTCACTACGGTGCATGATCAGTTCAGGGGAGACCAGTGGAGACCAGTGAAAGAGGTAGATGAAAGGGTGAGTACAGCTATTAGTTGGAGGATCAGTTGTGCATGAGATTTTCACCACACTTGGAGGATTTGTCCATGAAAATTGCGCAGTGAAGCCAAGGAGATTCTAACCTTGGATCTCTATATAGACAGGGCTGGTTTGCGCAATAGAGGCAAGGCAATTGGCGGGGAGTTTTGAACCAGTAACCTGTTCAAAACCGAGCTAGATTGTGTGTGACTTTATGAGAAAGTACTGAGTACTTGTGAGGAGTATTGTACTGGTTTTGTTACATAATTTCTCCATTATAATATACACAATATCTGTGGGGTTTTCAGCTATAGGCTTTCCCCATACATACTGATTTAATGTGTGAGTGATTTGATGTGTGATCGCTTCTATTATTTCCGCATGTGACAATTAATTGTAGAAGAGATTATGTGTTATGCATGCAATTCGAAATTGATGTGTAATCGGGTTAATCTCCATTGAATAAGTGATTTATTCAGCTAATTTCTACATGGTATCGGAGCGAGATTAATTGTCGAAGTCTATTACGGTGATTGCAAACTTATTTCCTCGGACAGAGTCTGCATGCGGGCCAGGTAGCCTCCGGAATATTCATCCTTCTTTGTAAGGTGAAAGATCTGGTGAATGCCCTTGCAGTCAATCTCCGATTTGGAAATAATTTGTTTTCAAGTATAGATCGGAAGCGATAGAGCTTGGAGTTTGGAATTCGAATTTTGCGGCAGCTTTGTTTTCTTGGTGCCGGTGTTGAAAATGTCTTTCAACGGTTTGCGGCTCGAATATGCTCTTGAAGGCAGTTCGAATTATGTTGCATGGAAGGATCGCATGGAAACAGTATTAGAAGATAATGGTCTGAAGGAGTTCGTAGATACGGATGTCCAAAAGCCCACTGATGCAGCTGAAGTCGAAGCATGGCAAAAGAAGATGGCGAAATGTCGAAGGATCTTGTTGGAGGGCGTCAAGGATCATATTGTATCCAGCCTGCATGGAAAGGCTTCTCCATTTCTAATGTGGAAAGCTTTGACGGATCTATTCCAGAGTAAGAGCGACCAAAGGAAGCTGGCACTCAAAGATAAGCTCAGGAACATCGAGATGGAGAAGGGCGACAGTATCGCCAAATACCTCACGAAGTTCACTCAATGCAGAGATGAGCTGGGAAGTGTGGGGGTGACTGTCGAAGACGAGGACATGGTCGACCTAGCTCTCCTTGGTCTTCCGAAGGCTTGGCACTCATATCAAGATAGTGTCAATGGTCGGGAGAAGCTGCCGGGATGGGAGCGCCTTTAGGCGGATCTCATGCAGGAGGAGATAAGGAGGACTACTCGAGATGGATCTTCATCAAAGGGAGCTGATGAAGAAAACTGCGCTTTGGTGTCCAAAGCAAAGAAGGGGAAGGGAAAGAAAACTTCTCAGTCTGGTGCAAAGGGAAAGAAGCAGGATATGGAAAAAGTGAAGTGTTTTCACTGCCATGATCACGGAAATTATGCTACCAATTGTCCAAAGAAGAAGAAGAACAAGCAAGCGGGAAGATCTGCAGATGGAGAAGCTTTGGCTTCACAGTTTGAGCTTGAATTTTCACTGATCGCATGCTTGGTTTCAAGTGTGCTGGGATCGGTATGGTTCTTGGACAGCGGTGCGTCATTTCATATGACGGGAGATCGGGAGTTGTTCTCATATCTGGAGGACAAAGATTTGGGTGTGCACATCGAGATGGGCGATGATGGTAGATACAGTACGACTGGTATCGGTACCATATCCTTTCAGAGGGAGTCTGGTAAACCCTTTGTCTTGAAGGATGTCATGCATGTACCTGGATTGAAGAAGAACCTGATTTCTGTGGCGATGTTGGAGGATAAGGGGTATGATGTGGTCTTCAGCGAAGGGAAAGCCTTCCTGCGCAGTAAGACTATTGGAGAGACCCGGAGGATAGGGGTTCGAACTAAGAACCTTTATCAGTTGCAGGTAGATGACTGCGCAGCTATGGCATGCAAAGCGGGAGAAGTGGTGAGCCGGGATGATGAGGGCGAACTGTGGCACAGGAGATTGGGCCACCTTCACCATGGAGCTTTGAAGATTCTGCAGCAGATTTCTATTGGACTTCCTAAGGGCACTCTTGCGCAGTCAGATCAGTGCAAGGGGTGTACTTTAGGGAAGTATGTGAAAGCCACCTTTCACGAGAAGGATAGTCGCGCCACGACGATCCTTGAGAGAGTTCACACGGACGTGTGTGGTCCTTTCTCAGTTGCTTCGACAGCAAAGCACAGGTATTATGTGATCTTTGTTGATGATTTCTCTCGAAAGTGCTGGATCTTCTTCATGCAGAAGAAGAGCGATACATTCACGAAGTTCTGTGAGTTTAAAGCACTGGTTGAGAAGGAGTCGGGGAAGAAGGTGATTGCTCTAAGGAGTGATAACGGTGGTGAATTCATCTTGGCTGAATTCAAGGAGTTCTGCAGCACAGAAGGGATTCGGAGAGAGCTCATCGCACCCCATAACCCACAGCAGAACGGGGTGGCTGAGCGGAAGAACAGAACGATCGTGGGTGCTGCACGGGTGATGTTGCATGATCAAGGCCTACCCCTTCACTTGTGGGCTGAGGCATGCAATACAGCAGTGTATGTGCAGAACCGTTGTCCTCACAAGGTTCTTGGCATGAGTACACCAGAGGAGGCTTATTCTGGCAAGAGGCCTGATATTTCCCACTTGCGGATTTTCGGATCTCCTGTCTACATGCATGTGACGAAGGATGCGAGAAGGAAGCTGGATCCAACTGCTGAGGTTGGAATATTTGTGGGGTACACTGATACACCTCACAACTATCGGGTGTATTTTTTAGACAGTCGAAAGACTGTTGTGCGACGGGATATAAAATTTCAGGAGGAGAAAGCCATGCGGTGTTCGCTTGAGAGGGAGCTACACTTGCATGCAGATGAGGAGCTGTTAGTTCCTAAGGAGGAGCTTCCGGATGTGGATCAGCCACAAGAGGAGGTTCAGGAGGTGGAAGAAACCACCCATGCAATGCCAACCATCAGAGGGCGCATGCGCACTACAGAAGCTGAGCGACTGGCTCGGGATGCAGAGAAGGTTGTAGGACCACCTACATCACAGCGCAGACAGAGACAGTCACCGGATCGGTACACTGGATACATGGCTCTTGTGAGTCAATGTGTTGTGACGGAGCCATCCTCTTTTGAGGAAGCTGTGGAGGAACCCGCATGGGTTGATGCCATGATCGAAGAATATGATTCGATCGTCGGGAACAGTGCATGGGAGATTGTCCCAAGACCGGAGGGGAAATCAGTGGTGGGTTCGCGATGGATCTACAAAGTGAAGCAGGCGGCTGACGGGAGTGTGGAGAAGTATAAGGCGAGATTTGTCGCCCGTGGCTTTTCACAGATCGAGGGGATCGATTATGAGGAGAATTTTGCACCTGTCGCAAGGTACTCTTCCATACGGACGATCCTTGCTCTCTCAGCGCAGATGGGGTGGCACATTCATCGGATGGATGTGAAGACTGCGTTCCTCAATGGAGTTATTGAGGAGGAGGTGTACATAGAGCAGCCTGAAGGTTTTGAGATCTTCAGCAGTGAGTCGCATGTGTGCCGACTCAAGAGAGCACTGTACGGGCTGGAGCAAGCACCTCGTGCTTGGTACACTCGGATAGACAGCTACTTCACCGGGCTTGGATTCTCCAAGAGTGAGGCGGATCCAAACCTGTACCAGATTGTGGTGGAGGGGAAGCTGTTGATCATCGTACTGTATTTAGATGATCTGATTTTGACTGGCGATGAGCAGTTGATACTTTCATGCAAGGAGGATCTTGCACGAGAGTTTGAGATGAAGGACTTGGGCATCCTTCATTATTTTCTGGGATTGGAGATTTGGCAGCGCAGCGGAGGACTGTTTGTTTCTCAGGGCAAGTATGCCCGGGAGATTCTGGAGAGGTTCAACATGCAAGGCTGCAAGCCTGTTGACACTCCTCTTCCTGGTGGTTGGAGGAAGGAGGATGCTACTTCGGCGAAGGTAGTGGATGCCACTGTCTATCGACAGTTGGTGGGGTCGCTTATGTATCTGGTCAATACACGACCCGATATATGCTATGCAGTTAACCAGCTTTCGCAAGCTATGGTTAAGCCTACCAAGCTCTTTTGGAAGGCGGGCAAACATGTATTGCGCTATATCAGAGGCACATCGGGATATGGTCTATGGTACAGACAGGAGGATGGAGTGAAGCTTTCTGGCTTCACTGATGCAGATTGGGCGGGGAGTCCAACGGACCGGAAGAGCACTTCTGGAGGAGTTTTCAGCATTGGGTCGACAGCAGTTTCCTGGTACAGCAGGAAGCAGAGATCCGTGGCACTCAGTTCAGCAGAGGCCGAGTACATGGCAGCAAGTTTGGCTGCATGCGAGGCTATTTGAATGAGGAAGATCCTCGCAGGTTTGTTCAGGTTGCATTTGGAGCCTACAGTGATCTACTGTGATAACCAGAGCTGCATCAAGCTCTCGGCTAATCCAGTATTTCATGATAGGTCCAAACATATCGACATCAGGTACCATCATATCAGAGATTGTGTTCGGCGGAGAATCATGATGCTTTCATATGTTCCCACGGAGGATCAGGATGCCGACATCCTGACGAAGGCGCTCACCAGGAGCAAGTTCGAATTCCACAGAGGCAAGATAGGGGTTGCAGATAATCCATATCTTGCTGAGAGGGAGTGTTGAAAATGCAGCAAGATGATGGAGCTTAGTGAAATGAAGTCGCCTTCACTAAGTGGGCCGGCAGGCAAATTCTGGCGCAAAATCTATTTTTAGACTATGTCTATTTTTAGACATATGGAGCATGGTTCGGGGATTCCAGTTTGAGATTCTTGAAGTATGAGACATGTTGGTAAAAATAGATGAGACTCATATTTTTAGGTCGAAGGCTATTTTTAGACTGCCTCTCCTAAAAATATGGAAGTCAAATATTATTTACCCTTAATAATATTTTGACTATAAACAACAGTTTACTCTCTTGGAGCACTTCAGTTCGAGTCATGGAGGTGGCTCATGCAACTGACAGAGGAATCACGTGGTTCCTAGGGTTTGATGGCATCTTGCATGATTGACTTCAGTTGGACTTCAGTGGCAGAAGTTTTGGAGGAGTTAATGAGACAGATAGTGGAGTTGTGTTCTGTTTATTTTAGTTGAACTAGTTGTGTTTAGTTTAACTGGCTAATACACTAGTAATGAGGGGAGTGAATTAAATATTATTTAATTCACTAATTATTAACTCATTATTCAACTCAAGAACACATCAGTTCACTACAGTGCATGGACAGTTCAGTGGAGACCAGTGAAAGAGGTAGATGAAAAGGTTGAGATAGCTATCAGTTGTGACATCAGTTGTGCATGAGATTTGCACCACACTTGGAGGAATTTCCCATGATGATTGCGCTGTCAAGCCAAGGATATTCGAACCTTGGATCTCTCATTAGACCAGCCTTGATTGTTACTTAGTACGGAGAATAAAGGAGCAATTGGCGGGGAGTTTTTGAACCGGTAACACAGTTCAAAGGCGAAATTTAGATTGTGTGTGACTTTATGAGAAGAAATCACAGTGCCACCAGGGAGTGTGTACTTGTTTTGTTATGATTTCTCCGTATAATATACACAATAGTGTAGGTTTTCCAGCTTTAGAGCTTACATATAAGGTTTTTGTGCGTTGATTTGATGTGCGATCGCTTCTATTATTTCCGCATGTGACAATTAATTGTAGATGAGATTATGTGTTATGCATGCAATTCGAAATTGATGTGTAATCGGGTTAATCTCCATTGAGTAAGTGATTTATTCAGCTAATTTCTACAGAATTTTGATGTGTCGCACTTTAGGATTTTTAGAGCCTCTATTTACTACCATGTCTCTAAACAATCAAGGAAGAAGAAATAGTCAACAACAGATTTGGTTGTATTTGTGGGTTACATAGAAACTCCCCACAACTACCGTGTGTACTTTGCATCCCTCAAAATGATAGTTATGCTAAGGGTATGAAATTTGATGAGGAGAAAGAGATGTGGTTCTCTCTTGATAGGTAACTTTAGATCCCACCAGAAGAGGAACTTTTAGCTCAAAAGGATGAACCTCAAGAAGTTGTGGAAAAGCCAAAAATTGAGCAGCAGATAGTGGAGATAGCCACTCAAGCATAACCATCCATAGAAGGCAGGAAAATAACCAAGGAACCTGAGAGACTTGTGAAATATGCGAGGGAGAATGTGAATGCTCCTTAAAATGTGCACAAGCAAAGATGGTCACCAAATCGGTACACTGGATACATAGCTCTAATGAATAATATTCTAGAGACTAAGCCATCCTCTTTGGAGGAAGCACTAGAGAAACCTGTATGGGTTGATGAAATGTTGGAGGAGTATGAATCCATTGTAAAAAACAGTGTTTGGGAAGTGGTCCCAAGACCAATAGATAAATCATTTGTGGGTTCGATATGGATCTTCAAATTAAACCATGTAGTGAACATAATCATATAAAAGTACAAGGCCAAATTTGTGGCCAAGGGGTACTCTTAGGTTGAAGGGATTGACTATGAGGAGAAATTTTCTCGTGTAGAAAGGTACTCATACATTAGATAAATTCTTTCTCTGGCTGAACTAATGAGGTGGAAGATCCACCAAATGGATGTAAAAGTAGCATTCCTAAATGGATTTATTTAGGAGGAGGTGTACATCAAGTAACCAAAAGGATTTGAGACTTTTGATCAGGAGTATCATGTGTGCAGAATCAAGCGAGCGTTGTATGGTCTCAAACAAGCACATCATGCTTGGTACACCAGGATTGATAACTATCTCATCGGTTTTGGCTTCACCAAAATTGAAGCAAATGAAAACCTCTATCATATCTTGGTAGAAGGTAAATTGTTTATTATTGTCTTGTATGTTGATGATTTGATTCAACTAGTGATGAATAGTTGACCAGATCTTGGAAGGAGGACCTTACAAGAGAGCTTCAAATGAAGAACATGGGCCTCATGCACTACTTCCTTGGATTTGAAGTATGGAAAGACGATGGGGAATTATTTGTCTCTTAGAGCAAGTATTCCAACGAGATAATTCATAGGTTTTTCATGGACATTTGCAAACCCATGGAGACACCTTTAGTGACCAACTGGAGGAAGGAGGATTCCATTTCAGGTGAGGAAGTGGATGCTACTTTCTACTGGAATTTAGTGATTTCACTCATGTATCTTGTGAACACACAACCAAATGTGTGCTATTTAATCAACCATATGAGCCAATCTATGGTTAGGGTGAACAAATTATTTTTTAGGGAAGTTAAGCATGTTCTACGATACCTCAGAGGAACTACCCAATTTGGACTATGGTACAGATGGATAGAGTAATTGAAGTTGCATGGATTCACAGATGTAGATTGAACAGGGAGTCCATTAGACTGAAAGAGTACATCAAATGTAATTTTCATTGTTGGGTCTGCATTGGTTTCTTGGTACAATAGAAATCAAAGATCTATGGCACTCAGCTTAACAAAATAAGAATACATGGCTGCCATTCAAGTGGCATGTGAATCAATCTGGATGAGAAAGATACTTGTTGGATTTTTTTGTCAGATAATGGATCTAACTATGATCTACTATGATAAGCAAAGTTGCATTAATCTGTCTAAGAATCCTATTTTTCATGATCGATTCAAGCATATAGATATCTAGTATCACCGCTTACAAGACTGTGTGTAGAGGAAGATAATGTTGTTGTAGTACATTCCAAAATAGGAACAAGATTTTAACATTTTGAAAAATGCCTTATCAAGAGGGAATTTTTAGTTCCATAGGTGCAAGATAGGGGTGGTTGACAATCCATTTCTTTCTAAGAGGGAGTGTATAGGTGTTTCATGCAGTCATATGCTCAGCCTAAGGAATTGCGCAATTGAATTTGAGGAATTTCCCAAGTAATAGGGGCCTAAATCCTCAAGGAATGGTGCAAGGAAATAGGAGCTTAGGCATAGATAATTTTTTACTAAGTCTTGGTTAGAGGTCTTAAGTGAGAAAAGATATAGGTTTTTCACTTGGAGGGTGAGCTCAGTTGAAAAAATAAATTTTAGTACATGTCTATTCATTAGATTAATGCAAGAGGAATTATGTTTTTTAGCATATTTCTTTCCCTGGATAAAAATAATTGCTTTGTGCATTTTATTTTTTATTGCATGTCTGAAATTTTTGTTCTAGATTGTGAATTAATGTCTGCAGAGTAGTAAAGAAGGTTTTTGTCTTGTGATTTTGATTAAAACTTCATGAGAAATTGCAAATCTGCATCATAATTTCTATGGCCTTCACATTCACAGTTGTCCCCTTTGCTTGTTTTCACTTTAATAAGTTGTGTTTTCATGTTATCTTCACTCTGGAATGTTTCACTTTCAAGGTCGTTCTAATTTTGCAAGTGTCGTCTTATGGTTTCCTCATGTCGTATGTGTCGCTTTTGTGATTTTTCACTCACCTTTGCACGTCAAAAAAATTATTTATGGCAGACTATTCTACATTATATTTTCTTACATATCATTAGAATATGCGCTAGACGCATTCATACAGCTTAGGGCACCTTTTGGTAACAATCGTTACAGTTTTTGTAGCTTGTGTTCTAAGTGTCGTAATGTGTCGTTTCAACTATCGTGTTTAGAAATAAGTGCTGATTTTTTGTCATTTCGATGTGTAATTTTTATTCATGAGTATTGTGTATTATTTTATATTACATTGATGATTTTATTTTTGTGATTCAAGATTGAGTCATGTTCGGGTGAATTTTCCTCTTTTACTTTGTTGATCTCAGGCATAGCCATTTCGGAGCCCTTCTTGTTCCTTCAACCCAGTGCAAGTTGTGAAGTATGTATCCCTCTTATCAAGTGCGCAGCTCAAACTATCCATAGGCCTTAATGATGCAATCTTACTCACAAATATTTGTGCAATAAGTCCCTCTCAAGGTTACCCCAAATCTGTTGCACTTTACGATCCTCCCAAGGGATGTCACTAAACCCTTCTTTCTCATAGTAACTCACTACATTGAAATTTGGTCACCTATACCTTACATGAAACATAGAGTACTCCTAGCTAAAAACATGTACCTCTTTCACCCTTTTCATAGGTAAAACATGCAATGAAAATATCCTCATATCCTCCCAGTGTAGTGAAAACCCTCATAGGCTAAGTAACTCATTCATGTGGCCTCTCTTAATGAAAATTTCAATCCAACTCATCAATCATCCATTGTTGGGTCAAATAGTGATATCCTAGGATTAAAATAAGATTAAAAAGCAACAGTGACCCCTTGTTGAAGAAAATTGTCCTTTCTTTCAAGCCTCATATTCCTTTGAGTACATGGTGCACTCCTAAAGGTTGAAGCCTCACCCTTCTCCCTTCCCCAATGTGATTTTCACCCAAAACCTGTTTAAAATCTTCCTCTATAGTGTATGGAGTAGTAGGGAAGGCTGAAGGAAGCCTCCTCTCTACCTTTAAATATAAAAATTGTGCTCTCCTAGAAGTCTCCTTTCCCTTTGAGCACATAGTGCAGTCCTAAAGGTTGAACCTATCACTTTCCCTTTTTCTTGATGCACTCATGCAGTCTAGCCTTCCTTAGGCGCTTAATTTGATTACATGGTATAGTAGGTAAGGCTAAATAATTCCTCCCTCCACCCTTGACTGGTCAAACTGCGCTTTTAAGCTTTCTTCTCTTTTATTTGGAGCGCATGGCCCAACCTTGTAGCAAGAAGCTTCCCCCCTTGTCCCTTATGCTTCCTCCACTATGTTGGAACGAGGAAGGATTATCCTCATAGTGCATGCATAGTAAAAATAAAAAATGGAACCTTCCTAATCCACTGATGAGTTTGACTACGCCCTGTTAATCAAGCCTTCTTCTTTTAACCCTCTCACAAGCCCCTCATGAGAAAATCATTCCATGAGATAGGTAGTGATAGAATAGATGTTTTTAAGGTTGATATTGCCTAATCATGAATGATTTTAATTGGCAGGAGTTCCTTCCAATCATGACAAGGTGATGATCAAGAGTGGACGTCAATGATCAAGCATGAAGAAACACCTATAGAGAAGAATCACGAAGGGAGTTATCATGAGGACAAGAAGAAAATCATGGATCGATATAGAAAGAAGACATTACATGATGACTCAGAGGATTTTGATATTGATCAAAGACCCTTTGGAGGGTGAAGGTGAGAAAAAATTTGGATCTTTCATGAATATGAAGCATATATCATATCTATCATCAAGATTGCAAGATGAAGTAGCAAGCAAGACAAATTGGCATTGCCACCTCATCATGAAGTTCATATTATCATTATCATGTTGTAACTTGTACAAGTGTCATCATAATGGTCAATGTGTTTCCATGTGTCATGCCACATCATCATGTGGAATGTAATGATTGGTTCTCAAGAAAAGTACAAAATGTAATGTGTGGAATTCCAAGAGTCATATGTGGAATATGAAAATTCACTTAGTATTATATGGAAAAAATTTCTTTGGGAGAATTCCAAAGGTAATTTAGAAGTTCAAGAGATGTTTAGAAGTTAAAGATATCTTTATAAGTTCAAAGGACATAATATAATTCCAAGAGTCATGATGTTATTCCAATAGTCATGAGGATATGAAAGTTCATTCCTCTTGTTATAAAAGCAACCTCATAACTCAATGAAAAGGATTTTGGAGGAAAAATAATTGGAGAGTTAACATTGGCTTCTCTACTTTGGACTAGGAGAGAAAAATATTATTTGGAGAAGAAAGAAGTGACTTAATGTTCCACTATTGGAACTATTTCCTCACCATTATAATTGTGTACTTGGAGCTTTTACCTTATAACTGAAGCTCGATGAGCCAACACATTTTCATGCATGTATTGTGAATGTCTTGGGACTATACTTTAGATGTTTTATATATATGTTTCATTCATATGTACTAAGGAAATTGAACTTTTTTGGTGGCCTTTGTACTTATCTTGTTGAAGGTTTGTTGTATGTACTTTAATTATAATTGTGTTTATGTGAACTATTTCACTAGATAATTAACGAATATTTCTTTTTTCGCGTGTCTCTATTAGTTTAGAACTATTAATTTATTCTACAGGCTCACTTTTATCTCCCCCCCTCATGAAAGTATCCTTTTACATATTACAATTGGTGTTCCATAATGTCAAATTACTTGCATGTTCAAGGGTTATGTATATAATCTATTATGTTATTAATTGAAACCAAGGTGAATGTTACAGTTATCATGGTTGGGTTGATACCCCATATGGGGCTCCTACTCCAAACGGAGTGAGGTCTAATTGGAAACTCACCTCAGGGAGACCCCCTATTTGCTTGTAGTATCCAATATCATCAACATTTTGGCACTCGGAGGAGGGCAGATGATAATTTGTGTGCATTGAGTTTGTTTTGAATCTCTTATCTTAAATGGTTGTTCCTCAAATCATACTCTTGAGCTGTTTCTCTAATTTATCTAATCGTAAAATTTTAATCCCTGATGAGAATCTTAATGAATTGTCTCAATTGAAGTTTGATGGTGAGGATGGAACATCCATAACTAATCACATTTCTGATTGTCTTGAATTTTGTTAATATTATGAGATTGATGATGAATATTTTTATTGTGTAATTTTCTTCCTCACTCGTGAAGGTCGTGTTAACGGATGGTTCCATAACTTATCATCTAACTCTATTCTTTCTCTTGATCAATTTCTCAAGGATATTCATTAATATTTTGATAGGTATGATTATTGAGATGTTTATAAAAGAATTAATCGACTTAGAATGGAGACTAATGAATCAATTAAGGATTTTTATAATAGTTTCCTTCACTTATGTTATTAGTTTCTTGAAAAATACATAAGTTGGGATTTCTTTAAGAAAAATTTTGAGCATTTGGTTCGAATCTCTTTGAACCAGTTTGAATCTAAACCCCTAGATTTTCATGTTTCACTAACTTTTGTAAACTATGAGATACACCCAATCTTATAGGAGGAACCTAATATTCCTTTTGTTCCTTTTCCTCCTCATTTTCCAGTATTAGTTTGGGTGTCTACTTGTGATAATTCTCAAGTTGGGAAATTTGCAAATCAAATTCCAAATCCATCCCCTCAACCTCCTTCCATTTTCCATAATTTAGGTCCTATGGAGGAGACCCCAAAATGGTTCACGAAGCCTATGGTGAAGACTAGTCCTTCTATTCCCTAATATGGTATTAATGCTCATAAATACAATATTGAATCTTATTTGAATCCCTAGCATTCTTTATTATCTCTTTCTCATGATCCCTTGCACCTTGATCCACTTGGTCAACCTATTCCAAATCCAAATAGTGACCAGGTGCAAGGTAGTTACATTTCACAGGTTGAGGAGGGGGAAGGTGAGGATTCTTTTGATCTTTCTTCTCTTTTTCAAAATCCTTCGTGCTAAGATAGTGGTCTTCCATACTTAGTTTATTTTGAATCAGTAAATATCAATGATGAATCAAATGAAATTGAATTTCCTAATCAATACAGAGTCTTGGAGAATTATCATATTTATTATTTTGAATTCATTATTGTATCTAATGATGGCTTCCCAAGTGAACCTTTTGATATTTCGATTTATCAATAAAATTTGTTTTGAAATATTTAGATCTTGAATCTAATGCGGTTAAATAAGACACTCTTATTGAAACTTCCATTCCACCTCACTATCCATTGTGCTCTACTATTTGTAATGAGTTTTCATCATCTAATGAGTTGGATTTTGAACTAACATAGGGTAGTGAAACAATACATGATCAACACGAAGGTAATGAAATCATTGAGTATCCTTTCCATCCCTCGTCATTTAAATTTTTTCATGAAGAAAATTATTTTATCCAGGTCACTCATGAGATTTTTATGATTAATCCATTATTATATGTGTAGTCGGAAGAACCCTATTATTTGGGTGATTTATTTTTTGAATATGTAAATTTTGACCAAATCAGCGATGTAGACCATTTAGATATTAGTGATCTAATTCAAATTATTTATGCCATTTTACCACACACCATGCATGATTTGATTCAATTTTCAAAATGTAATTCTATAATTCTTGAAATTTTTAGGACTCATCAAGGAGTTGAGGCACTTAAACTTTGATTGATGTTTATGTCAAGTTCTCGCAACTCTAGTAAGATCCCTGAAACAAGTCAAATCTAGATCTTCTCACAATTATTTTCTTTGCATGGTTTCATTGAATGCAAATTCCTTTATGAAATATTTTTGTTATATTGAATATAGCTCTTTCAACTTCCAAGATTTGATCTATGATCATACTGAAAATTATATCTCAATTGATCATCCCTCATGTAAATATCTTGTATCAAACTTGGTTTCAGTATGTATACCTTTCATGGATGAGAAAATCTATGAAGTTTATAATTCTAAAGATTATCATTGGTCAAAGGATTCATATGTATCACATTCTTTTGAATGTAATTAGCTCCTAATCCTTCTTGTGAATATTCTTATACTGATCATTTTATTCATGACACATGATATCCTCTTCAGTTTCAATGCATGCCTGTGTTATTTTTTGAATCAGGTTCCTCTTTTTCATCCACTACATCTCGACCGGTTTCATGTGTTATCCATATTTGAATTCCTTTCTAATGACTATGATGTCAGTTTAGTTTGTATCCAGTCACAAGTAGATGTTTTCTCACATTTAACATACGAGGAAGATGATTCTTTCGTTGAAAGCATTTGTAAAGTTGTGTAAACTTATCTATATTTTCTAGGCCGCTAACCGAGAATCTTATGCCATAATGAACCCATTTGATCATAGTTCTTGTTCTAACAACTATCATTCAATTGATAATTTTCCCATTAGTGTACCTAATGATGATTGTTTTACATTATTTGATCTTTATGTTTTTTCATCTCAATATTTAGACGCTTGTCAAATAGTTGAGGCACTTTAGCATTTGTTGATGGTTGTGTTAGGATCTCATTATCTTGAGAATATTTTTGAATATGATCAAATTTATTTTCCCTCACAGGATTCTCATCTTGATTCCACACCATTAATTGAAAATTATTTCTCTCAAAGGTTTTAGGATCTTCAATAGGAATGTTATGAATTTCATGATCTAATCTATGATAAGTTACAAGAATCTCACTTAGAAAGTCCATTTTCTATAATCAAGTTCCAATATTTCTTGATGTTTTATAAGAAAGGTAATACAGATATAGGTGCATTCTCAAGGATTTTTATAGGTTTTTATGATTTTTTTTCTTATTGATAAGGTAAGGTTCCAGTTTGGGTAAATTCAGGTGATATGACACATCTTTCTTATTTTAAGAAAGGCCTTCAATGTTTTTTGCAAGATATCAAAGTTCTTATAATTTTTGTTGCACATTATTATATATCGATTTTAAATGCTCTCATATTTGTGTTTACATGTCGGGAATGATGATGGATAAATTGGAAATATAATTACACTTATCCCTAACCTTCTAGATGATTAGGTTAGGAGTAGGCTTAATTACATTTAGTTTCCCTTGCATTGCATCTTCCCTCTATCTATCTCTCCATTGATTCTATGCATTTTTTATTTTCTTATTGTACATTTTACACATTTTTTTATGTCTCGTCTCTATTTTCTTTGTTATTTTGGTCTTGTTTCATTGTTTTTTCATCTGTTTTGTTTTTTCATTTTTTTTAATAAGACATTTCATGGAATATTCTCTTGTCTAGATCAAAACATAATGTGGCAAAACATGAAAAGGGAAATTATGATGATGAAAAATGTGTGGCTAATTTATTACCTCTTCTCTATCTTTGGGCCTCTTTAAATTTAAAGTCGATGATGTATAAATGGAAAAAGTGATCCACTTGGGCAGTTAAGCCTTTGTTCAAACTATAAAAAATGTATATAGTCTAGGATCCTCATTCCTTAAACTCAACATTGTAAGTAAATAGTGTTTTCTTGATGATCTAATCAAGTAGATAAAGTTAAGGGGAAAATCAATTGGTGAGAAAACCAATATCATAGGTCTATATTACCTTCTGCGGAAGGAACAACCTCTCCCACTCTAAATAAATTTGGATCCCTCTTAAAGCCCCCGATAAATAAATAAGTGCCTAAGCACAATTAAATAATAAATAAATAAAGTGTGAAAGAAAAGAAAGTTCCTACTTGAGAGGTGAACCAAGCAACTTATTCGGGGTGTTGTTCAAGCTCGCTGGAAGCGAAGTGATGCTTGTGTTCTTGTAGTGACTCCACCGGTACTTTTTAGGCACGATAATACTAAATTTGGATATATTGCTGATTGGGAGAAACAATTTAGTCCTTAAAATATTGTTAAATTTTCAAATATATATAAAATAATGATGATTTCTTCTTTGAATCAAAGAGATATAAATTGTAAAGAAATCAAGGAATGGATTGATGATGCGATCAAACTTTGTGACTCTATATGGGATAAAGGTGTAGATCTAAGAGACGAGTTTGATATGCCCTAATCCAAGCACTCAATCAATCAGAAGCAATTGAAGAACAAAAGAAGACGAGATGAAAGTCAAATTAAAAAAATTGGTACTTGGGATGACACGATTTTTCAAAAATTCTTGCGATTCCATTTGAAGAAAGTAAACAGTTATAATTTCTAAACAATATATAAGCGCAGAAAAGGTAGCTTTAAAGGTAGCTTGAAAAAGCATTGTCCATCTATCAATTCAATATTAATCACTTTGTACCACTTTGCATTAGCAAATTACAAAGAAATATTTGGAATGGGTTGCATATATCTTGAAGAATGATTCGAAGAAGATGTCAATCTATTCAACCTTCTTCTAAAATATAGCAAGAAGTTTGAAACAACCTACCCAATCTAAAGAATGAAGTTTTTTTGTTAGATAAGATTCGTATTTTACAAATATATTTAGTGGATAAAATATAGGAATATTTTATTTTTGAAGTGAGATAAATCTTATGCTATGTTTATTTTTTCTTATTTATATGACCCATTACGTTGGTGGAAGGGTAAAAAATTGTTCAAACTCAAGACTTGCATTTTATAATAATATTTTTACTTTAAACTTTTGAAAACCAAATTTCAGAATTGAATAAGTTCCTGAGTTACGTGTTTGATATCGTGCAATAATTTTAATTATTTAATGGATTTATGTAGTACTCATCCTCTAACTTATATACATGTTTATTTATGTTGAATATTAGGATATTCTGGTTAATGTCTCCTGTGATATGTTACAGTATATTTTTTGCAATCAAAATTATTTAAGTACAAAAAATATGTTATGTAATCACGCTTTATGAGTTTGATGATAAATACAAGTATTCCAACAATAGTGTTCTGGTTTTCTCTTGTTTCGAGATAAAATTCTTTTCATATAATTTATTTAAACATTATGGATGAATATATATATATATATATATATATATATATATATATATATATATATATATATATATATATATATATATATATATATATCATTATTAGATTATTGAAAGAGAGTCTCCAAAAATGATCATGTGTGGTTAGTTGGACCCAAATTCCAACTATATTCAAACACACATTATGTTTTCTTTTAAATATTTTGTTTGAATGAATTTACCATCCCCCACCCTTACTTCTATTAGATATTTCAAGCCAAAATCCCATTCCACATACAACGAGTTTGTATATTTTTCTAATTATTTGTAAATATTGACTTATGTCATATATTTTCCCTAATATAGTTTAATTTTAAGCATTAGTTAATTTATTTTTAAGTTAAAATAGGAAACCGGGCCTTGGTTCTAGAGAGTATACAAGCACTTAAATGAAATGTGGTCTAATTGGGACGTTGATCGATGCCGTAATCAAATATTTTCAGCTAGGAACTTCCCCAGAGTTAGGAGATACCAAATCTACATGACGTAGAACTTGGTACTATTCCAATCAACACTGCTAGTTTTGGCATGGATTCCAAAGAAACGATATTGCTAGGAGCAAATATAAATAAATGTAGCATAGAAAATTGTTCTTAATCTACCTAAGAGAATATATTGATATTGGTTGGAGATGATTCATGAATGTAATGTTGTCTTTTGAAGTATCTATTAATATACTTCAAAAATAGTTTTCAATGTTTGTTGTATATCAAGTATTGTATTCATATTAATTTTTGATGAGTTTTATATTATTTAGTACATATAGGGACATTTTAGTACCACTTTATTGTAATTATGTGATGATACATTTTCACTACAAAATATTATGTTTTTTTATTTGAATATAATAAAAAAATCACATTGTAGACTATAACATTTATTGTTTTTCATATTTTTACTTTTGCATAACAACAAATATAATTGCAAAATTGCTTCATCTCTTTTAGATGATGGATATGGATTCACCTTGACCCCATTGGTTTGACTTTTATAGATGCTGAAATATTATATCTTGTGTTGGATCATATTAATCCAATCAACTTAACAAGTGTGTCTACGAAAATTGGGGTAATGCATTGATTCTTTGGCATATAACTTGCATTATGAGGATGTGACTCCCAAAATTGTATTGATATGTTGGGATGATAAATTTTACTTTTTTCTCTATGGATATAGAATTTCATCCTTCGGGAAGGTGATATGTAGTTCATTGATGTTATGGGAAGGGAGTGTTCTTCTTGAACAAATCTACCATCGAATGTTCAAATGTTATGAAGCGATTCCGGTGATAAAGGTACTCTTTGATAGCATGTGTGATTCTTTGTTGTGTTCTCCGTATATATGGTGGAATGCAATATCTTGAAAGTGGGATTTTGTTTCCAAATTTCTTCTCTTTCATTTGATGATAATCTATGTGAATTACACTTAAACACTTTCATTCAATTTTTAGAATTCGCATAGTCAAATTCAATAATGCACTTAAAAAATGTTTTTTAGACTTTGTATATTAAAATAATATTGGAGCAATTAATTTCCATATAAACCATTTAATCACTTAATGAATAAATGATAGACAATTGAAATAAATTTTAAAGCGACCTTTCATAAATATTTTTTATTATATTTGATATAAATCCTTGATAAAATACCTATAAATTCATCCAATTGAAAAAATGGGAGAAGGCCTCCACTTGGAATGATTACGCCTTGATTGACTTGGAACAGCATGAGAAGGCCCCCACTTGGAATTATTATGCCCTAAAACAACTTTCAAAGGAAATATGGAGGATAAATCCCATGGCTAAGGTGGCACATTCTTTTATTATTCCACTATAGGCTAGTACGATGGCCTGATAGCCTTATGTCTTCCTTATGATGAAGGATCTCACTCATTTTTATCCTTTCTCTATACATACACAATTCCAACCTATGAAAAATTAATCCCTTGTGCTAGCCAAAACCACTCTGTAATCTAAATGTTACAACGGAGAAGGTGTTTCCTTCAATTTGTGCAAAAGTATATAAGACCAGGCTCTATGCCCAACCCAAATAATTAGGCCTATAGGGGGTTAGGTGGTTGGTCCCCTATTTTATTTGTTCTATGAAATCGATTCGGATTGACCCACCGCGTCATCTAAAGCTCTAAGCTTGACCTTGGTCCACGCCCAACGGTTACCAAGTTTCTCTTGCCCGACTAGCACTAGTCGGGGGTCGATGCATCCTACCAATTTTCATGCAAAGTATAACAAAATTCGACCAACCAATTGGGCCCCAATTTTAGTCGCGGTCATGTGAGTCACTTTTTTTTCTTTTTTTCTACAAATACAAATCAGACAATCCCTCAACTTCGTCACAGAAGTCTTGACCCCAACCTTGGGCATGGCCATATAGTTTGGATCATAATGTGGATCAAATGATGAATAATAATAGTGGAGTCCCCAAGAATGAGAATATCTTGAATAGTCTCTAGTTTTCAAAGATAGACCTTTTAGAAGCTCATGCTAGTCGAGTTGCTTGATTATTAGTTGTTTTTCTTGAATCCCAAAAAAAATTGGATTTCTAGTTTATCAACGGGGTGAAAAATAAACCCCCTTATTTATTATAAGCTATTAAATAATTAAATTAAATTAATTAATTATTTTTTCAATTATTTCATAATATTTTATTAACTTATAATTTCTTTCTTATTTTATTAACTTATAATTTTCTTCTTAATAAATAGTAAATTATTATAGCTAGAGGTATTATTCTTTTTTTTCTTAACAAGGACGGTTATGGTTTTTATATTAAAATTCAAATTCTTTGGATTCTGTCTATTTGAAAAATCTTAAAAGTCTATCAGGTATTTCGATTATAGAGCTTATTACAAAAATGATGCCCGAGAATTGCTTCAAAAATTGCATTTATTAGCAACTGCGGGAGTTATAAACTTCCTAGATATACTATAGACACGATGGAATACCCCTAAAAGAAAAATTGCAAAACAATGCATCAAAAAGAAACTTAATGGAAATGATTATAACAAGACTTTGGGACAATTCCCCTCTTCTATGGTTGTGTGAAACTTATGCTCCACTTTGCTAGGATCACCAATGCTTGGAGTCCATTCTAGTACGAATACCTTAGATCCATTGCCACCGGAAGGTTACGAGTCACCTTTCATTTGTCATCTTGTCCACCTCTGTGGAGACTTCAAACCTCATTCAGCAAGTCGGGTCATCCCGGTTCCTACTACGACGATCCTATTCTCCTGCCGACATCATCGTTTGCGATGGCTTTGTCTTTGTCTCTGATATTGAAAAAAATTTGTTCAAATTGATGTGCAAGTGGGCCAATTGAGCCTCTTGCTGATCCTGAGATATCTTCCACTATTGGGGACAAGTCGAGAGGTCAGTTACGCTTCAAAGGGTCCATTTCCTTGTTGTTGTAGCAACGAATTCCAATTTTTCCTACACGAGTCTCCTATATCAATGTTAGTGTTCCCTCCTTACTCTCCTAAAAATAATGCATAAATTATTTTCCAATTTCGCTCTAAGCACCACGCGGAACTTGTTTTTATGACTTTGAAGTCTCCCACTCCGGAATGAGGCTGCGATTTTCACCTCTTTGCGCACGGAGCAATGGTTCTAAGGGAGGGTGAAGGCATCCATTATTTCGCGGGATAAACATGTAATAAATTCTCAACCTTCCTTGGTTGTACGTTCTCCAGAAAATTCATTGCTTTTCGATCCAATTCACTCTCGCAAGCTTATGTTTGAGTCGATTCACAACGTTGATATTTCTCTGTATCCATGGCGCATGTGTATCTACCTTCCACAAAATTGATGTGACATGCCTTACCGTCGTCCGCGTGTTGGATGATTACATCGGTGAGACAACTCCACCATGTGTCATCTTGATTCGGTGTGCTCTGAATGGCCGTGGTGAGTGGTAGTTGTGACATATACCTTGAGTGTTTAAGAGCTCCTGAATCTTGTGATGATTTTTGTTGGTCCTATTGGGATAGTTTCCATTGTCACTAGGAAGGTTGCTGGATCTCAGTGCTCCCCTAGCACGAGGTGGCTTGGGGGTAGCACCACTCACGATTTGCTTGTTTGTCCACCATGCTATTTGATCTACTTCTACTGCCAAGGAGTCGGGATTTAGAAATGGTGGAGAAGACTTGTATGACACTAGATCTTGGACTTATGCTTCATTGTGCCTTTTTGTATGGCTAGAATGTTCTTTATCTCCCAAGACGAGTCTCCAATAAGTGAATAGCTGCGATATTATTCCTTAGAGCTAGTTCTAGCCCTTTCTACTTGATCCATTTCCTTGCTTTGATTGTCTTTTTTCATTCCAATTCCCCATGTAAACTCTATTTTGTTTGTTCCCTTAGGGTTATACAACACCCCTCTTGCTCTCGCCGACCCAGAGCTTAGAATTATTATTATTCTATAGATCCATTTCTTCCGCCTGATTGTTTTTTTTCATTCCAATTCCCCATGTAAACTCTATTTTGTTTGTTCCCTCCGGGTTATACAACACCCCTCTTGCTCTCGCCGACCTAGAGCTTAGAATTATTATTATTAAGCATAATACTTTTTAGAAATTAAAAATATTACTAATTCATTAATACATGAATCATGAACCACGAAGGGAATCTCAATTAGCAATGTTTGTGTTATGAAGTATTATGTAAATGATATGAAATTCCGGGTTAGAAATCTAAGTATTAAGACATGAATACTTGAAATATTTTCTTCTACAAATTTATATAAATTTGTGTTACATAGTTTCTTATAATAATTTTATTAGAATAGTAGTGAATATTATATAAATTTGTGTTACATAGTTTATCATGATAATTTTATCACAAAAATAGTGAATATATCCATTCAAAGTAGTGAATTAAGTGATTTTCTAGTTCCTTTTTTTGGAAAAACTTTGTGTTACATAATTTATTAGGATAGTTTGATCATAAATGTAGTCGATATTATATAATTTTTGTGTTACATAGTTTATCATGATGATTTTATCACAAAAATAGTGACTATATCCATTAAAAGTAGCGGGTACGTGATTTTCTAGTTCCCTTTTAGGAAAAACTCAATCTAGTTAAAGTTAAAAATTCTAGATCCACCTTATAATTCAAATTTTAGTGAAATATGTGTTTCTTCCTCTATCACCCTCATATCCTCTACCTCCTTCCTCTCTCTCCTCCCTCACACTCTCCCTTTATATACCCCCTCTCTCACTCACTCTCTCTCACTCTCTCCCACTTTCTCATTCTTTCTCTTTGAAGGTTTTAGCCACGTACATAAATTACCTACAAAAAGAATTATTAAGATTGTTTTTTCATTACATTCCTTTCAATATTACAACACATTATATACATGTTGAAGCATTCAAAAATCCCCAATTCATTAACCTTGGATTAGAACATAATCGAAATTCCCCTTGGCAAATCTACAAAATACCACTTGTAAAATCATTATGCATAAAACCATGTATAAAGCCATGGGTGGATCAACCCAAAAAAAGAAATTGGAGAAATACAATAAATCCCATGCAAGGAGGACACCAACTATGAAAAAAATCCCCACGAAAGGGGGTGGGAGGGGAAGATTGGCACCCCATTGTGTTTGACATAACTAATAGTTCTTGTTGCTAGTTGCACAAATAATATAAAAACATACCCAAAATTATCCCACTTGTTGTTTTATTTGCACATAGGGGGCCACGGGAGTACACGATCATCGATCCAAGAATTTGCCATACTGCATTTTCTCTACACGAAGAAAAATTCTCGGTGCTCACATACCTTATTAATGCATATGCAACATTATTTCACTCTCAAAAACAAGAAACTAATGAAACCGGCAAGAGGTATAGTTGGAATATTCAGGTTTCCACCAATATCATCGATCGTCCCTCCTTGGAGAGAAATGGTCCTAATTGCATGCAGAGCCTCGATAAGGTGAGGAAAATTCTATTGAACCTGGTCACCGTGGGAGCACCTACTCTGGTGAAGGTGTTGGCCTGCTTTGACAACTTGATATAGCTAGATCCTATGTTGGCGAGTGTTATTCATATGTGTGTCCATGATTATATCGGTTGTGGCTTGTTCCATGTAGTCTAGGCTTATCTATGTTGGTGTGAGTTGTTTTGCAATGTCGAGAGGTGTCTAGTAATGGTGGAAAGTACGATCGAAGGAGGTCCACATTGAGCAATCGGTGCGGAGCCGAACGGTGGAATGTTGAGTTAGAAAGGAATTTTCCCTAGCCTGCTTGTTGATGGTGTACGAACCATATCGGAAGCGAGGTGAAGCATCTTTGTGGAGCCTAGCAAGGTGCACCTTCTACAAATGTAGCCAAACTATGTCTTGCCCAACTTGAGATTGTGTGTCCCATGATGTTGATCTTGTCACTTCTTGTACTTAGCATTGGATTTTTTCCAATATGTGTGAGACCTACTTACGGATATGTGATGAATGTTCTCAATTAAAGTATTCACCATATCGGCTTCAAGCTGGACGGGAGCTAAATTTCCCTCGGTAGGCTGCAAATGGTATTTCCACATCAATGGAAAATAGTGGCTTGAATCCCAACCCACACGAAAGGATTTGTGGCCAATTGAGCTACAGAGCTGTTGTAGATGTGTTGGATGCGGGGGGGGAGGATTTCATCACGTGTGAGGATGATTTGGGTTATACATGCGCATAATGTGTGGGATCATATTTTTGACAACCTTCATTTGGCCATCGGTTTGGGGTTAGAAAGTTGTGGACTTAGTGAGCTGGTATCCATCATCGACTAGAGACTTGACCAAAATGTAATTAGGAACCTATTTTCCTGATGCGAGACAATGGGTTGTGTGATATAAGTGTACCCGCATTCCAAAGAAGATATTAGTAGTGGATTTTCTTGTGGTACTCTTTGCGGACGCTAGAATGTCATCTTAGCGAATTTGTCAATGGCCACGAAAGCTCAAGTGCATTTTCCATGATTAGTTGAAGGGATGCTCGACATGTAATCCATTGATATGGATTCCCAAGGTCGACTACTAGAGTTAAGAGGAGTATATAATACTTTCTTCTTAATTGTTAGTGTGGCAATGACATAAGTAGTGAAGGGATCTGATTTATTTAACATCTTGTCAAAGGTTTTGACGATAAAAACACTTTTGCGGTACTTCCCTTTATTTTGTCCAACACGAGATGTCCATCGACTTGAATGTAGTGTGCCTCCCAAATCATCTTGGCGAGGCTCGCTTGAAGGGAAATAGAGGTGTGACAAGTGGCATGAAAATGCATCTGGAGGTGATAATTTGGAAATTTTTTTTCCTTCCCGGGAGCATTTGGTATGTGTCACCAAATTATGGATCGCTCTTATAAAGTCGGCCACCACGAAGTCTTGTGCCCACAAGGGTCAAGCACGGTGGTCGGTGCAATGACGGAGTGGTCGGTTGAGGAAGTCTGCAACATTGTTGGTGCTACAATTCTTTTACTTAATGTTCAAATGGAACTATTGTAGGTATGTGGACCATTTCTTATGGTGATCATTACACTGCTTCCATTGTGTTTGTATAAGCTGCACGGTGGTCGGTGGTACGTGTGGATGATTGTTTCCTTCCCCATGTAATGCTCTGATATTGGAAAGCTTGCATAATGGAATACACATCCTTGTCATTGGTGGGATAATTTTAGACTATGTTTGAAAGTCTCTCAACGTTGTGATAAGCCAATTTGGATGCCCTTCTTTGAAAGTAAGAACTATACCAATTGCATAGTCGACGACATCTGTCTCAATCTCAATTGGTTGTTGCAAATGCAGTAATTTGTTCATTGGTGTATAGCGAGAGGTGATTCTTCAACTCATTAAATTCCTTCTAGCAAGTTCATAACAAAATAAATTTGATTTTGCTTCTCCCTTGGTGAATTGAATCAAAGGCTATGATATGAGAGAATCCCAACACGAACCTACGGTAGAATTTGGCAAGACCCCGGAAAGTTGTGGATCTCTATTAGAGTGGTTGGGGTTATCAATCTGAATGAATTGTATCTTCGTTGGGTCCACTTGCAAATCCTTCTCATCAATTATGTACCCGGATATTGAACTGGGTCATACCAAAAGGAAATTTCTCCAAATTTTCCGCACAACTTGTGTTACTCCGGGGTTTGGAGGAAGCATCGGAATAAGGTGGATGTGCTCTTCCAAACTCTCGAAGTTGAAGATCAAGATGTCATGCAAATAAACGACCATGAATGAGTTGGTGAAGGGTTGAAAATATCTTCCATCAACCTCATGAAGCTTGTGGGGGTATTCGTCGGCCAAAGGCATTCCCATCCATTTGAAAAGGCCCTCCTTGGATTTGAAGTTTGTCTTCCACACATCAGAGGGTTTTATTGAGGTACACGGTGATAGCTAGGCTTGAAGTCAATCTTGTTGAGTATTTTCCCCCGCAATTTGGTCCCGAAGGTCATCAATCCGTGGGATTAGATACTTATTTTGGACAATGATCTTGTTCAATTCCTAATAGTCGATACGGGGTCTCAGGTTTCCTTCTTCTCTACCAACATGATCGGGATCCCACAAGGTGATGAACTTTGCCTAATGTGCCCTTTCTACAATATCTCATGAATCTTGCCTCTTAATTTGTTCATTAGAGAATAAATCATCGGTGATAGATTGGTCCATTGGGTGGCAGCACACCCGGGGTCATATTGATGGAGTGCTTGACCTTTGACGGTGTAGAGGTACCATATTTGTGGGTGAGGTGAATATGTCCATGTACTCACACAAACTTGTCCATCTAATGTTGTCGCACGAGGGATCCATCTGTGGAGGACGTGGCCATAATATTGTTCTTTCTCTAAGGGTGAATCATAAGGAAAACAAATTTACTAGTATGGAAAATGATCTTACTCCTTGCTTCATAATGATAAAAGATGGTATTGACGTGCTACTATGGTATCTGTGCGCTTCCTTTTAAGTAATAATAACGGTGCAAGTCTTTAGACTCATAAACAATATACCACTTTCATAGGTATGGTTAGCCTAATAACACATCAAAAACTTCAAGAAGAGAAACATCACATAATACCTCATGCGTGAAGGACTTGATGTTGCGTGGAAGACATCACTACTAGTTGACACAAAGATCTTGTCCTTGGTGAAACCACTTGATGGTGTAGGATACGGGTGTGATGTAGTCAGTGGGCCCAGCCACTTCACAACACGAAATGAGGCTCTTTTTTCTCTTACTATCGAAATAATGAACCACATGATGGAAAACCTCACCCACATTTTGGAATGGAAGAGGCCTCCCCCTCTCACGGATCTTCAAGCTCATCCTTGTGGATCTTGGTGGTGACAACGGTGGCAGGCTCCATGTCAATAATATTATTCCATTTGTCATTTACGTTATGAGGTTCGACTCAAAGTTGGAACATGTATACGGTCGAAGTCTTGACTTGAAAATGAGTGGCCCTTGACCCAACACTCACTTGTGGTGGGGCTCTTATAGAACTCACATACCACTTTCTCGTGTTCTTATTTGTCTTTGTGGTATTGTTCTTTGATCATGGCTTCAACGGAGTTCTTGTGGGTCACCCCACCTTGGATTTTTTCTTTTTATACGGTTTGGGGTGCCTTTTCTTTATTTGGATTTGCAAATCCATATTCTCACTTATTCTATTTAAATTTATTCTCGATCTTGGAAGCATATCGGTATGTTCCACCAAGTGAGGAGATGTCAATGAACTCCATTTCCTCTCTTGAATGTATTTGTGGAAATTCTTGTGGCACTTGAGCAATAAATGTTTCCTAGAATCTTTGATACCCAAATTTTTGCACGGGGTATGGAGCAGTTTGTCGGCTCATGCACATCTTGATCCCTTTCTTTGTCGCAACATAGTCCATTGTATGTAATTTTCCTCATACCTCCCCACGGGGTAATATTATTGCTTGATGGAATATAAAAAACAATTCCAAGTGGGTGTGGATGAGAACAATGAGGAGTTCTCTCATCACTCTATTCTCATTAGGTTTACCACCATTCATTGACATGGAGGCGACTTTGAGGAGCGTAAAGAAATATTTTCCTATTGGAAAAATCATGAACTAAAAAATAGTCAAAATATTTAGCTATCTACAATTTTTTCATCCTCTTTGTCCTTAAAATATTGGAATGTCAAAGTTTACTTATACGTTCAAGGGAGTGGTGTGTCCGGAAGTGACAATGGGTGAAGATGTGTCGTCTATGGGCATCCGTCGAAGAAATTGGGAAAAAGTTGTCCATTATCACATTCCTCTTTGTCACTCGAGGATTCTTTGAGCAATATTTTGAAGGATATCATACTCCCTCATATTTATTTTCTTAGCACGGGAGCCATCGGGGTTTCAAGGTTGGTCTTGCAAAGGTTCAACCTTTTTGAGCCCTAACTCCTTATACACGACCTCGCTAGGGTCATACGAAAACGAGAAAAAGAATCAAACCTGCTCTAATACCACTAATAAAAACATAATGAGGAATGAAAAAAATACATATATAACCATAAAAACAAATATGAAGAAAAAATAACATTTCATTTCATTAATATCGAAAATGAAATATGTAGATAGGCAAGAATGAAAATAAACTAGCTTGATGGTAGATTATCTATGAGAAGATATGTGGTGGATACATGCTTATGAACTAGGTTGCAATGAGGCTAAAGGGCCTTTTTATTATTGAATAATAAGATAAATTCCAGCTTGACCAAACCTAACGAGGATATGGAAAACCAAAACTTTATGGGTGCCATTGGCATTAGTTGGGAAACCAACTTCTAGGGTTGTAACTTCAGTGTATTGTCTCCATTTGGTAGGTACGATACCTTGTTGGAAATATATATCTAAGTACTAAACTATTTTCCACATTCCCTTTGTCAATTCTACAGATGTATACAGGACTAAACAAAACGTCGTTTAGGGGTTAAAATTGCTTTTGGAAGTTCAAGACTTGAAAAACTCCTAAACATAGAAAATGTGACTATAATAAAGGAAATATGAAACCAACTAAAATTATGGCCAGATGAGGTGGGTGGACACCAATATCCACCGGATCCAATCCTTCCTCCTTCGAAGAAATGAGTCGCCATTGCTTGCAGATCCTAAATGGCAATGAGAGGGTACATTGAACTTGGTCCCTAGTGAACCACATATGGTGAGCGGTTAGCTTTGATTTTAAAATTTGATATAGATGATCCTTTTTTGGTGAGTGTTCTTGATATACATGTCCATGATGCGATCGGTTGTGGCTTGTTCCATGTAGTCTAGTTCAACTTCGATGGTGTAAGTTGTTATGCAATGTAGATGTGTCCGGTAATGGTGGAAAGTATGGTTGTCGACGATCCACATTGAAAATTGGGTGCGGGCCAAGGAACGATGTTGATCTCGAGGGAATTTTCCCTGACCTTGGTGATGGTGTACGACCCATATCGGAGTGAGTGAAGCATGGTGGGTCCCGGCAAGGCACTCATACACTGCATATGTATCCGGACTTTGTTGCCCACCTAGAACATGTGGCACGATGTTGATGATGTCATTTCTTGTACTTAGCATTAGCTCTATCCCATATGTCATGGAATTACGATGGGATGTCATGAATGCACTCACTAAAGCTATTAGCCCTATTAGCCTTGAATTAGACACGAGTTGAATCTACGAGCGGATGCAAATGGTATGGACACATCAATGGGACATAGTAAATTTTTGGAATCCCAACACTACACAGAAAGGGGTTGTGGCAGTTGACCTATGGAGAGCTCCATTGTAGGCTTGTGTTGAACATCGAGCCTTCCTCCATGTGAGGATGCTTTGGGTGTACATACTGAAATGTACATGATCATCCTATTGATGACCTGTGTGGCCATCGGTTTGGGGTGGAGAAAGTCGTGGACTTAGCGAGATTGGTATCCATCATCGACACGAGACTTGACCAAAATATACTTAGGAACTTATTTTCCAATACGAGATAATGGAATGTGGGATCCCAAAGTGTGCACACACTCGTTCAAAAAGAAGAGCTTAGGTGTGGCTTTTCTTGTGATACTCTTCTTGCAAATATCAAGAATGGCCATCTTAGAGAATATGCCTTTGACCACGAAAGCCTGATCATTTCCGCAGTTAGTATAACGGAGGCCTAACATGTAATCCATGGAGATGTATTCTCGGGTTGACTAGGAGTATCCATAGGAGTATATAAACCTTGCTTCTTGATGGTCGGTTGGAAATGGCACATGAAGTCTGGATGCGATGTACTTCCCAACATGGATTAGGGTTTGGCTAATAAAATTCTTTTGTAGTACTAACACTATTTTTTCCACCTCAAATGTTCAAAGACCTGTAGTGTGCCTCCAAAATGATCTTGGAATTCTTGCTTGAAGGGACAATCTAGGTGTCTCGAGTGGCATAATAGTGTATCCTAGAGGTGATAATTTGGAACTTTATTTCCATTAAATAGCATCTGGTATGTGTTTACCGGAATTTTTATCCCTCTTATAAAGTGAAGCCACCCCAAATTCTCATGCTCAATAGAGTCAACCACGGTGGTTGGTGCCATGTTAGACGGTCAGTGGGGAAATCTATAACATTTTTTGTTATTACCATGTGTATTTTAATGTTCCAATAGAACTATTGAAGGTATATGGACCATTTTTTATCGCAATTGTTTTGCAACTTACCTTGTGTTTGTATAGACTACGAGAATGTAATGCTTCCACTATCTACATGCTACAACAAAATACAACTCCTTGTCATAGGTGGGATAATTTTAGACCGTGTCTAAAAGTTTCTCACTATGATATGACACTAGATTCCCCTTGTTGAGTAAGAACTACAAATCACATAGTCGGAGAATTTGCTCTCAGTATCAAATGGTTGTTTAGTCACCGGTAATGTGAGCACTTGGTTTAGATAGAGGTAGTGATTCAACTTGGGGAAAATTACTTACGGTACAGGATTCAAACTAAAATAATTTTCTCTTGCTCCTCACTTGATGACTTGACTCAAAGGCCAAGCAATTCAAGAGAATCGACGAACTTGTGGTAGAAGTTGGCAAGACCCGGAGAAAGTTGTGGAGCTTTTTTTAGAGTGGTTGGGTGTATCAATCTTAGACCTTTTATCTTGGCTAGGTCCACATACACACCCTACTCATCAAAGATTTACCCCACATATATTGAACCTAGGTCATACCAAAAATTTGAGAACATCAAATTGGCACAACTTGTGAGGGAAGTTTTTAAAGAGAAAGGCATGCCCAACCATTTGAAAGGACCTCTTGGATTTGAAGGTAGTATTCCACACCTCGAGAAGGATCAATTAGTACACAGTGATAGTCAAAATTTAATTCAACCTTGCTAAAATATTCATTCAGTGGTGTAGAAGGTCACCAATTCATGGAATCAGACCCCTATTCTGGAAAGTGATATTGTTCAACACTCGATAGTTAATAAAAAGTATAGGGTGTTTCCCTTATTTTTTACCAACACGGTAAGGCTCCCACGAGTGTGAGCAGCACGATGTGTTCTTCCTACAATATACTTGATTTTATCGTTCTACGAGAACAAAGTGTCGATAGATTGGTCCATTAGATGCATGACGTGCTTAGGGTCATATCGACGAGTTCTTGATCTAACGGTGTAGAGGTACCCATGTGGGTGAGGCGAATATGTCCCTGTACTCATCCACGACCTTTTCCATCTGTTGCTCCCATGTGGGGGAGTCCTATCTAGGAGTCATGGGCACGATATTCATATTTCCCTTGAGGTGAATCATATTCTACAGTCTGGAAATGATATTATTGCACTTTATTGCACGGTGAAAAGAAATGGTTATAGGCAATGCTACCTCTGGTATCATGTACAATTTATTTCCCAAAAAAATAGTAACTAGAAATGCAAGACCTGAACTCTTTGTATCTTGCTTCTATAAATATGGTTGGCCTAATAATACATCACAAAATTCAAGAGGATAAATAGCACATAGTACGTCATATGTGAAGGGCTTGATTACGTAGGGAAGGTGGCACTACTAGCTCACACAAATATCTCGTCCTTGGTGAAGTCACCCAATGGTATATAGTTGTGTTGTGGTCGTAGGCCCGGTCGTTTCATCACCTCTACTAAGCTAAGATTATTTTGTCTCTCACTTTCAATAATGAGCTTGTAGCGGAGAACCCTTCATCCACATCTAGGAATGGAAGAGGTGCTCCCCATCCCCTATCTTCGGGCTCATATTTCTGAATCTTTGAGGTGGAAACAATGGCATTAGGCTCTACGTCAATAATTTGCTTCCCTTTTTTCATTACCCTTTCCGGGTTCGACTTAGAGTTTGTACATGCATCTTATTCGAGAAACCTTCATCTCGACAACCGGTGACTACTTGGCTCGACACTCACTTGTGTTGTGAGCGGGGCTCTTATGGAACTCACCACTTTCCCATGTCCTCCTTTGTCTTCATGGTGTTTTTCTTTACTAACGGCTTTAGGAATTTGTCCTGGGTTGCCTTGTCTTATCTTTGTCCTTTGTTTTGTGGTTTGGGGGTGCCTTTCCCTTACTTTATATTCGCAGATCAAAGTCTCGCTTCTTCTGTTTGAATTTTTGCTTGATCTTGGTAGCATATCGGTATGCTACAAAAAGAGAGGAGATCACGAGGAACTCCATTTCCTTAATGTATTTATGAAAATAACTGCAATACTTGAGCACCAAATTTTTCTCTAAATATTTGATGCCCAAATTTGTGTGTATGGTATGGAATAGATTCGATAGCTCATGCACATCTTGATCCTTTTTCTATCGTAGTGTAGTCCATTGTATGTACTTGTACTCATAGCTCCCCATGTGGTAATATTGTTCCTTTATGAAATCTCGAAAGAATTCCAAGTGGGTGCCACTAAAAGTGAGGTTCTCTCTCGTCGCTGTTCATAATAGGTTTCTCACTAGTCCTTGACATGGGGGTGACTTTGATGAGCATATAAGTAATATTTTCCCTATTGGAAAAATCATGATACGAAAAATATTCTTCCAACATATTTAACCATTTAGCTATGGTTTACGCATCTATCTATCCTTTAAATATGGGAATGTCAAAGTTGAATTGTACCTTGAAGGGAGTGGCGCTTCAGTGAGCATCGGATGAAGATGTGTCGCACAGCTGGGAATCCACCCAGAAGGATATGGAAAATTTTTCCCATCATCGTGTTCCTTTTTCACTCGAGGGATTCTTTGAGAAATATTTGAAAGGATCTCCTCGTCCCTTGTCTTTATTTTCTTCTGCCATCAAAGGCCATCAAGGTTTGCGAGTCTTGTATTGAAAAGGTTCAACCGGTTCGAGCCACGAATAAAAATAGAGAAAGAGAGTACACCTGCTATGATACCATTGATCCAAACTTAAGTAGGAACATAACATAATATCTATATAACCATAAATACAAAGATGTAGTAGAAATAACGATTCATTTCATTAGTATCAAATAAGCGAAATATATTTATAGACATAATGGAAATAAAATAGCTCGAGCGATGGTAGGTTATCTCAGAAGATATTTGGTGGCTACATACCTATGAATTGTATGTTACAATTAGGCTCAAGGGACCTTTTATTATTGAAAAATAATAGAAATCCCTAAAAACCAAAACCTAACCCAGGATATGGAACAAGAGTCTATGGGCCTTATTGGGGGTTAGTTGGGCAACAAATTCCTCAAGTTGTAACTTGGTCATTTTATATTTGTTTGGAGCATATGGTACCTTATTGGAAATATATCTGCGAGTACTATAGGAGTTTCCATAGGCCCTTGCCTATGGGTATGGGCCTATTGTGGAACTCAAAAAAATGTCGTTTAGGGAGTCAAAACTACTCTAGAAGTTCGGGGCCGAACAACCCTTTAAAGATAGTAAATGCAAATGTAAACAACCAAAATTATGAAGCAAACTAGATGTATAGGAGGGGTAAGAAGGTGGAAACCAACATCCACCTTAATCAATCATCCCTCTAAGGAATAAATTATCCGCATTACATGCGGCGCCTCCATGGGGTGATGAAATTTTGTTGAACTTTAGTCCCTAGTGAACCACACCTTTAGTGAAGGAGTTGGCCTTATTTGAAAAAGTAGATATAGATTGATACTCGTTCGTAAGGGCTGTGATCTTATTTTTCCTAATATGATCAGTTGTGGCCTATTCCATACGAGTTCGAGTTTATCTCCATTTCTATGAGTTTTTTTGCAATGTCGGTATGCAGTAATGGTGGAATGTAGGTTTGAAGACGATCGACATTGAACACCGGAGTGGGGAAAGGAATGGCGGAATTCTCGGATGAAGGCATTTCCCCCTAAAAACCTTGGTGATAGTGTACAACCTATATTGAATAGGAAAAGCATGCAAAGGGGACCGGGCAAGGCACTCCTTCTACAAGTGTAGCCAAACTTTGTCGCCCACACGGAACTTGTGTGGCACTTGATGTTGATCATGTTGATGCTTGTACTTAGAATTTCTCTCTCAATATGTCATAGACCTACTAGAAATTTTTTTTGAATGTACCTAATGAAGTTGTTAGCCCTATCGGCTTCGGTAGCGACATGAGACGAATCTACACAGTAGGTTGCAATTGGTATGGAAACATGAATGGGAAATAATTTGTTATGAAACCAAATCCAAAAAATAGAAGAAAATATATATCAAAAAATTAGAAATCAACTTTGTTTGATGAAACCTCCTTTACATTACATAAATGAAAATTTCTTGGGTGATACGAATGAAAACACCTCCTTTCTATATATAGGAGTCCGAGGGTCACGGTATAATCCTAGCGGAAACATAACAATAACAATTTAAGGGCACAAAAATAACAATAGTGTGCTTCTAAGGGCTACAATAATAACAATATGGGAACTACATGGGCACAACAATAACAATAAGTGGGATAAACTGACAATAAAAATAAGGGGATACACTAGTATTATACGCACCTAACATACCCCTCTCCTTCAAAAAAGTGTTTTGATCAATGCTTGAGTAGTTATGGATGCTTCTGTTTAAAATTTTCATCCTCCCATTTCAAATATTCAATGGGTAAGTTATTCCACTTGATGAGATAATCTGAAATTGATCAATTTCATAGTTGTCGAGTTCTTTTTCCATGGCTTGCTTTAGGTTCAATATTATTTTTCATTCTTCATCAAGTTATGTAAATATTATTTGAGCTGAGAGCTTCTCACCTATAACCTTATTTAAGCATGAAACATGGAAAATTGGTGCACTCGGGAAGATGCGGGAAGCTCCAATTTCTTTGCCATATGTAGATATTTTGCAAAACTTTGTAAGGACCATAATAATTTGGTGATAATTTATTATCCTTTTAAGTTTTATTGAGGGACACTTTTGTATGGTTGTAGCCGTAAATACCGGAGTTGCCTACCTCAAAACTTCTTTCCACTTTGTGATTTTTATTTCTGTTGTTTCATTCGATTTTGTGCACGAAGTGAGGTTATCCTTTAAGAGTTGGAGAACTTGTTGTTGATGATCGATGTGATGTTCCACTACTTGATGGATGGTGGATGAAATCCATAAAAGTGCCATAAATGGGGGTCATTTTCTTTGCGGTATGGAAGGAAGTGTTATACCACCATTGACCCAAGGTAACGACTTGACCCATTATGTCTATTTATCGGATAAAGAAAGCTTAACGAAGATATCCTTCCAAAAATGTGTTCACTATCTAATTTTACGCATCAAATTGAGGATGATATGATGAGCTATGAGCTAATTGTTTACCAAAAAAAGAAAAAATAATTACATCAAAAAATTTCTGTAAATAGGATCTTTGTCACTTACAATAATCTTTGGGTTTCCATGTAGATTTTAAATTGTTTCCATAAATTCGATAGCAAGCTGTACTAGCTTTAAATGGATGAGATAATGCACAAAAGTGTGCATACTTGGTAATTCTATCAACTACCACCACGATGATAGTCTTTCCTTGATCTTAGGTAGACCTATGATAAAATCCATTGAAACCTCACTCCCAACGTTGACACGGAATGGATAAAGGTAACAAATATGGGTTCTTAATTGTCTCAACTTTATTTTTCTTGGAAAACCAAACATTATGCTACAAAATTTTGAATATAAGATTAAGGGCCATCCCAAAAAAATCATTCTTCACCCTATGGTAAGTTTTTAAAAATATTGAGTTCCCTCCTAAGGAATGAGTGTACAATTCCAAAAGAATATTTTGTTTGAGTTGGGAATTATTACAAATACATAAACAATCTTTTTACCATAATGAATCATTTTTTCCGGCTAAATGTTTTAGAAGTACTCATATCTTATTGCAAATTTTGAATGAGTGTCCACACCTCTTCATTATTATTCCATTAATTCCTTGCTTCGGTTATCCATTCGAGTTGGATAATAGAAATGGCATAAAGTAATGCTTCCACATCCTCATACTTTCTTGAGAGTGCATACGCAGCAAAAATTTTCTTCCCTTTTTTGTAGATGATTTTAAAAGTCATAACCAACATATTTGTGACCCATTTTTGTTGCTCCTCTCAAGATAATCTTCATTTCAAAAAGTATTTAATACTATCTGTGATGCATTTTTTATCTTGAAGTGTCTTCCCATTATGTGAGGTCGCCATTGCTTAAGTGCATGTAGTATTTCTAACATTTCCTTCTCATAAATAGGTTTATGTAAATACTTTCCTTTGATTGGACGGCTTTCAAAAGCAATGGGCCTTCCCTTCTTGCATTAAAAACCACACCAATTCCATTTCTTGAGGTATAACATTCCATAATAAATGTTTTTATGAAGCTAGGCGTAAATAAGACATGTTCTTGCTTTTATTCCTCTTTAAGATTTGAGGCCTTAGTTGCTTAAGATCCAATAAATGCATATTTATTCGGTAATGATGTTAGAGGTGTCGATATTCTCCCGTATTTTTAAAAAACTTAACGATAATACCTTGTTAACCCCATAAATCGTTGAAGATGCTTTATGGGTTGTGGGTATTTTCCATTCCTTAAGGATTTTGTTTGTTAGGGTCTACCTTAACACCCTCATGAGATACAATATGACCCAAATATTCCACCTCTTTTAATGCGCAAAGAAACATTTGGAGGTTTTTACATATAATTGTTTCTTCTCCAATAGTTTGAGCACCATATCAACATGTTGAACATGCTCCTTCCATGACTTCTTATGTATTAGTATATCATCAAAAAATACAGCAAAATTTTCTAAGGAAGGGTTTGAAAATGGAATTCATCGAAGCCTTGAAATGTGGAAGGTGCATTAGTAAGGCCAAAATCCATGACCAAAAATTTATAATGACCCTCGTGAGTTACGAATGTTGTTTCTAGAATGTCTTCAATCTTAATTCTATTTTGATGATATCAAAAACGAAGATCCGAAGCTTGGTAAAGTAAATTTCTCCATGTAATTCATCCAATAATTCATCAATGACGGGGATGGGAAATTTGTATTTAATAGTGAGCTTGTTGAGATCCTATGTCCGGACACATATGCCATGATCATCCTTCTTATGCACCAATAATAGGGTAGAGAAAAACTTTGACTAGGTTGAATTATACCTGACCTATAGCATTTACGCAACCATATGTTCAATCTCACTCTTTTGAGCATAAGGATATCTATAAGACTCGATGTTTGGAGGAACACTTCTGGAGATCCAATGAATAACATGATCATGAACATGAATAGGTGGGAATCCTTTGGGAGCTTCAAGCCACCTTGGAATGATTGTCCAAGGAATTTTGGATATCTAGAGAAATAAATGATTTTGATGTTTGAACCTCTAGTGAGCATAATTTTGTAATTATGCCTCATTTTTCTTTCTTTGAAATATTTTTCATGAAATTAGAGCAAAATGTCTTTCTGGCTTTTTGTGTGATACCTCGTAATTCAACTTCCTTTTTCTTCCCAAATCAATTTCAAAAAACTTTCTTGAAAATTAAAAGTTATCATCCCCAAATATTGTAACCATTGGACTCTAGTACAACATCAACACCACCCATTGGAATATTAAATACATATTCCCCCATTTTGGCATGATATTATGGCACTTTACGAGGAGAAATTTATAGTTCCTCCATTTTAAACCATCACTTGAAACTCTACTGGTTTTGGGTATAGGAAGCAATAAAATTCCTTGGCTACCTTACAATGAATAAAATTATGGGTACTACTTGAATCAATCGGCACTATTGCATTTTTTTCTTCTTGATATGTTCTTTTATCTTAAGTGTTTGAGGAGTGGAAATTCCCACCAATGCGTTACAATATATGTTCAAATTCATTTCTTATTTCTACAGGGTTGGTTCATGGTGTATATCCCCTTTTTTTGAAGTTTCTTGTTCATTTTATTTATCCTCTTCACAATCTATATAAAATAATTTATTCTCCAATACACTTATGACCTTTAGTGTATTTTCTATATCTATATTTGTACTTAAACAATTTTTTCTCTTTTTCTTCCAATTTTTATGGTGTCAACCTTGTAGGTTGTGGAATTATAGGCGTACTTCCATATTTATAGTTGTGAGTGGTAGGCTTCCCTGTGTACAATTTCACTTTCGGTTTTCTTGCCAACTTGAATGCCTTCTCTAATGAATCGAGATTCCCAAAGGTGAACATCATGTTGTATTTTATCCTTTATATTCCCTATGAAGACATCAATTCTCTATTCTACGGAATATCGGTTACCCTTATATCAAATTTTTGTAATTCATCGATGTGCTCCACCATTGAACCCTTTTGTTTGAGATTTATCAATTGGCTAAAGAAAGGTGTTTCTCTTTGTATCCTCATAATGTGCTAGCATTTCCTTCATAAAAATTAACCAAGTGAATTTTTTTATACAAGAAGAAAAGCCATCGATACCATACAAATGTATTGGGTTCTAAATATAAAGTTGCAATGTATACCTTTTGTATGTTTTTCACATTATGGAGATCAAAATATTGCTCCATCTGTACTATCCATGTTACGGGATCCTTGCCATCAAAATTCCTCATATTTATCTTTGGAATATGGTGGGCATTCCAATCCAATGTTAGGATCTTTGAAATCATGATTAAAATTTATTTTGTTCTCATAATCGATTTCCTCTACTACCTTTTCGCCATTAGGAATATTTTCTTGTAGATAATTTATCAAACCTTCCATGTATTTATTCAAATTTTCCATTTTTCCTTTTAGTTTTCATTCTATAACTTCCATACCATTCTTGAAACCATCCATGTATGATTTAAACCATTGATGTCACCTTTTATTTCTTCTTTGGTTGCTCTTTGTGAGAGCAAAATTTGTTGCACTTGGTCCCATAATTTTGATATATCATGTTGTGCTTCTTCCACTTCATGTGTCATAGTATATTTTTCTAAGGGCTTAATGGGTGTGGAATTATTTTTTGGAGGAATTTTAGAATTGGATATTGATATCGATGCTTCAATTTTCCCTTGGAATCACTTCAAACTTATTTTTCATACAAAATTTATGCAAGTTTAAAACAAATTTACACACGAGTTTTTCTTGCTTTTGAGAGCTTGATATTGAAATTGATGTATCTATGTGATTTTGGATCCCAAATATTTTTAATTTCAGTCTAGTAGTCCTCGGGTCTTCTTTCCAATGCCACGGGTACGACCTAATTTGGATTCTTCAAGAAAACGTTATTTTTGATCTCACACAATGACCTAAGTATGGAATGGTTCAATAGAGAGAACTTGTACTTTGTATCACGTGTCACTATTGTGACCTTCGGCTCTTAAATAGATACAAAAGAAACTACGATCCATGCAATTTCAACAACTTTTTACAAAATTCCAATCTGATGCTCGAAAAGAAAGTTATGACTATTTTCCTTCGGTAAATTGTTTGAGATGAAATTCGGGAGCCTTAAAAAAACCCTAAATTTCTTAGATCATATCTCCAAAAATATAGCGAACGAAGATCTAAATTTTTTACACGAGTTTCATCAAGATTTCGGCTCCACGACATAACAATTTTAGATTTTGAATCCTCGTAGAAAAATATTTATAGCAAATATTCCAAGATGACCTATTTGAAAGTGAAACCCTAGAATCCCAAGCTGCGATACCAAATGTTATGAAACCAACTCCCAAAATAGAAGAAAATATAGATCAACGACTTATAAATCAGCCTCTTCAAAGGGGGAAACCTCCTTTACATTACATGAATGAAAAATTCTTGGATGGTACAAATGAAAAAAAGTATTTCTATATATAGGAGTCTAAGGGTCATGATATAATCCTAGTCGACATAACAATAACAATGCAAGGGCACAAAAATAACAACTGAGCAAGTTCTGGGGCACAATAATAATAATATGGGGACTACATGGGAACAAAAATAACAATAAGGGGGGATACACTAACAATAAAAAGAAGGGGATACACTAGTAATATAGGGACCTAGCATAATGGTTGGAATCCTAACCCCCCTAAAAGGGGGTTGTTTCAATTGAGCTATGAAGAGCTATGTTATAGATGTGTTGGAGCATAAGGGATTATTTCACCACATGTGAAAGGATAATTTGAGTTGTACATGCGTAAAAAATGTACAATCAACTTGTTGATGACATCCCGTTCGATGATCATTTTGGGGGTGGAAAGTCATGAACTTAGTGATCTTGGTATCAACATCGACCAAAGACTTGACCAAAATGTGCCAAAGGAACCTATTGTACCAATCTAAGATAAGGGATTGCGGGACCCAAATTTTACCTAAACTCATTCAAAGAAGATATTGGTAGTGGCTTCTCTTTGTGATACTCTTCTTGTAGACCTATAGAATAGCCATCTTATTGAATCTATCAATGACCATGAAAAAACGTCCATTTCCATGCATAGTAGAAGGTATTCCCAACATGCTCCATGGAGATGGATTACCGAGTCAGCGGGAGTAGGCATAGGAATATATAGAAATTTCTTCTTGATGGTTGGTTTGGTAATGGAACAAGTAGTGCGGGATCTAATATAATTCCCCTTATTGTTGAAGGTTTGACCAATAAAAATACTTACGCGGTAGTGCCATTGTTCCTCCACCCTGGGAAATGTCTAGTGATACAATTATAGTGTGCCTCCTAAAATAATCTTGGAAATCTCTCTTGAAGGACACAAGGTTTCCCAGGTGGTATAGAAATGCATCTTGGGGGTGATAATTTGGAACTTTCTTGCCTTCGAGTAGCATCTAATATGTGTTATGGAATTCTAGATCACTCTTGTAAATATTCGGCCACCCAGAAGTCTTGTGCCCACAAGGCCGGGTACAATGGTCAACGTAATTACTAGTGGTCGGATGGGGTAGTACGCAACATTTTTGGTGCTGCCCTTCTTGTACTTAATGTTCAAATGAAATTGTTTTAAGTATGTGGACCATTTGTGGTGGTGATCATTCGTAACCCTTGTGTACGTATGAAATCGGGGTCGGTGGTATGTGTGGATGACCATTTCCTTCCCCGGAATGTAATGTTTCCATTGTCGACATGCTTGCAAAATGAAATAAATTTACTTGCGATAGGTGGGAAACTTTCGGACTATGTACGAAACTATCTCACTGATATGCCGTGGATGCCTGTTGAGTAAAATGTTGCACCAATCGCATAGTCAAAGGCATTTGTCTCAAACTCAAATGGTTGTTGTAGGTTTGGTAATGTGAGCATTGGTGCAAATCAAAGGTGATGCTTTAACTTGGAAAAATATTTCTATAGGGATTCATACCAAAATAAATTTGCTTTCACTCCTCCCTTGGTGACTTGACTCAAAGGCCAAGTGATATGAGAGAATCCCAACACGAACTGCGATAGAAGTTGTGAGGCCCTAAAACATTGTAGAGCTTTATTAGAGTAGTTGGGGCTAGTATATCCCAAATGAATTGTATCTTGGTTGGAGTGGAAGACATGCACACTACGCATCAATGATGTATCCCGGATATTGAAGGCTGGGTCATACCGGAATTTCATTTTCTCCAAATTGGCACACAAATTTTGTTGCCACGGGGTTTGGAAGGACTGTCGAATATGGTGGAGGAGGTGCTCTTCCCAAATGTTGTTGAATATTAAGATGTCACCCAAATACAACACCATGAATGAGTTGGTGAAGGGTCGCAGATATTTTCAATCATCCTCATGAGGGTTACGGGGGAATTCACTAACACGAAAGGCATGATAAACCATTCGAAAAGGCCCTCCTTGGATTTCGAAAAGTCTTCCACACATTGGATGGTTCGATTGGTGCCTGGTAGCTGGGTGAAGTCAATATTGATAAAAAATTTGTCCCCATTGAGCTAGTCCATAAGGTCATCGATGCGAGGGATTGGATACTTTATTCTAGACAGTCTTGTTCAACGCCAGTAGTCAATATAGAGTCTTTAGGTGTCATCCTTCTTGTGCGATACGATTGGGCTTCCACGGAATTATGAACTTGGCCTGATGTTCCCTTTCTGAAATAGCTCTTGAATTTTCCTCTTGATTTCATTCTTCTCCCGGCGAAGAGTGTTGATTGATCGGTCCATTTGGGTAGTGGGGCACTGGGGTCAAATTGAGTGCTTGACATAACATTGTAGAAGTACCCTGTGGTGGGGAGTGAAGATGTCCCTATTTCTCCTCTGCGACCTTGTCCATCTCTTGCTCCCATGCGGGGAGCCTTGTATGGAGGTTGTGGCCATAATATTCTTCTTTCCCAGGGATTGAATCATAAGGAAAAAAAATTCTGGAGTCGAGAGGTATCTTGCGCAACTACGTAATGATCGAAAAGAGATGGTTGTAGGCGGTGCTACCCTAATGTCTGTACAACTTATTGACCAATTAATAATAATAGCGCAATGCCTAAACTCATACGGAAATAATGTCACTTTCATAAGTATGGTTGGCTTTAATAATACATCAAAAACTTCAAGAGGATCAACAACACACATTACCTCATCTATGCGGGAGCTTGATGCTTTAGGGGAATGCGACTTGCTAGATGATGCGAGAGATCTCATCCTTGGTGAACCCACCCAATTGTGTATGGTTGCGAGGTGTATTTGGCAGTGCGTAGGCCCAACCACTTCATGACCTTTTGTTGAAATGAGGCTTTTTATCTCCTGCCGATAATGAACTACGGGGAGAGAACCCTTCCTTACATGTCTAGGAATGGAAGAGGCACTCCACCTATTATATCTTGGGGCTCATCCTTATGGATCTTGAGTGGTGGAAATGGTGGGCGGGCTTCACATGAAAATTTTTCTTTCTGTTTCATTCCCCACATCAAGTTAGAGCTTAGAGTCAGAACATGCATACGATCGAAAGCCTTCAACTCGGCCACCAATGATTGCTTGGCACGAAACTCACTTGAGTTGTGAGTGGGGATCTTATTCAACTCACCACTTTATCATGTCCTTATTTGTCTTTTTGGTGTTTTTATTTTCTTGGCTTTAAACAAGGGTTGTCTTGGGTCACCCCACACTTGGCTTTGTCCTTTTTACGGAGTTTGGGGGGCACATTTCCCTTGCTTCATATTCATAGATCCAAAGTCTCACTTCTTCGGTTTAAATATCTTCTTAATCTTCGTAGCATATCGGTATGCTGCACCAAGCGAGGAGATGTCAAAGAACTCCATTTCATCCTTAATGAATTTGTATTAACAACTATGGTACTGAGCACCAAATGTTTCTCTAAATATTTCTATGAATATTTGATAGCCAAATTTGTGTGCATGGTAAGGAACAAATTCATTAGCTCATGATGCACATTTTTATCCTTTGACGCCACAACGTAGTCCATTTTATGTACTTGTCCTCATATCTTGCCACGTGGTAATATTGTTCCTTGATTTCATCTGTGAAATAATTCCAAGTGGGTGCGATTTGAAAAACCGTGAGGTTTCCATCTCACGTCCCTCTATTCATGGTAGGTTTCCCACCAATCCTTGACATGTAGTTTTTGAGAAAGTGCAAAGTAAACTTTCCTTATTGGGAAAAACATGAACTCAAAAAATATCCTTCCAAAATATTTAACCATCTATGTACAACATTTACATACGTATACTTAAGCCTTCAAATATGGGAAGGTCAAGTTGACTTATTACTTTGAAGGTACACCTTTAGAGTGATAGTTGGATGAAAATGTGTGACATTTGTGAGCATTTGCGAAGGATACGGGAAATTTTTTTAAATCATCACATTCCTCTATTTCTTGAGGGCTTCTTTGAGATTTTTTTTGAAAGGATATCCTTCTCCCTCATCTTTATTTGCTCTTGCCATTGAGGTCATCTCGGTTTGCGAGGCTAGTCTTGTAAAGGTTCAACTAGTTCGCGCCTTAACTCCTTATACCACGACCTGTTCTGGGGACATGAAAAGAAAAATAGATAAAGAGAATACCTTATATGATACCACTGATCCAAACTTAAGTAGGAATGCAACGAATATAATATAACCACCATAAATAAAAAGATGCGAGCGAAATAACTTACTTCATTTCATTAATATCAAAAAAGCTTGAAATATGCTTACGGAACAAATGAAATAAACTAGCTTGGGTGATGGTAGCTTATTTATGAGAAGATATGTGGAAGTTACATGCTTATAAAATGTGTTAGAATGAGGCTCGGGCCTTTATTATTGAAAAATAATAAAAAAATCTAAGCGGGAATTGAAAGCCAAGAGTTTGTGGGCATCGTTGGGATTAGTTTGTCATCTAACTTCTTGGGTTCATAACATGGTCATATTATCTTCGTTTTGCGCATATGATACACTTGTTGGAAAGATATCTATGAGTAATAAGAGCGTTTACTATAGTAACGAGCTTGATACGAGCCTCGAAAAATGTTGTTAAGGGGGTAATATCTACTGCGAAGATTCGGGAACAGAAAAACTTCTAAAAATAGTAAATGTGGCTATAAACAAGGAAATGATTAAACAATTTATGGAGGACTAGGAGGAATGGGGCGGTGGCCACCAATATAAAACAATATCACTCCTGCACGAGGATTTAGGAATTAATGGTCCCCATTGCATGCAGAGCATCATGAGGTGAGGAAATTTCTATTGAACCTCGTGTGGTGAACAACACCTTGGTGAAGCGAGTTGGCCATCTTTGACTACTCGATATAGTTGGATCCTCTATTGGAGAGTGTTATTGATATAAATTTCCATGATCTAATTAATTTGGGCATGCTCCATGCGGTCTGGGTTTAGCTCCGTTGGTGTGAGTTGTTATGCAATGTCGGATATTAGTAATGGGAGGAAAGTATGGCCGAAGGCGGTCCACGTGAACATTGGGTCCTGAGCCAAGGAATGGTGGAATTTTTGAGCTCAATTTAATTGCACCTACGGCTTGCGTGATGGTGTAGGACCCATATTGGATAGAGTGAATCTTGCGGTGGGGTAGATGAGGTGCTCCTTGCAAGTATGGCCAAAGTTTTTCTCACCTGGAACTTGTGTGGCACTCGATGCTAATCATGTAACTTCTTGTACTTAGCATTGGCTCTATATAATATGTCATGTACCTATTGGAGGATGTTTTGAATGCACTCAATGAATTTTTTATCCATTTTCGACTTCATACTAAACATGATCTCAATCTACTTGAGTAGCTACGAATGGTATGGAAACATCAATGGGACATAGTGGCTTGAATCCCAACCCCACTTTTGAAAGAGGTTGTGGACAGTTCAACGATGGATAGATATATTGTAATTTTGTTGGAAATAGGGTAGGCTTTCATCCCACGTGCGAGGATGCTTTGAGTTATACATACGCGAATTTTTTATGATCATCCTTTTGACAACCTTTTTTGACCATCAATTTTGGGGGTAGAAAGTCGTGGATTTAGTGAGCTTGGTATCTAGTATCGACCGGAGACTTGACAAAAATGTACTTAGGAACCCATTGTCCTGATATGAGGTAATGGAATATGGGATCCAAAGTGTACCCTAACATGTTGAAGGAATCTTATGAGTGGCTGCTATGATACTGCTTGCGGGTTGCCATAATGACCATCTTACTTAGTGGCTCATGACTACAAAAACACGATTGTTTCCATGCTTAGTATAAGGGAGGACCAACATGTAATCCATGGAGATGGATTCCCAAAGGTTGACTAGGAGTAGGAAGAGGAGTATATAGGCCTTGCTTGTTGATGGTTAGTTTGGCAATGACATAGGTAATTAGGATATGATGTACTTCCAAACATCCTGTCAAAGTTTCGGCTAATCAAAATACTCATGTAGTACGCCCACTTGTTTTCTCCACCACGAAATTTGTAAGCGACCGAGCTTTAGTGTGCCTCCAAATCATCTTGGCATGATCGCTTGAAGGGACACAAAGGTGTCCCAAATGGCATAATGGTGCATCCTGGAGGTGATAATGCGGGAAATTTATTGCCTCCCTAGGAGCGGCAGTGTTGTTGCCAAATTATGAATCACTCTTGTAAAGAGTCGGCCACCCCGAAGTATCATGCCCACAAGAGTCAAAAATAGTGGTCGGCACCATGACATCACGATTGAGCGGGAACGTGCAGCTTGTTTGGTACTACCTTCTTGTACTTAATGTTAAAATGGAGCTGATGAGGTATGTGGACCATCTATGATGGAGATCGTTCTGCAACTTCCCTTGTGTCTGTATGAACAACATGGGTGAGTGGTTTGTGTGGATGAACGTTTCCTTCCCCATAATGTATTGCTTCCATTGTTGATAGACCTTCATAATGTAATACATATCCTTGTCATGGTGGGATCCTTTTGGATTTTGTATGAAAGTGTCTCATTGTGATATTCCATTAGATTCCCCTATTGAGTAATAATTGTACCAATCACATAGTCGAGCCATCTATCTCGGTATAAAATGGTTTTTTTAGTTACGGTAATCTATGCATTGGTGCGGAGTAGAGGCAATAATTCATCTCGGAAAATTCCTTGTTGGGTTCGGACCAAAACTTCTCTTTTCTGTCCTCACTTGAGTGACTTGATTCAAAGGCCAAGTGATATGAGAGAATCAAACATGGACCTATGGTAGAAGAAGTTAGCAAGACCCGAGAAGGTGCAAAGCTATGTTAGAGTGGTTGGGTCTAGCCAATATTGAATGACTTGTATCTTGGATTTTGCATCCACATAAACACGCACCCATAAATTATGCACCTAGATATTGAACCTAGGTCATAACAAAAGTGAATTTTTTCAAATTGGCACACAACTTGTGTTGTCGTAGGGTTTGGAGGACTATCCAAATATGATCGGTGCTCTTCCCAAATTTAGCTAAAGATATCATCCAAATACACAACCACGAATCTTGGTGAAGGGTAATAATATATCATCCATCAAACTCATGAAGGTTGTGGGGGTATTTGTCAACCGAGAAAGGCATGAAAAACCATTTGAAAATTCCCTCCTTGGATTTGAAGGTAGTCTTCCACACATTATAGGGTTCGATTGGCACTAGTGATTGCCAACTTGATTAACTCAATGTTGTTGAAAGATTTATCCCCCTTGAGAGTGGTCCAAAAGCTCATCAATGCATTGGGGTTAGATACCTATTCCGGACATTGATCTTGTTTAGTGCCCAATAGTCAATACAATGTCTCCGAGTGTCTTCCTTATTCTATAGCAGCACGATCGAACTCCAACAAGTTGATGAACTTGTCATGATGTGCCCTTTACGCAATAGCTCCTAAATATGCCTCTTTATTTCATTGTTCTCTGAAAAAAGTGTTGATAGATCGGTCCATTGGGTAGTAGCACACCAAAGTTCATATTGTTGGAGTGGAAAGCTGACTTGATGTAGAGGTACCTCGTGGGTGAGGTGAAGATGTCCTTGTACTCATCCCGACCTTCTCCACTGGCTTCTCTCGCACGGGGGATCCTTTGTATGGAGGCCACTGGCCATAATATTCATCTTTTCATGAGGAGAATCATATGGAAAAACAAATTTACCTATCTCAAAAATGATCTTATTGCATTGCTTGAGTGATCAAAGAGATGGTGGTAGGAAATGCTACCTACGGTATCTGTACAACTTATTCCCAAAAACGATAATAACGATGTGAGGCCTAGACTCATAGACGGCATGTGGCTTCCACAAGTATGGTTGGCCTAATAATACATCAAAAACTTCAAGAGGAGAAACATCATAGAATACCTCATTTATGAAGGTCTTGATGTTATAGGAACAACGACAACGCTGTTAGTTTGACGTAGACGTCTCGTCCTTTGTGAAGCCACATGATGGTGTACGAGATGTAGGTGTGTTGTGGTAGGTAGGCCTAGGTTGCTTCATTACCTCTATTAAAATTAGGTTCTTTTGTCTCCGTTGTTGACAATGAAATGCAACGGAGAATGCTTCACCCCACATCTTAGAATTGAAGAGGCGCTCCCCCTCCTCTACATCTTTGGGGGTCATCCTTTTGGATCTTGATGGTGGCAACAATGGCAGGGCTGCAGTGTAAATAATATTCTTCCCTTCGTCATTCCCCTTGTCGGGTTCTAACTCGGAGTTGGATGATGCATGTCGATTCGAAGCCTTCGACTAAGCACCAATGACTTCTTGGCACGACGATCACTTGTGTTGCAAGTGGGGCTCTTATGGAACTCACACCACTTTCCTGTATCCTTTTTTGTCTTCTACATGCTTTTATTTTCTTGTGGCTTCGGAAGGTTGTACTAGGTCACTCCGCCTTGGAATTTTCCTTTTTTTTCTACTATTTGGGGTGCCTTTCCCTTGCTTTGGATTCATAGATCCAAAGTTTCTCTTCTTTAGTTTAGATTTTTGCTCAATCTTGGCAGCATATCGGTATGCTGCGGAGGAGAGATGTCGAGAAGTCCATTTCCTCCTTAATGTATTTGTAGAAACAAGTTTGTGGTACTTGAGTACCGAATTTTTTTTCTGAATCTTTGATACCCAAATTTGTGCGCGGGGGTATGGAACAAATTCACAGTTGTTGTACATCTTGGTCAGCATTTGTCGTAAGCGTAGTCCATTGTATTCTTAATTCTCCTCATAGATCCCCAATGGATAATATTGTTCCTTGATGGCATGTCATAAATAATTCAGGTGGGTGCGGTGGAAAACAATGAGGTTATCTCTTATCCCTTTGTTCACGATGGGATTCCCACCCGAGTCCTTGACATGGGGGGGGTAGCTTTGAGGAGCACAAACTTAATATTTTCCCTATTGGAGAAACCGTGAACTAAAAAATATCCTTCCAACAAATTTAGCCATCTATCTATGACATATGAATCTATCGGCCTTCAAATATGGGAATTTAAAAGTTGATTGTACCTCGAAGGGAGTGAGCGCCTCGAAGTATTTGTCATTTTAAGATGTATTTTATGGGCATCCACCCAGAAAGAAATTCGGGAAACTTTTTCCATCGTAGCATTCTTCTGTTACTCGAGGGATTCATCGAGCAATATTTTTTAAAGTATATCCGAATCCATAATGTTTATATTCTTTTTCCATGTGATGCCATCAAGGTTTTCGATCCCGATTATTGCAAAGGTTCAACCGGTTCGAGCCCTAACTCCTTATACCTTGACCTCATTGAGGACATGCGAAAAGAAAAACAAAGAAATAACGGACACCTTTGATACCATTGATGCGAACTTAAACAAGAGCGAAAAAAATACAAATATAACCATAAATACAAAGATGCGGTAGAAATAACACTTCATTTTTATTAATAAAAGAACTTAAATATGCTTACGGACATAATGGAAATAAACTGCTTTGGACAATGGTAAGTTATCTCGAGAAGATATTTTGTGGCTACATGTCTGCGAACTATGTTACAATGAGGCTCAATGGCCTTTTTATTGAACAATAAGAAAACCCTAAACAACCAAAACCATAAACAACCAAAAAACCTAACCTTATGAGATGGAATGCTAAGAGTTTGCGGGCCCTTTGGGGTTAGTTGGGTATCCAACTTCCGAATTCTAACTTGGTCATATTATCTATGTTTGGCGCGTACGATACCTCATTGGAAATATTTCTCTAATTAATATATAATTTTACACAACACCATACCTATGGATATGGACCTATTACATACCTCAAAAAAACATCATTTAGGGGGTCAAAAATTGTTACTTGGAAGTCCATGATTGTTGAGAAACACGGCTCCAGAAAATAGAAGAAAAGAGATATCAAAAGCCTTAGAAATAATCCACTTCAAGAGGGAAACCTCCAATACATTACATGAATGAACAATTCTTTTGATGATACAAATAAAGAGCAAAACCTCAGCCTTTTCTAAATATAGGAGTCCATTCAGGGGCCACAATGTAATCCTAGTGGGGCCACTAATGTTACCTATCTAACCTAACAATAATAATGTAAGGGCATAATAATAACAATATGGGGGTTACTAGAGTACAAAAATAACAATAAGGAGAGGCTACACTAACTACAATAAGGGACTACTCTATTAATATAGGGACTTATCATGCGCCCTCATCCTTCGAACAAGTGTTGTCCTCAACGCTTGATTATTTCTTGATGCTTTCTATATACAAATTCCCATCCTCCCATGATGGAATCTTCTACAGAAAGTTCTTCCACTATGCATGAGATACTACGAAATTGATGGTACTGGTAGAGCTATTTTTTCTATGATTATGCTTCATAACTTATTTGGATGTGATAAAGTTGATCTTCTTGTTGTTTTCATTAGATTACGCACCAAAGTTGGAGGTTATCCTTTGAGAGTTGGAGAACATGTACTGTTGATGCTAACAGATTTGATCTTCCACTAATTTATCATCCATATTAGCTATTATTTCAGATCCTTTCTTCAAACACATCCAACTTAGCCTCCATTTAGGTCTGCTTTAAACACATCTATCAGTCATCTTCGTAGCTACTTCGTAAGATCAAGAAACTTAGTTGCACTTAGTACTGTAATTACGATATCTCATACTTCCTTTCTACCTCTTCATGCGTCATATGCACTTAGGCATTTGTTTGAGGAGCTTCAATGGGTATGGAATTATTTTTTGGAGGAATTATAGAACCAAAATGCTTGATAAAAATTCTAAAATCATGCCCTATGAATCACTTCAATTGCTTTTTCAAACAAACGTTATGCGATTTTAAAAACCAAATACACACGTTTTTCTTGCTTTTTGAAGAGCTCGATATTTAAACTGAATTATCTCTGTGATTTTGGATCTTTCAATATTTGAAATTTGTACATGAGGTAGCCCTCTAAATTCTCTTTCGAATGCCATAGGTCTCACTCACGATTTGGATTCCTCAAGGAAAAAGGATTATGTCTATATCGCGAGTGACCTAATCATGGACTAGTTGAGTAGAGTTAGACTTGTATGACTTGTCATCGCGATGTCCTAGCATTTCGTTCCTTTGGATCTGTAAATTTATAGAAAATAAAACTAAATTCCACATACTTCGAGTCAATTTTTACAAAATTCCAATCCGATGCTCTGAGAGAGAGAGTTATGCGGTTTTCCCACGATCACCTCTTTGAGATAGAAATTCGGGAGCACTGAACAAGACCTAAATTCCACGAGATCATATCTTTGAAAAATATTGAAAACCAAGCTCTAAACATGTTTTGGCGATGTTCATAGGATTTTAAAGGCTTCACACTCTAAGAAATTTCAAACTTACAGTTGCACCTTCGTATGAAAGAAGATTACTTAACTGGCGAAAATTGCGCGACCTAGACTTTTCTAAGTGAGAGAATCAGGGCTGCAAGCACTAACTTCACAGATCATATCTTCGAAAATATTGCGAACCAATACTCATGAAATTTTGCGACGATGTTCCTAAGGATTTCAGCTTCACACTCTAAAAATCTGTAGCTTACTGAACCTACATGGGAAAAAGCGTTATGAAATGAAAATTCTACGATGACTTTCTGATGTTGGAAGGCGGCGAAACCCTGAAGAATCCGAAACATGCTATGATACCAAATGTTGAGAAACTGAAAGCTCCAAAAAATAGAAGAACTGCATATGTCAATGCCTTATAACATAATGCCAGATTTGAGGGGGCAACCTCCAAGTACATTGCATGAATGAAAGAATTCTTGGATGATCATGTAATATTCAAAATTTGCAGCAACTGAAAAGCAAATTGAAATATTAGATTTTGATCCTGTCACCTAGCGAGAGGAGATAAATGGGACAAAATGAAGGAGGCCCATGAATGATAAAATATGAATAAATTCACACCTTATTAAGGGAAGGATATCACCTTAGGAGCTGGTTTTACACTTCCAAGTGTCAACGGGGGAGCAAATGTGAATGGGAGACATAGTCAAGTTTGACTAAGTCAGAGCATCCATTCTTGAGAGGAAGAAACACTGCAAGTATAACTGAGCTCAATGTGAACAAGGATCGGCCTGAAACTACATATGAGAACTAGATTGAAGATTCTTTAGTGTGAAAAGAGGCATAGTAGGTGGATTCAGTTCACGGTTGACCAAGTCATAACAATGTTACAAAGAGGAGGGAAAACTAGCTGAGGCGGTGCTTGGTTTTGAGAAAGGGAAGCTTCACTAGGGAAGTCACCTCAACGAGTTAGTGTGCGGGTGCGGGGTGAGGCTCACCAAAGATGAGCGAAGGTATATGCATCAAAGGTATTGATTCATGTATTCAATAGCCCATTTTGGTCTTGTGACTACTAGCAAGCTTCAATTTGTTAGCCTGAGAGATTCTTTGCTACTTTAGCTAGTGCAAAGAATTCCGTGTTGGAATTCCATCCTCTCTTTAGATCATCTTGCTTAAGGGATCAAAGAGGGAGTTAATTGAGCTTCATTTCAGAATTTTTCTCTAGGCCATTCATGCGCATACTCAGCCACGATCGCGATCTCGCTTCAAAAAACTACGTCTTTCATGTAGGGCAAGCGACGTGCGGCAGGGGGTTGCACCCTTTGATTTCTATCGTAGTCTTTGATGAGGAGGTGCTCATTTTCCATCTAGGAGATCTAATAAGAATTATTTTGGTCATATTTATGTATTTTTCAGTCTATCATAATGTCATATTCAGCCATGTATCATCTGGGGAGAAATGCGGTAAGCTACGTTATTATTTAATGCCCAGTCTTTGCTTGTTATTCATGTATATTGCCGGAGGAAACTTCTTAGCGGTGTCTTGTTTCTATTGTATAAGAGTTAAACCTCCATTTATCTATTGTTTGATTAACTATAAGTTTCATACTCAGAACTTATTTCATCATTTTCTAGTAGAAAACCCTCATTATAATAATGCATTCTTCTTGCATTAATAGTTGTAGCATGAGCTAGGATATGACGCTTTGGCTATTTGCGTGCATTGACTTGGAGAGATGCTATTTATATGAGCTAGAATGATTTGTTTCACCTAAAATTCTGCATGTGAGATGTATATCATGTCTTATAAGGGATCCAAGTCCCATTTATCACTTCTATATTTTTATTTTATGAAGACAACTATCGATGCTCTATATTGCTGCATTTCCCCACTAGGGAAGGAGGGATATAGATCATCCATTGTATAGCAGAGGATTCTTTACATCTCGTGGTATGATGTCATTTGACATATCAATGATTCCATATACATTTCCATGGTCACTAGTTTTCTGAAGCTCCACTATTGGTAATATACTCACATTATTCCCAATAGTATAGCTATTCCCAATTTGGGATATTACTGTGATGGTATCAAAAAGTTGCCACCATCTTGGCTCGGCACACTATGGATTGCGAGATCCAATCGAGGAAGATAACAAGAAGAGGAGAAAAAATTATCGAGAGGATGAGCTTACTCTCATCCATTTTCATATCCAAGAATAAAGAAGAAGAGAAATGCATTGAGACTTCAAGAGGGTTTACGGGGAGGAGAAGAGTTGCGGTGAGACCTATCAGAAGGTTTCAAATGAAGCGAGGAAGATGCATGCACTTCCTATTCTCATAGAGGAAGGAGAAAGAGGGATCATCACTTAGAGCATGAAAAGGTCGATTGGGTATTTGTGCGAATACAGCAGTTCCAACCTAGGGCTTCCAAACGAGACCCTAGAGTTTCCTCAATTTATTGAGCTAAAGGAGAAGAAAAGCAGACCATGTAGCAAAGGGAGAGATGTAAAGGCAATAGGTTCCTATATGTATACATTTGATAGGTCAAATCACGGATAGATTTTTGGGCAAGAAAGCTTGAGGCATTCTTCCTACTGTCATCTAGTGGTAGGAGTGGGAGGCGGTAGAAGTTTCATGTTTCTATCTGGAGGGTGAAACCAATGCTTGGTGGTGTAGATCCCTCAAAGCCACACTAGAGAGTGTGAATTAGTTGTTTACGAGTTCGATCAGAGAGTTGGAGTGGAGCGAACCTTTGATGAGAGAGATCGAGAGAAAGAGGATACACACCACCATGGGAGGAGACATGTGCCGGCGCTATCATAGCCTTGGAAGAGCAACCCTGCTACATCGGGGAGTTAGGGAAACCAATACATTGGAGGGAGGAGCCTTTGTAGCACTACCTTTGGGGGTTCCCTTATAACCCAAGGTCATGGGAATCCATTTCCACTTTTAGTTATTTAATGTGAAATCCTTCATAAAAGTTGTGGAAATATGTATTCATATGCAGCCAAGGATCCAAAAAATATTATGGGGTAGGGCGGGAACAGGCCTGCCTTTGTGCTAGCTTGAATGGTTCAAGGGAAGCGGATGAACCATCATTCTCATGCAGACCCTGGTGAGTGGCACAAAACCCTTGAGGTTGAAGTGTGATATTTTGGAGGGTACGTCATGAACCTTGAGATGGAGTATGACGGCAATAATTATACCATGTGAGAAGCTGATTGGTAGTCGTGTGTCAAACAATAACAGCAGTGAGGGGATTTTTCTTTATCTACCTTTGGGTCTTGATGGATTCAAGATGTGTCGCATGGACATGAGATCTTCTCTAAGAGATCTCCAGAGGAATATGCATTGCAACATTTCACTGGCATGTAGAGGAGAGGAACTAATGTGTGAGAGGAATGACGAAAGAGCATCCACAGTGATTAGAGTGGATGTGGGGGAAGAGCAAGAGGTGAGTGAGCCATTTTGCCAAATTTCATGACTTACAGGGGTAGTAAAGAGGCAAAGCTACGTTGGCTACTCTGAGAGAGTTTGGCCATCATGCGCAATTGCATGATATTTCTTCTAAGGGTATGAGAGGAGGGAGATAACTTGGCGGATACTTGCATCATGGGGCAGCAAGGAGTAGTGGGTGCATTATGATGATGTGATCATTATGTTTCCACCACATGAGATGTATGATGGAGGTATGATGTGGGGTAGCAAAGAAATTTGTATGTTTTGGAGGATTGAGAGAGAAAGGGCGAGAATATGCTCTCACATTTTGCATGATGTTGCAATGGGAGGAGATGGAAACATTATGCAGAAGAGTATTTCAGACATTAAACATGTTAGAGGATGGATTTATGAGTTGGTAGGAGCCTATTTGCATACGGCATCAACAACTTGTCACTTTGGAGCGAGGATTTTGTTGATGGAGTGTTCCCGAGGATCACTTCACATCTGATACACTTGGGGAACATGGAGGAGGTGAGGCGCGAGTAGTGGATGGAATCCTCGTGTTGTGGTATGTCACATACTTGGCTGTGGACTTCCAAGCATGAGGAGATCTTCGGGCGACATCATAGTATTATTCCTCTTCAAAGGAGTATGTCCTGTCACTATGGAGAGCTCATTTATGGATCACTGTCACCTTCTTACATCCTTACATGGTAAAGATTTTTGTTTCATGAATTTGATTGATTGTTCAATACAATATTTGCATACTCTTTACCTTTTCATTGTATGATGCATATGCTCTACAAAGAGCAAAGCTTTTTCTTTTAGGCTCCATGGTCTATTTTGTGTCCATCTATCATGATGGATATAGCCATTACTTTATGATCACAGGGCAAGTATCGTGGTTACTTTATGTGCTCAATTGACATATTCAGCCATCTACTATTTACTAGTGGGTGTGAGTGACTTCATACTAGCCATTTTTCCAAGGGGACAACTTGCCCATACCATTCTACTGCTGTCTGCGTTATGGGGAAGACTATCTTGTGACCACTTGGGGAGGCTGTTAGGTACCTTTAAGCACCACATACAAACCTTCGGTATTTCTCTCTTGTATGATGCTAATCATGATCCTATTTTCTGATACTATTCTTGCCTATATGAGGAGCATGATTGAAGGAGGGAACACATGGAGTGGATGAATGTATCTGCGGGAGGAAGATCCCCACACTTTCCGCATTACATGTTCTAGGGGGAACATGGGGAAGAGTAGCATAGCACTCTGCAACAAAATATTTGTTTAGTACTTATTATAGAGGGCCATGAGATGTATGGGAGTACCATATGATGGTGATTTCTTATCCATCATGTATGAGATGGTTTGGGCGAGCTTGATGCCGTAGTGCGGGAAAAAGGGACACTTTCCAAAGGTCTAGTTACCTTCTTGCCATTGGAGGGCAACATGTATTGCATTCCAAGATCAGAAAATACCCCTACAGCTTGTTTTAAGTGGAGAGGGAAGAAGCGTGGGGTAGGCTAATACTGTCTACCATGACCAGCAATGTTAGCCCACCTACTTTTCCAAAGCTTCGAGGGTGGAGGATGATTTGCATGAGTCACCAATTTGGAGGGTGACTCATCTTTGCTTGGTTGATAGCTTGTGGGAAGAGATTCAAATGGGGATTATGAATCCCCAGTATATCTTATCAGCCTACATGCTCCCCAAGAGGAACTTCAAACATCCCATTTTTTCCTCCATTGATGATCCACTACTCTACATAATGTGACTACTTGGATGAGCTTACACACTTGGGAGGGGCAACTTGGGAGATATGTTGATCGATCACGACACAACTTGATCTTTGGAGGCTTTCATATGTTATGTAGGTTTCTATAGGGGAGAAGAGTTCTCTTCAGGTCCTATCCTTGCGGTTTCTTGAGGACAAGAAACATTTGGGAACGGGGACGCATATTCCAAAATTTGGAAACGAAGCAAATTGGAATATTAGATTTTGATGCTTTCTACGTAGGAGAGGAATAAATGGGAAAGGGAGGCCCATGACATAAGTAAAATATGAATAAATTCTACACATAGTATGGAAGGAGATCACCTTAGCAGGCTGGTTTTACACTTCCAAGTGTGCATGACAAGGGAAGAATTAGATGGGAGACATAGTCAAGTTTGACTAAGTCAACATCTCATGTCTTGCAAGGAGGAAGAACGCTCTCAAGTAAACTAGCTCGAATGTGAACAAGGATCAGCTGGACACACATATGAGAACTAGATTGAAGATCCCTTAGATGTGAAAAAGATGAAATTGCAGAAGGTGGATTAGATTTCCATTTGACCAGTCCGCATCCGATTTAGTTACAAGGAGGAAGAAACTAGCTAGGGGCACTTTGCACGGTTTTGAAAAGAGTAAGCTTGCACTAGGAAGTGACACTCAACATTGTGTGGGGTCCGAGGTGAAAGAGGAAAACTCACCAGAAAGATAAAAAAGAAGGCATAGCATCAAAGGGATTGATTCATTTATTCATCCATTTTGGTCTGTAGTGACTTGACTAAGCTTGAGTTTGTTTAGCGGAGTTGTTACCTTGCTTAGTGACCGAAGAATTCCGTGTGGGAATTCCATCCTCTCTTTTAGATCAACTTATTAGGGATCAAAGGGGAGTGATTTGAGCTTCATTTCAAAATTTGGCTTAGGGCCATTCATCCATACTCAGCCACGGCGTATTCTCCTTCGTGAAAATTGTGTCTATTGCATGTTAGGGTGAGACGTGAGCGACAAGGTTTCACCCTTTGATTTTATGCTAGTGTTTGAGGAGGAGGTGCTAATTTCCCCCAGGGGAGATCTAATAAGAAGGCCTTTGGCCATATTATCTATATTTTTCAGATATATAAACTGTCATATTCAGCTCATTTATAAATGTCTGAAATACTTAATGCTTGCATTATTTTACACGAGTCTTTGTACATTCATTATGTATATTCTTTGAAACTCTTTACTGAGTGTCTTGTTTTTCTTTCTGGCATAAGAGGTTAAACCTCCATTTATCTATTTTTTGATTAATATAAGTTTCATATCAGACTTATTTTATCATTTTCTAGTACTAAATCCTCATTATAATAACGCATTCCTTGCTTGAGTGGTGCTTTGCATGTGCATTAGGCTATGGGGTTTTAGCTTACTTTGAGAGTTTTGCATTGACTTGGGAGACTATGTTTATATGAGCTAGAATGATTTTTTCTCACCTAAAATTATGTCTTTAATGTGAGTTGTATATCATGTACTAGTATAAGGGATACAAGTCCCTTTTCTCACTTTTATAGCATTATTTTTACAGAAGACAACTATTTATGCTCATCATATTATCTTGCATTTTCACACCGGGAAGGGGAGGCTATAGATATCATCTTGTTGCTTTGAGGTTCTTTCATTTGTATAAGGTATGATGTTGACTAGAAATATAATTATATGCTCTACAGTTTCTACAGTGACATCATGGTTTCTAAAGCTCCACATTGAGTAATAACATTTCACATTATTCCCAATGATGTGTAGCTACATTCCCAATTTGGGATATTACAAAAATGACAAAAAACCTCCTTTCTATATAAAGGGAGTCCATGGGGTCACAATGTAATCCTAGTGGGGCCATAATGTAACCCTAGGCTGACCTAACTGATATAATCAGTAAGGGCACAATAATAACAATATGGGGGTTACGGGGGGTACAGCAATATGATAAGGGGAGGGCTACACTAACATATATCAGGGATCTACACTATTAATATAGGGACTTAACTTATTTTAGACCCCAAAAACACTACTAAAATGTTTATATGTGGATATCAAAAAAAGGAAGCTGATGAAACATTACTGAGTGATGTCTTAGGTGGAATAGCAGAGAGTAAACTTACACACTATCCATCTTTTACGGATCGGGAAGAGATAAAATGAGGATTTGTGCACTATAATAGCCTCACTAGGCTACTAGCCTCACTTATTTGTACTTGCATCATTTTCCATTAGATAAAAAGAGCATTGCAAGCTCACCTTGCAACTAGGATTTCTCATTGAAATGTGTTGAGGATATATATTATGTCAATTATGATTATTTATTTCATTTGTCTCTATTTTATGAAAATTTGAGGAAAGATTTGCATGCACTACACTGATTAGTCAAAATAAATAACAAATCAAGAAATCTAAGGAGAAATAAACCCTCATGAGTAGCTAGATTTTAAATTTTGTAATATATTTTAGTAGATCTATTGCTTTGACATAAATAGACCAATCGGAATATCACGATAGTTTACAAATCATATTCGCTATAAAGAGGGATCTATAGGGTACTATATTGGGGAGTTACTTTGGGGAGATGCTAGACTAGATAGTGAAATTCACAAAACCCCAATCATGGTAAAAAATTATGTGAATAACCCTCCTAATCCTACAAAGGAGAGGTTTTCTCAAGTGGAAGCACAAATTGTAGATATAAACCATAATTTGAGCCTCCTCATTGCGACACGACCAATATAGCTTGGATTATCGACAGGCGAAGACGGGAGTTACTCAAATAGTAGAAGGGGATCGATCGGAGGAAGATTCGAAGAAAAAGAATAAATAGCGAACGAGCTAAAGAACAAACGTGGAAAATACCAACCCGAGTTCAAGTGCTCACTGTGAACCATTCACAATTCCTATTAAAAATGGTGGCGAAGTTTGACATCAATTTGTACCAGGTGATATTAACGCTTTGAAGTTAATATCACTACTTGTAGTCAATTATAAGTTTATTTTAGTGTCCATCATATAGAGGAAGAACATAATATTTTGTATAGCTGTGGACTAGTTGAGAGGAGTTATTATCTTACCTAGAGGAAAATACACACACATACCTTCGAAGGATTTGGGAAGAGAGATAATCTAGTGCCTAGGTGGTAGGATTTCAAAAATATCCTTAAAAGCTGTACAATTTTACCGTATCATGTATGTAGAGGAACTAATGCATACAGATAGCACTACTATTTCATGCATAAGAAAATAGTTGGAGTGTGAGAATACACCACCATGTTAAAGAAAACAACTGTACGTAATGTTGGGGTATCTCTCCAAAAGAACCCGGATGCTAATCCTCAAGTATTTGGGGTTTCTACACAAAAAACTATCGAAAAAATGTATGTTTCTTCCAACATACGATTGATCTACTGAGGTTTTTTGCACCTTCATGATAGCATAGCTAAACATAGGCCATAAGAAAGGGAAATCAGTTGGGTCAAATCAAAAGGAGCACCAAGATGCTTCTAAGGAGGGGATGAAGAAGTGGAAAGGGGGAAAGATAAAACTATGGTAGCTACTAACACACTTGATATGTAAATTTCCCTATACAACTTCATATGTAACGACGTGAGTGAAGTAGCCATACGGAGGAGAAGTATTGGTAGTTTCATTTAGAGATGTAACTTGAAGAACAAAAAGAAACATGTAAGAAAAAAAACCTCATGAGTCCTATGATTCAAGCAACCAGAGATTGAAATTATCTCGGATGTGGATGAGAATATCATATGTAGATTAGTGCATAAGGAGAGGTGAATTTGGGTATCCTTCATGTTACACCATTTTTTGGTCCATCTAACCTTTCATCATTAGATGGACCCAAGTGCACCACGTAAGACAAGTTTTACCCCAAGTAAAATTGCTTTCACTATGTTAATTAGGAAACCCAAAAAGGAATAATTAATTAAACCATAATTTAATTATTATTCCCAGCCATGTTTAACCCAAAAACAAAGAAATTAATGAGATAAACCCATAGTTATCTTATTATTTTCTAGGAATAATTATTTAAATAATATTCCTTGTTAAATATGACCAAATCAACCACCATTAATTAAATAAATCATTATTTATTCGATTATATCCCAACCACTTCCTTAAAAAGATAAATAAATCATTTATTTATTTATTCTTCACTAATCAAGGGATTTGACCCAAGTCAAAACACCCTTTCCCTCCAACAAATAATAATAAAATATTCCATAGAGGTGGATCTAGATTTGATTAACATTATTTTAATCATGCACCAAGATCTAGAATGACCCAATATTTTGTTATAAATAGGAGGGTTTTCCCCATCATTCTTCACCTTTTGTTGCCTATTAGATCACTCTCGATCTATACACTTGGTCTCATTTCTACCATTTTGCTCCCATTGAGCTCTACTTTCTGCATTGGGTTTTCTACATCTACAAGAGAGAGAAATCTTAGATCTGAAGTGCTGAGGACTACAAAGAACCCATCCCATTGAGGAGATCTGGATACACCTTCTTGTTTCCTCCCAGGTGCCCCGTAATATAAAAATTCATTCAAAAATCGTGTTCTTGTCTTGTCTGTTGGATGCATGGAGCAAACTCTTTACTTTTCTGCTTAATATCTTTCCATTTATAGATCTGTTTGTTGCAGCACTTTAACTACTAATTGCAGATCTGAAGATGTTTTGCAGCCATTATTGTTGTTAGGGCTATTAGTTATGCGTAGCTAAAGTGGTTCTTTTCGTACACTTCGACGAAGAATTCATACTAACAAATGGCGACTCCACACGGGTTTTAAATTACGACCGCTGTCGTTTTTCATATTCCTGCATATCCAGCTACTTCAGGCCCTAGGGCTTCTTTTCAGCCGCTTAGTTTTCCTCTTTTTATGTCATTTTTCTCACATAAAACCCTAAAAACTTAAAATTTCTAACTTCCGTGTGTTTCTGGCCCTATTGCGCAGGTAAGCGACACCAGCCGCAACTGAGACGACAACTTTTCTGAAAATCTGCCGCCGAGACAACCGAAACGGGGGGGTCGCACTTTTTGGCCCTAAACCTGCGACCTGGACCTCCAGGTCGCACTTTTCAGCCTGTTTTCTGCGACCTCAACTCAGATCAGGTCAGAAACTGCGACCTGACTTTTTTTCCAGCATTTTTTCTGCACTTTTTCTGGGTTTTGCTGCAGCTTCTGCCAGGGTTTTCCAGCCTCTGTCTCAGCCCGCCTTGACCAAGATCTGATCTATTTTTGCTCATCTAAGTGGGAACCCAGCCCCTTAGGGCTTTAGTACCCTCCACTTTTTGTGGAAGAGTTTTAGATGTTTCAGCCGTCGGTTTCAGAGCTTCAGCCCCCTCTTTTCCAGATATGTTACCTCACTTTCAGATCCTTTGAAATCAGCCTCTTTTCCTTTCAAATCACCTCTTGTCGTTTTGTTTGGTCCTCCTCCGAAGGCCTCTGCCTTGCCCCCCCGGTTTTTTGCTGATTTCCCTTTTCCAGCCGCCTTGCCTCTGTCTCTTGGCTGTGATCTGCACCCCTTGTCTGCAGCTTTGTCCTCCAGATCTCTGTCCCCTTTGACCCTAGATCTGTCGAGCTTCCTTTGTGTGTGTTTCCATAGTTTTTCCCTTTCTTTTCAGCATAGTTGTGAGAGACCCACCTTCTGGGGTTAGATAGATGCACAATTAGCTGTTATTTTTCTGTTATTTCAGCATTATATATTGTTCTCCGTAGGTTTATTTTCAGCTACGCAGCACACTTTTTTCTTGCTCTCAAAACGGAAAGGGTTTAAAAATTAAAATTAACGCACGCCACACACTGACCCTAAGCGAAGAAGCGCCCGGTTAACACCGCCTGGCAAAGACTCTAAAATCAATTGTCACTGCACCTTTTCTGCCCTTGACCTGATTTGATTCTGTCCCTTTCTGCCCCTGTCGGTTTCCTTCTTCCTGTCATCATTGCGCCCCCAAGGCGCCTTTCCCGGAGACTTCTTGGCCTTCATCCTCAGTTTCCGGTTGATCGACCTGCTCCGCACCGCCGTCGTCGAGCCATTCCACCTTCGAGTCCGCACTCCGACTCCTCTCCTGATTCATCGGGTCCCCCTTCTCCTTCCGGTTCTCCCCCTTTTATCTTCACCATGTCCGGATCAGGTTCTCCCGGCCCCAATGCCGGCCCTACTTCTAGCGGAACCGTCACAACCACTACTCCGGCCACCCCCTCGTGTCGTACACGTGGTGCCCTCAAATTTCTCCCGAGCTTCCATCAATTGATTAATGCCCACCAAGCTACCCTCCGATATCCCTAAGTTCGAGGGCCTTAATGGCGAAGACCCAACCAATCACGTCCGGTCTTTCCACATGTGGTGTTCCTCCAACTCCATTACCGATGACTCCATCTGTCTTCGTTTGTTCCAACGCACGCTTACCGGCGAAGCTTCTAAATGGTATGTCGAACAGACCACTTCCTCCCATACCACGTTCAAGACTCTTGCCCAAGCCTTTTTGTCGTACTTCCAGCTCCCTCTCCGATACGACACTGGCACGGAGCTCTTGACTTCATTTAAGCAATCCTCTTCCACACGCCTTTCTGCCCATGTTCAGGAATGGCGACGAAGACGGGGCTTATGTCGAGCCCCTCCCTTTGAAGATCGGGTTTACATGGACTGGTTCCTTCGCACCCTCCCGTCTCCCATCGGAAAAGATGTCGCCTCTCACTTTCCTCAATCTGAAGAAGCCGCCCTCCAAATAGCTTTAAAATATGACCTGATCTACGCTCAATCCGGTTATGTTTATACCGTTCTTCCTGACATCCCCAGGCCCGGTGGTGCTAACGCCCCGGGGGCATCTCATTCCGCCGACGGTATTGTTGGATCTCTTTCCCACCCATCTGCTCACCCTCCTATGAGCTATGGTCTCCCTCAGGGAGGGGCCAGCACCTCCAGCACTCTTCCCCCTCCCGGCAACATGTATCCAGGATACGACATGCCTCCTCCTTTTGCCCAACCTCCTGCTTACCTCAATGTCGCCCAACCCAACCCTTACTTTTATCCACAGCCTGGTGCACCAGCTCCTCCAGCATATGCGCTTCCGCCTCCCTTGCCTCCTCACAACCCTCACCAGCACTTACAACCCCCTCCACGGCAAGTATTTGCACAGCAGGGTGCGCTTAATAACCCTTCTTCTCAAAGAAGGCGGCGAGGCAACCAGAACCCATCTGCCCCCGGTAACCGAGGACCCAATTCTGGTGTGGACCCTAACACTAGCAACTGAACCCTGTGGCATTCCGCCTGTGTCGGACAGCAAATGCACAAACAAGCCCGGTTCGTGTTTACGGTCACTACACTCTCCCTTGTCCTCTCTTACCCTGCACGCGACAGATGTGGGAGTCTCAAGCCACATTGCGCGGACAACATGCCTCCCCTCATGCTCCTCCTAATGTGGCCACTACCCAGCCAGCTGTGTTCACTAATCCTTTCCCTCAACAGGGATTCGTGGCTACCCAACCCCCCGACAGCCATGTAGCCACCCCCTCGTCCATTTCTGGTTCCTCCGATTACCAGATCCTTATGATGCGCTCCGATCCTTCCCCTTCCGTCGACCTTCACCTTCAAACTCGGTCTCGCCAGTACCCCAAGCCTCCTGCTCAGTCTGCTCCCGAGCCTCCATCTTCAGGTTCTACAGAGCCTCTTTCGACATCCAGTGGCCCCTTACACATCCCTCAACCCAAAGTTGAGGTTCATTCAAAGATTCCAAAGGGCCCATTACGCCAAAATGCTGCTTCCGGTCAAGCCGCTCAATCGTATAGTATAGTAGATGATTTGGCGCAATCCCCTGCTGCCATTTCCACACTGGAACTCCTCCAGTCGTGCCCTTCTCAAAAGAAGGCTCTACTATCTGCCGTGGGCGCTGTTGATCCTGCCGATGACCAAATGATTGTTTTCGACGCCACTCAATCGGACCACCCTCCTCTTCCTCCTTCCGTTGCTTTCCAAATCCCAGTCAAAATCCGGAACGCCACTGTATCCCGGTGTATAATTGATGAGGGGGCATCCACCTGTGTGATGTCCGCTTCGGTTTGGAAGCAACTCGGATCCCCTGAGTTGGCCCCTTCCACGATCACCCTCCGAGCGTGGGATGGTCATGCCTCCCAGCCTATTGGCCTGTTTCGTAACTGTCCCATCACCCTCGCCGGTAAGACTGTTTGCGTTGATGTCGAAGTCATTGACGCCCCTCTAGACTACAACATTCTATCGGGGCGAAGCTACACCTATGCCATGTCTGCTGTCCCATCCGCGGTCTTCCGCAAGATGTCTTTTCCACATAATGGAAAGATAGTCACCATTGACCAGCTATCGTATCATGAGCCGCCGTCTCCATCCGCCTCCGAGACGACCATCTCTTTTGTAGCCAACAAGCAAACCGTCGATTCTTTGACCAGTGTCTCCCCCGGCGTCTACAAAGATTCCACCCTGCTTGGTACTTTTCCTTCACCTTCTCCTATTACGGATCCCGGCTTGTCGAATATTTGCATGATGCAATCGTCTCGGGCTGCCACTGTCGCCGGCTGCCCTCGGCTAGTCGCACCCTCCCAGCCCTCCCGCAACCCGCTCTAGCCATTCATCTCCGCCCGGCTGGGACCTCCTCCTTCCGGCCCTCCCCCCTACGAAGTGGTATCCACGAAGACCTCTTTATCCTCCGGGCTGTTTCGACCTTAACCATCTTGGAGTCGTGCCTCCCCGGTCACTACCTGTGCAGACGGATCCTTCTTGGCTCCCTCCGGGTATAATGCATCCCCCGTCATGGCCACCCTCTCTTCTTGTTATGCCGTGCTCGGCTTTGGCACACCAGCCCCAGCCGCCTGGTCACTAAACCTTACATGCTTTGACCTGGGTTACAAGCAGTCCCCAACTATCACAGCCATGTGCCCCAGCACCTCCAGGATCTCCCCTTCTCACTGTGCCTCCCAGGAGGAGGGCTGGCAAAGCCAGGAGGATATCGTCCGGCCCCCAACATCAGTCCCTTCTGACCACCAAAGCCCGCCATTCGATCACATGGGTCAGTGTCGTCGCCCATGCCACTCACGGCGTGCGGTTGCCTACACCAAGCTTGTCAACGGAGACATTCCGGCTCGATCTCCCGGAAGTACATGTCACTATCCCCGACTCCCTCCCAAAACTCAAACACTGGCACAAACCACCCACTTGTGCCTTGTGCGATTTTCCACGGCCATTACACCCACCTGCGTCGCCTTGACGAGTACCATTCCTCCTTGGACTTGTACGCGGGTTCGAGCCGCTTCGATCGGACCGGAGGATATTCACATTCCGCCTCCACATTTGTTGCGCCAACGAACCCTCAATCACCATTTGTACTGTCATCATCCATGAGACCATTGGGAAGCATTCCATCTGAATCCTCCCACAGTGACCGCTTGACCTTCCTTCGGCGGTCATCTGATAACATCGGTAGATCCATTATCTACTTACTCTTCGGTCACCCGTGTGGCCGTGCGCATGTGAACCTCTCTTCTCATAATGATGATTCGAGCCACTTCACCACGTCGAGTAGTTCTTCTTCCACCTAGTCACCCCATCTTCTATCCACGATGACGACATTATGGAAGAAATTCCTGCCCACGACTTCATACATTCCCCCTTACATCGAACCCATGCGTTCCCCACCACGTCCACCTTGTGGTCATTACATCGAAAGCCAATGTTTGGGTAAGGGGCACCCACATTTGAGAGACCAAGAGAAGCCATTCTCCACCACTCTCCTAGTGTATACGGTCGTGTTGACTCTAGACCCCGTATTCTTCCACATTTAGAAGAACCTCTAGAGTCCCATATCATCGAGATCACTCTCGGGACGATACCCCTTATCGTTCCCTCATCTTATCGGCAACCCGATCTCTTAGACATTATTATTGACCAACCTATAGCTTTTCTACGAGAGCATCGGTTCATTATCTCCAAATCCTCCTTTTAGGATAGTAGCCAGTGTATGCCAATTCGGAAACTTAAAGTCCATTTGATCCCTATATACGGTACCAAAAGAGATTGGTAACACTCCATTTCCTTTCTCTACCTTTGCATAACCATAACGAACAAATGGCACACTACATCATTAAAATGTGGTTAGATTCCCCTTTTTATAAATACATTTTTGGCATGCCCACGGCATATCACACAAACTCAAAAAATGGGAGACACCACATAACTACATACATCCTTTGAGGGCACCATCGCATACATATACTTACGACATGCCCATAGCATGTTCCAAAAAGCAGGGCACCATACGCCCCCCATACATATACATCGAGCACGCCCATAGCATGTTACAAACAAAATCCAAAAAGCGGGGGCACCATATGCGCCACGATACGGGGGCACCACTTGCCCACACACATCGAGAGGGCACCATGCCCCTATATGCGGCAATACACGACGAACGCCTTTGATCCGCACGGATCTGCGTCGAGAAGTGTTCCCGGATCCCTCTCTCCCCGAGTTGACCCGCAACTACGCCATACTGCACAACCACATTCTTTTTGTCCAGGGTCATATCGGGAAAACCATAACCACACACCATGACCCAACTCTTGACCATCAAAAAACGGCACCAAGCCCTCCTCGTCTCCCGAATTCGCGGTTTACGCCATTTACTGGACCCGGAGTCGCACTTTTTGCCCCCAAACTGCGTCTACCAGGTCGTACTTTGCCCCAAAAAGTGCGGCCGACATAGAGATGAAGGAGGGAGGCTGTTCTGAGGGGGTTTTTGGGCCCTAAAATGCAAATGTCATCCAACAACATGCCGAGCAAGGTTAGGCCTCGTACCTCCAATGACGGATCTCGCTTCCAACGGTCGGTTTGTCGCTACGTTCGGCCACAGAAAGATTTAGGGCCACTTCTCTCCACATTCACCACAACAACAACAGCAAATGAATGATTTTGGAGGGAAAAGGCACTCATTAAGAGAACCCATGTTTCTCATTACGCACATTGCGCAACCACAGTAGCCCTAGTTCGACGAGCCGTCGGCACCATTGAACAGATCTCTGAGAGCTCTCAAATGGGTTTTAGTTAGTTTTTGAGTGATTTGATACTTCACCCGGACACATTTTTTCCACGAAGGGTCACTTCACCGCTCCTTAAAAATCAAATTTCCTCACTTACGGCTTACTTGTACTTGGGGCACCATATCGCCCCTTACTTGTTCATGTTCGTGTTGATTTTTACGTCATGAGTGCCCACCTTGTACTCATACTTCCAGCAGTCCCCCATTGGGACGCTGCTGTGTGGCAGCACTATCATGTCGCCCTTGTTTAGAGCATGCGAGGTTGAGTCATCATTGCATTCATGGAGTCTATCCGCGGCCTTTTTTACACCCTACTATAGCCCTCCATTCTTTTGGCTTGGTTCCTCTCTTGTGTCGCATATCATGACCTTCGACCCCACTTGTCTATCCTTTCGATATTGTGCCGGTCGACGCCATGTCATTCATGCCCTTTATGCTCTAACAAGGGAAGTCGTCCACAGTTTCAGCCACTCCATCCTTCCCATTTCCACCATCATCATTAGTCGTCGAGCCAATCAGGTGCGCTCAGTATCTGTTCGTTGCTCTCAGTGCCTGTAGTTGAGGGATCTCTCATTTGCACTCACCTACGGCGGACCTCCTTATATCGACATCAGCACATTTATTCCGAAGCAAGGTCTGAAAGGCGGTGTACCTTGGTTCCGACTTCCACTTTGTTCGGGTGCCTCGGATCGGGCGGGGGATCTCTCACTTCCGCGACTTTGACGATTCGCTTCTCTGATCTCCTTTTCGAGCATGATCGAGATTGCGTATCAGCGGAGCCAAGTCCGGTGACCCGGCGGCGGCTCTTGATGATTCCGGGCGTGTGCTGCAGATGTCTCGAAGCCCTCGCGAGGGGGTGGCCTGCGGGTAGCCCCCACACATCGCCGGATGCCCTCATCTCATTCGCAGGCCCTTTGATGCCGCTCCGAATTGTCATGATGATGTTGGGCCTTAGCCACTTGCTGAGCACCTACGCTATGATTTGCATGTATCGGGTTGATTTTTGTGAGCCCTTCCCCATATACAAGAGGGGCATTTGGGGTTTGCTGTGTACATTTGTCTCATGTACTCGGATCAGTATTGTGTCTAGTCCGTGGATCGTTGCTCCCGGGCACTGTGACATGTATGTGAGACTCTGTCATTGATATTTTCTATCTGCCCGTATGATGTGTGCCGGCTATACATCGTATGGTTCGGTCCCTTGTACTCTTTGGACACTACTATTCTGTGTACTTTGTGCTGACGGCGGGCATAGAGTATGCCTCCACGCGCGCCTTTGACGCCTGGGTACCCTCTCATAACGAGAGACATGTTGCACACACTGTGAGTCTCGTCTCGCTCGATCTAGTCCTTCGACAGCACTATCTACTCTCACATTTCTCTCTACGACATCCCTTTGTTTGTTGTCTAGTGATTGTATTCTTACAACGTACATTACGGTCATACGATTTACTCTGACACTCGCACACGCGGGGGCAATACATTACACCATTTTTGAGTCATCTAACCTGTCATCATTAGATGGACCGAAAGTACACTGCATGTAAGACCGAGTTTTACCCCAAGTAAAACTACGTCTACTATGTTAATTAAAAGGAGACCCCAAAAGGAATAATTAGTTAAACCATAATTTAATTTATTATTCCCCGATGCATGTTTATACCCAAAAAACAAAGAAATTAATGAGATAAACCACATGAGTTATCTTATTATTTTCTAGGAATAATTATTTAAATAATATTCCTTGTTAAATAACTGACAAATCAGCACCATTAATCAAATAAATCGATATTATTTGATTATATCTAACACTTCCTTAGAGATAAATAAATCATTTATTTATTTATTTTTCACTAATCAAGGGATTTGACCCAAGTCAAACACCCTTTCCCTCAACAAATAATAATATAAATATTCCATCAGAGGTGGATCTAGATGTGATCTAACATTATTTTAATCATGCACCAGGATCTAGAAGGACCCAATATTTTGTTATAAATAGGAAAGAGTTTTCCCTATCATTCTTCACCTTTTGTATGCATATTAGATCACTGCGGATCTATACACTTAGATCTAAGGCATTTTGCACGCCATTTTAGCTCCCCATTGAGCTCTACCTTCTACATTGGTTTTCTACATCTACAAGAGAGAGAAAGCTTAGATGCGAAGTCTTGAGGACTACAAAGAATCTATCCCATTGAGGGAGATCTGCGATACACCTTCTTGTTTTCCTCCCTGAGGTGCCACCTATAATATCATTCATTCATACATCGTGTTCTTAGTACTTGTACGTGGATGCATGGAGCAAACTCTTTCACTTTCTTGCTTAATGTCTTTCCATTTATAGATGCATTTTGTTGCGACACTTTAACTACTAATTGCTGGATACGAAGATGTTTTGCCATGGCCATTATTGTTGTTAGGGCTATTAGTTATGCGTAGCTAAAGTGGTTCTTTTTCGTACACTTCGACGAAGAATTCATACTAACACTTCAAAAACAAGAAGAGAAATAAATTACCAAACCCTTCCACATAAATATATAGTTTAAGAAGGAAAACATTTATGCTCTATTTTATTCATGATCATAGGTGAATATTATTGCAACAAAACTGGTCAATAAATTGGGATTGGAATTTTCTGATCATCCAAGCCCATATCCATTAGGATGGGTAAATAAGGATGTAGAAATAAAGGTAACCAGCCAATGAAAAATTATGTTTTCTATTAGTGTTGATTTTACTAATGAAGTATAACTACATGCAATTCCCCTTAATGTACGTGAAGCATTGTTTGGAAATCACTAGATGTATATGCAAGATGCAATCTTCATGCATCGATCCAAACATTACCACCTCATCATGGATGGAAAATTACTCACCATCAACGTACAAAATAGAAAGTCAAAAATTTCACTGGTAGGTGGCAACCAAGCCAAAAAACTGATCAGTTCTATAAAATAGTACGTTTTAATATTTTTAAAAGGAAATGAATTTGTAGAAGAGTTAGTGAGAGAAAATTCATCCTTGGAGAGGTGTACTAAGAAGAAATAACAATAATTGGAAGATTTTATATATGAATACATGGATGTGTTCGAGGAGCCTAAAGGACTAACACCTAAGATGGAAGTGGAGCATGAGATCCAAGTATTTTTGGACTCCACATTGCCAAATATTAGGTTTTATAGGTAGTATTCTATAGAAGTGTTGGCTTGGTTTGGGATGATCCAAGTTCAAACTATACTGCAAACCAAAAAAGCCCTCAATCACTAGCCTTTTCAGAAATGACCTGCAAGAATATCGCAATCTCACCTAAAGTGACTATGGGAGGATGCAAAACCAGGTTTCTATAGCCTTGAGGGATGTGGGGATGTGGTTTCATTATGTTTTACTGTCTTTAATATTCATAAGCTACGCCATTTCTTTTAGATTAATTACTTAACATGCCTTATAAGTCCATGAACCATGAACTTAACCATATCATGCAAAATCATAAACCATTACTATTTAGAAGTAAATATAAATGAAACAGTTACTATTTAAAAAATAATAATAAGAAAATGCAGACATCGACACATAAAAAAACCAAAATTACAATGGTTCATCCTAATGTGGGACTACTTCCACAATAATTGTTGCTTATAACAATTTTCATACAAAAAAAAATTCTTGGCTTGCGCACTAAGCTGCAGGTTGTCTGCACACTAAGATGCAAACTCATGCCTCTGCACACTCAGTTGAAGATCCTATTCTTTGCCCCAAACTACAAATCCAAATGGCACAAGCATAACATAGATCTAGATTCAAAACATCAAGATAGGATATCTCTCTTCTTATTATTTAACCCTATTTATACATCATAGGGCTACATCATTATAATACCATGGTACAAATACCATGGACTCCTCAAAACAAGAAGATATGTCCAAATACCCATTACAAAATAGTTCGATTTACAATAAGGAGGGACTTCGACCCACCCTGAAGTCATTTTAACACCACTCATTATATTTACTTCGCGCTCCACCCAAAAAATGCAGAGGCTTCATCAAATTTAGGCCAAGTTGGGATGCACCCAATAGGCCCCCAACAAGCCCCCAACACATACATGTAACTCATCTCGAGTCAGTCAGCTTCTTTTCCCCTCATCTTTGATGCAATGTTGTCATAGACACTATTGACTTTCTGCAGTATCTCTGCAAACTTCTTCTCGTCACTGTTTACTTCTTCCAATAATGCCTCTATCACTGGTCCTCCTGTCTTATTCAATATTGTCTCATCTCTCTGTTGAAGCTCTTGAATATTCCCATCTACTTCCTGACAGAGTTGGAAAGCCTCATCCTGCCTTGGCTGAGTCCTTTCTATCAAAGTATTTTATTCCTTTCTAAAATATTCTAGATTCTTCTAGAGGGCATTTCCCTCATCAATTGTGGTGATCTTCTACAATATTGGCAAGGTCTTTGCAGCTCCCCGAATCTCCTCCAACTACTTCTAATTCTTCTGGATGTCTTCTTCTAACTTCTACACATTTTTATCTTCTTGCAGTGAAGTCCAAATTTGTAAAGTCTCCTCCAGAAACTTTCCACAATTTATCACTAATGTGGAGATGTCAGCCACTGCAGTCTTTAGGTCACTTTCCCTTTTCTCTCATACTTCTAGTTGCATGGTTGGATGCAACTTCATCTGCAGCTCACTGATCTTAATTTCATATGAAAATTTCACTTCCACAATTTTCTCCTTATACCCTTTTACTGCGAAGTTGAGCTTCACAACCTTCTCTTCTATTGGTTCCTCTTCTTGGACATTGATGTCTAAGACTTCTCTGCATGTGGCTTCAACCACCTCTTTCAATTTTTTCTCTTGTTATTCAATCTGGTCCTTCTCTTTTATGGCTTGGTCAAGTTGTTTCTTTAGCGAAGCTCATTCTTGTTCTACCTGAATATTCAATTTTGAGGTGAGTTGTTGTCATTTCTTCATCTCATCTGGAATTCCTTGGTGCAACTCATGCAATGTCTGAATTGGAAACATTAAAATGTTCATGTTGAAAAATTTCCATCCTTTTTCCTGCTACTTTACTTCGACGAAGTCAAACTATAGAGCTCCGATAGGTATCTGCATTATTCACACCCCAAATGTGGGCTTTATTAATCTTTCTTGTCGAAGCCCTTCCCTTACCTGCATTTATTGTCTGTGCCAATATTTTTAACTTTGTGATGCACTCCTCGACACCTGATAGGAGTGCATTTTAGCTATCCTCTATCTTGTTCCATGACTCTGTTGTCACCTATTAAATTTTCTCCCCAATCTCATCCAGGTCCCCATCAATAAGGACCAATGGCATTACGTCTTTTGACTTATCTTCCTTCTTCTTCTTTTTGCTCCTCAGGTAAACTTCGATGTGGTTCTTCCTCTTTCCTTTGTCTATCTTTTTCTTCTCCTTATTTTTCTCATCACATCAAGGGGGATATTTCTAATTCTCGTCATGTTCCTACTCTTGTTCTTGTTCTTTTTCATCCTTGTCTTTATCTTTTCCACATGGTTCTATGTCTAACTATCCTTTGTGTCTTTCTCCATCGCAGTCATCCATTATACGGGCCAATCTTGTACTAGTGTGGCGAGATCATCTTCTATTACCATCTATGGCAAGGGATTCCATGTCTTCGTGGTGTCCTTGTAAACCTGTATATATATTCTGTGAAAATATGCCTTGAACTACGCAACAGAGCTATATTGCTAGTATAGACTTGGTGACAGTCGAAGGTGTTGGTTCACCAACATAAGAAATTCCATGTGATATAATACAATAATATCCTATTTTCCTATGCTCACGATGTTTGATTGGTATACCACAATGAGGCATACCATGCGACTTCACACACATCTACTTCTACCGAAGGAAAGTGTGAATCCTCCAGCTCTTTCCATGCCAGCATTGCTATTATTAAGATCAAACATGCATAATGAAAGGTTGTACCTTTCTCCTGGACTTCATGGTAGTCTTCCATAAATTCCTTACTGAGATATGCAACCCAGTTGTACTAAACCCCATTGTTGCACTGCACATCTAATGAAACTAATGATGCAAGGACTTCATTGGATAAAAACTTTCTCTTGATTTTCCCAACTAATATGTGCATGGTGAAGCAGACTCCTTGGCCACTGATTGAGTTGATTTCATATCCTCGCTTCCCTTTTATCAATCCAAACTTCTCCCTCATATTTTGAGCTATTGCTTTATCCTGGTCTTTCCCCACAAATTCTTCAGTGGGGTCCTATCCTTGATACAATAAACTTGTAATTCTCCATATCAACATTTCATCTATGGGGATCTGTTTTCCCATTCAAAGGAATCCATCACGTATCAGTACAAGAAATTTTATGATACATGATGTGTTTATTGTACTTCTTCTGAAGTGTGGCACATTCAACATGTTTAATAAACCAGATTGCTGCAACCTCATCACTCACTGCTGTGGTTCTAGCCTTGTCACACCAATTTCTGGGTAGTGTAATTGATTCAAATATATTCCTAGTGCAAAATGTGGGTATTTATTTCTATATTTGAGTAGGAGTCTGCGAAATTCAACTCTGAAATGTTCCCAAGTAATTTTCCCTCAAACGACATTTTCTATGCAAATAGCGGTGTAAAGGTGTCATACTTTGCATCCTTTGAATCTTTCACTAGTTTCACATTTGGTTTTCTGGGTGGAATTTATGGTGGGAGAGGTGACTGAAATGTTATGCCCTCTATTTCCATGTGCTCCTGCTCTGATTCTTCCTTGTTGTCTCTTACAGGCTGGGGTTCTAGTTGTGGCTTGGCATATTTCTTGTCCTGATTATTCTTTGTTATCTATTCCTTGCATGATTTCTTCTGTGAAGATCGTCGATGTGCAAGTGGTGATGTTGTTGCAGGCGGTTGTGATGTTACATTTGTATTAGATGGTGTTGTGGCTTCCATGATTCCTTCTATTACTTTCTCTTCGAATATATAAACAAAATATCTAGTGTTCATACAATAGCACAAATTTTGCAATTTCTTGATACTTAGCAATTTTTGAGCTCTCGGATAGAAAAGTGCCAAAATATTGGCGGGATGCAACCTTTTATAAAAATTTAGAACTTCTAACCTCATCATTAGCGCAAATCTTGTTCATATTTGGTTCATTAAATGCATATTTCCCACTAGATCTTGAAAATATGTCTTCATAAATGCATCCTCTCGTGCCTTCTATTGGAAACTTTCCCTTTTAACAGTCATATTTTTCTGGTGAACTTCGACGCATCTCGTATTGTAGTGAACAACCTTTCTTACCTTGCAGCACATATGAAACTCAACACAATATAGGCTATGAAAAAGTATCTTCCCACACTGAAGCTCTTTCTGTAGTGTAGTTTATAGTCCAATGCCCACTTTCAAATGTGGGTGGAAGTAAGACTTTTCTCCTTTCTTCTTCAGAGCAAAGTTGTATGGGCAGGGTTGTCCCTATAAAACTTCAACCTAATGAAATTTACTCTTCCTTGAGTTAATTATCCATTCAAATTCGATAATTGACCTGCGCCTCCATCAGTAGTATGATTGATAATGTATGGTCCCAACCAATGTGTCTTCAATTTTCTTGTAAACTTCAAAAACTTATTTTCATAAAGTAGAACAAGGTATCCTACCTGGAACTTATTTTTCTTAATATGTTTTTCATGCCAAGATTTTTCCCTTTCTTTCAACACCTGTTGATGAAATCTTGCTACAAATCTATCTTCCTCCAAATAAAGGAACTGTGACATTCTTTCCTCCATTATCTTAGGGTCTTCCATATCAGAAAAAGTTGCAATCCTCAATCTAGGCATAATGTACCCCATAGGCATCACAAATTATTGACCATAAACCAACCTGAAGGGTGTCTAACATGTCAACTTCTTAGATGTGGTCCTATAAGCCCATAACACTGTTGGAATTCTAAGATCCCAATCATCTCTATTCACATTGCATACCTTAGTGAGAGCATTATCCAAAATATTATTAAATGCTTCCACTGTTCCATTGGCCTAAGGGTGATAAGGGGTAATTTTATGATCTTAGAATTGGAACTTCTCAAGCAATTATTCAATAGTATTGTTCAGAAAATGTGAGCCTTGATCACTCATCAAAATATTTAGACATCCAAATCTAGACAATATATATTCAAAAATAAACTTCGTTGTAGTCCATTACTGGTTGTGCTTCGGCCCATCTTGTCAAGTAGTTAGTTTTTGTAATTATGTACCTCACACCATTCCTTTTTCTAGGTGGGTTGATTGGTCCAACAAAATCAATGGCCCACTTATCAAAAGCCTACAATGTAACTTGTGGTACCCATGTCATCTCATTTCTTCTAGAAGGCTTCCCTATTCTTTGACACAAATCACGTGCTATGCAATACTCCTTTGCATCCTTATGTAGTGTAGACCACCACAATCCTTCTCTCAAAATATTATGTGCAATATTTTTTCCTGCATAGTCTCCACCAGTTGCGCCTCCATGGGCTTCTTCTAGAACCATTTGTATCTCATGTCTAGGAACATATATGTGAAATATCTCATATGGTCCCATCTTATATAAGTGTCATGCTATTATTGAATTCAGATGCCTTAACACCAATTATTTCTTCTGTTGTGCAGTATATTCTGAAGTATCCATTCCTGTGGTAAAAAACTGAATGATATCTGCGAGGTGGTCATATGGAACTTTGATTACAAACAATTATGCACCAGGGATATTATCTTCTATGCTGGTTGGTTCTTCCCCTACCTCCAATCTTGAAAAATGGCTAGGTCCTACATTCAACCTTCCTTGTTTAACAATGATCACAAATTCATACTCCTGGAATAACAAGAACGATCTACAAATATGTCCTCCTAAGACATTATTATTAACCAAATACTTCAGTGCATAATGATATGTAAACATATTAAAATGTGACCCCAACAAATAATGTCTAAAATTTTGCAAAGCATACACCATGGCCAGTCCTTCCCTTTCTTTAGTGGTGTAATTATTTTATACTTTAGATAACTTCCTACTTGCAAAATATATAGGATGATCAATCTCTCCTTCACCAAGTTGTGCCAACACCCCACCCAAAGCTATGCAAGAGATATCTACATGGACATGAAATTCCTTGTTCCAATCAGGGAACACTAGTATAGGTGCAACTACCATGTTTCTTTTCAATATGTTGAGGCTCTTCTCACACTCTTCATTCCACTTAAAGGTTGCATCCTTCTTCAACAGTTTTTCCTTTTCCATAGTGATATGCACATACCCCTTGATGAACTTCATGTAGTACCCAGTATGTCCCAACATAGTGTGAAGATGTATTACCATTTCAGGAAGATGTAAGTTCACAATGATAACAATCTTCGTAGGGTCCACCATTAGTCCTTTCTTACAAAAAAAATGTGTCCAAACAATATGCCAAAGGGTGCACAAAATATGCACTTCTTTAGGTTCAAAGAGATATGATATTTTCTACATGTGTCAAGAATAAGTCTCAAACTTCCAACATGTTTTCTCAACAACCCAAATACTATCCAATAATCAAAGTATAACTCCAAAAACTTGTGAATGTAATTCTTAAAATCTACGATCACCAAACTAGAGAATATAGCAGGGGCATTATTCAATCCAAAAGGCATTACTGTGTATTGATATGAGCCCCATTCTATAGAAAGTGTAGTCGTATGTCGATCTTCAGGTGAAATCCTAATCTGATGATAACCTGAGAATCCATCTGTAAATGAGTAAACTTCCTGTCATCCTACATTGTCAAAAACTTCATTTGTGAAAGGGGTAGGGAAGGGATCATGTATACACGCATCATTCTACTTTCTCAAATCAACACAGATCCTAATATCTACCCGAGTCTTCTTCTCTTGCACAACCATAGGAGTCACCCATTCTGATTGTTCGCTAGGTTCAATTATCTTTGCTACTATAACCTTATCAAGTTCCACTTTTACTTTCTCCTTATAATTTGGTTTCAATTTGTAAGGTATTTGTTTGACTCTCTTCACATCAGGTTTCAAAGGAATCTTCATGACTCCTAGATGTCCTAGTATACCCATCATTTATGAAAAATTGGTGGGAGGCACTTCTTGATATTCACGAAATAACTCTATAACTTTACTGACTATTTGTTCATCCCACTACTCTCCTATAGTTGCAAACTCGGGATCCTCCTCTGATCCTATGTTTACCTTCTCAGTCTTTAGTGGCTTCATTAAGTCTGGTATCTATGTCTTAGGTCTAGTGACCTCGCAGTATCCTTATGACTCTTCTATGTTGATGTTGCGAGGATATTCTTCTTCTCCATATGCAATAATATTATAGCATTCCATTGCATAATTTATTTGCACAACCCAATTAGGTTGTTGCCATGTCACTGAGGTGACATTCTCAAAGATATTCTTCTTGAATTACTAAAGAGCCAAATCCATGTGTGGGCAATCATCTACAAAGTTGAATTTTAATATGAAGCCATCAACCATGTCATCCCATTTCTCGGTACCATGTCGAAGATATGTTTCTAGGTACCAATTCTTAGGGATTGTCTCTAATGTATGAATGAATCCATGTACCCACTCTTGTTGTGCAATCTCCTTCCATGATGAAGTGCATAGCTGGATATGGTCCCTAGGATTGGTTTGACCATCATATTTTATCTCTATTTCTATTTCTATCTATCCAAACCTTATCCACATCAGTATTTGGCATTCCTTCCAAGCTCCTATATTCTTCTTGTGTGCATTCTACCATCTAGCAGGGGTAGCTTTTAGGGATACATCTAAGGTTAACAAAGTTTTATTTTCTTGAACCTGTTCTTCATAATCATTAATAAAAATATTCACATCTCCTATGCCATCATAATAATGTATGTTACATACCTCAAACATCATACAACGAACTGATTTGGTAATTCTTAAAAAACGCCTTGTGGATACTTCATGCAACCTATTATGCCAATTTTGCAACTCTTCTTCTGAATATGAGGTACACGAACTATCATGTTCCCAACTAAAATTTCCTTATGTAGTAGGGTTAACCAAATATTTTTCCTTCATCGTCATTTGATAGTTTTTTTCTATGTCTAATGTGCAGTACTCTTCTCTGACTGGTTCTATGTATCTTGCTCCCTTTGATGGATCCAAGGGAACAATCAATCTCATATTGTTTCGTTAAAATGTCATTTGTATCTTCTTCAGAATAAATATGGCCATATTGGTGAATGTACTTTCAATTCCAAGTAATTCAGGGTGAGGGTTACTGCCATCCACAATCTCTATTACTTCAAAATCAGCACTAGTGTGCACTCCTTCAATATCCACTATGACACCTGCTAGTATTCCCATAGGAAAGATCTTTTGCTGGTTTTCCATCCTTAACTGAATAGTTGACCAATGTAGCTTTGGCTTACCTATCAATTTCCATGTATACTTTGTCAAGAAATTAGCTTCAAATCCTAGATACAGAATAAATTGGTCCATCTCATACTCTCATATTTGCGCACTGATCCTCATCTCTCTTCCATTTATCTTCTGTCAATGCAAATTATTAACTACATGCATATCACTTCATGGTGTTACTTTTGATGCACAAGAATATATCAACTCCTGTAGCCCTTCTACAACCTTTTAATCCCTTAACAATTCCATACAAGTCTGTAGAAAATACCTTAAATTACTTACTTGGCTTGCCACATCCTTCTCTTTTGTCAGATATCAATCCTGTTTTGGAGATCGATCCTATTTTGGAGCTCTATTATGCATCAAAGTTGATGATACATCACAATTACTTATCTGTTTGGGTTTTGGTTGTGCACTAGAGGTCGAAGCTCTAGCATCAATGAAACTTCGCTTTGCTTCCATAAATACTCCTTTTTCTTTATGAATAAAAAAAATAGGAACTCTCTTCGCAGTATTTCTAATCCATGCACCTATATTTTCAAATTCCTTCTTTCCATCCTCGTTATCACTACCAATCACAACTCCACTTCTAGTAATAATATTATTTCGAGGTTTGTTGGTCTTCCTTTCAATGTTGATCATCTGAATATTCTATGTTGGCTCCTCATTCATTTTTTCTTTCATCTTCGCTATAACTACATGAAATTCTTAAATTACATGGTCAAAGGACTAGCAGTACTTACATGTCATAGTGGGGTTCTGGAAATATCTTGTAAAATGACCTGGATAGCCGTAGTTATAGCAAATTATCCATCCACACTCTCGACCAACTCCACCTCCTTGAACTTTTCCTTGGTAACCTCTTCAACCACAAAATTTTTCATTTTCCTCATTTCCATGCTCTTCTGCTTGCATTTTATAAGTGCCAAAATTTTTCTCCATCATTAGGTCATAAATTTGACAATTTTTCTCATCATGTCCTACTGATTTACAAAATTTTCAAAATAGATTCCTTGGAATCTACACATATTTTTGGAATAAGTATCATTATTCTAAGTGATGTTGTCCTCTATCCTTATATATCTCGCACCAGGGGTTGGATCCTACATTCAAGGGATTATTTTCTCAACCAACCATGTAATCCATGAAAATATTGCACTATTCTCTAAAATGGCCCTCTGATCTGCACTTTGTAGACCATAATTCTTCTCTAACTTCCTTGATTTTCTTGATATCTTGTAATTGTAGGGTTAGGTTCGCCAAATGATTCTGGATCTACTACATGCCTACATTAGTATCTCCTATAGGTGAAGCTTCCAACTTCATCAAAATATCTAGAGATTTGGCTTGATTTCCTATCTTTTGTTGCATAAATGGAAATATGATATGTGATAACATCACAACTATAAACCATTCTTGATGATTTTTCCAGGCTATATTGAAGCTTACCTAATCCAATAGCATCTTAAATCTCTAATATAAATCCAAAATAGACTCGGTAGGTTCCTGCTTAATTTATTTTAGCTTGGTGATGGATTACGACTGAGACTTTGGATTTCTAAACTCTCCTACTAGTGTTGTTTTAATGTCTCCAAACGTTCTGTTACGATTAGTTGAATAATTCATATACCATGTCAATGCTTTATCATGCAGTTTCGTAATGAGTTGCACCTTCGTTATATTTTCATCATTTACTTGCTTCACAGTCCATACAACTTTGCATAAAAACCAAAAATGTGTTGGATCCTCCATTCCAGTTCTAATGAAAACAAGTAGCTTAATATCATCAGCCATACATTTTCTGGGGGGAGGGGGAGGGGGAGGTGGAGGGGGTGTAGGAGTGGTAGGGAGAGCAGGGAAACCACCAACACCATGACTATTACTAGTTTCTGGCTTCTTCAAACTCTCAGGCTGGAAGGGGGAATATTGCAAAGTTTCTTGGGGTTGGATTTCTTATTTTTCACCGTTAGATTAACTCAAACTAGAACTATAATCAGTCTCTATAGAGGTATTTGGATCTTGTCCCAAGATCTCTTTTTGGTATCTACTCTACATATGTTTCCACTTCATTTTGCGCCACTCTCTTGTTCAACTCTACTTTCTCTTCTTCCAAAAATAAGTAGACTAGCAATATGATTGCATCTGTAAAACACCCTGTTCGCACATAAGCATCTTAATTCACAGTTTCAAATATTTAAAATACTTACCTCGTGTTCCTTTGAATAATCGTCATTCCACTTCAGTATATGACACAATCCAACCTAATATGAACATATTGTAATGAATCCTCCCAAGATGCTATCAATCTAGAAATCGACATCCCTTGAAATATTATTTTCAGTGATCTTGATTTGTTGTACTAGCTCAGGAGTCCACACCGTAGGTTCATTATTCTTAAAACAGTACTTTATTTTATTCAACCTTGATATCTACTCATACAAATCAATAGGGAAGGAACCAAAGAAAATTTCATGTTTCTCTGTGAAATTATAATTTTGTAACCAAGCTTCAGATGTCAAACAAGGGTTTCTGTTTTCTTGATCTGCAAATTCTCGCTCTTTCAGGACTAACCAATCTTGAATTTCCTTCTTCAATGAGAGCCACATCCACACATCCCTCAAACATATCTTTTTCTCAGCAACATAATCATTTGTTGGCTTGGTTTGGGGTGATCGAGGTTCAAACTATATTGCGCACCAACAAAACCCTCAATCACTGGCCCTTTCGACAACGACTTGTAAGCAGATCGTAGTCTCACCTGAAGTGACTATGGGAGGATGTAGAACCAAGTTTTTGCAGCCTTGAGGAACATGGATATGGGGTATATTTATGTTTTCATGTCTTTATCATTCATAATATACTTCGCTGCATTTATATTAATCACTTAACATGTGTTATAAGTCCATGAACCATCCACTTAACCATGTAATGGAAAATCATAAACCATTACTGTGCCGAAGTAAATATAAATGAAACAACTACTATATAACAAAAAATAATAATAAAATACACACATCGACACACAAAAACACCAAAACTACCATGGTTCATCCCAATGTAAGACTACGTCCACAAGAACTATTTCTTATAATAATATTTCTTCGTACAACAAATAGTTCTTAGCCTGTGCACTAAGCTGCAGTTGTCTACGCACTAAGCTGCAGACTCAAGCCTCTTCACACTTAGCTGCAGAGCCTCTTCTTCACCCGAAAACATAGATAGAGATGATACAACCATAGCACAAATCCGGATCCAAAACATCAATATAGGATATATCTCTTCTTATTATTTCACTCTATTTATACTATTACATCATAGGGATACTCATCATAATACCATGGTCCAAATACCATGGACTCCACAAAAAAAGCAGATATGTCGCAATACCACTTAAAAAATAGTGTGCTTTACAACAAGGAGGGACTTCGACTTGCCCCAAAGTCCCTTTAACACCGTGTGGTATATTTACTTCGTGCTCCACTCCAAAAAATGTGAAATATTCATTAAAATCTAGGCCAAGTTGTGTTGCGCCCAACAAGAAGCAAGTGAGGTGAAGAAGTAATTGAAACATATACTAGAATAGGGTGTCATTCAACCAAGAACATCATGATGTGGGTCACCCATCATCATTGTGGAAGAAAAGGGTGGGACTTGGAGAATTTGTATAGTTTATATGTCATTGAAAAATTTATATTAAAGAAAAGGTACCCCCTTCCCAAAATATATGATCCATTGGATCACTTGCGGAAAGATAAATACTTCCCCAAGATATAATTAAATTATATATATCACTAAGTTTGATTCATTGAAGAAAATGTCTGGAAGACCTCCTTCAAAAGCCAAAAAGGTTTGTATGATTGGTTATTCATGCCATTTGACCCATACAATGCACCATATATCTTTATTAGGTTAATGAATTATATACTGCACCCTTTTTTAGTTTCATTTGTTATTATCTATTAAAATGATATATTGGTATACAATTATACATGGGAGGAGCACATATCACATTTGATGTAAGTGTTTGAGAAATTAAAGAAGCACCAACTACTAGAAAATATCAAGAAGTGTGAGTTTGCACAACAATCTTTGGTGTATCTTTGGTATGTGATAGGTGGAGGAGATTTTTGGGCCATGGAAATGGTATGATTCTCCTCCTAATTTCCTTAATAAATATTATGTTTTTAAGGGTTTTATCCTTAGTTTACAATGATTTGAGAAGAAAAGGATAATGGAAATTCGTTAATAGGTGGTATAGTTAATTTAAGAATTTTATCTGTTAGAAAGTATTAATTTGAGTAAATTTGTGTGCATATTGGTTTTATTAAATGATTATTTTTCCTTTGAGATATTGGATAATTCCCTTGGATAGACTATCGCCTTATTTATAGAAAAATATAGCTCCAGGCATGAGTATGGTCAAAGATAGAAGATTATGGAGAACTGCTTATTACTATTCAGAGACTTTATAGTTGAACGAGAAATCCTGAGAAACTTTTGATTCTCAAGATAGCTTTTTTAATAGTTTCTAAATGTAATATATAAGATGATAGTAAAACTATAGAACAAATTCTCGATTTTACGTTTTCATTATGTATTGCAAACAACAATCTGATTGTGAAATTTTCCAACGCTATTCTGTAAAACATTTTGAAGTTAATGAAATTGTGTGAAACTTTACTTTAGTTCTTTTGTATTGAGTTATCCAAGTCAGTGCTTCTAGAGACCTTGGGTCTAGTCCCTAGAGGATCTACTATCTGTTATGTATCACTATTCACTAGTTACTTTTCATATTCGCATTAGTTATGTTATTGATTATTTGTTTCTTTCTTATAGTAGTTAATCGATTGAACTTCACATCTCGTAATTTGGTTATATATTTCCTGAAATTGCTAATTGAATTTCATGAATTAGTTATGAAAATGTGAATGTGTGATTTTTTGAATTTCATGAGTTATTACCAATAAGTAATATTTCCACGCATTTGTGTGATTTGATAGCTTTCTTTGTGCACTTTATTGGTTGAAGTATTCTGAAATATATATAGTAGTTGATAAGTTAGAATATATTTCCTTTATGAATGGTAGAACTTTAGCCGTAGAAGTAATCATTTGCTGATTGAATTATTTATTTCTACAATGATTGATATTTTTTGTAATCCTTTTGTAGTGATTTCTTTGCACTCATTAATAATATAAGACTCTATATTTGCATATATTTTCCCGATAAACTTGAAATAGAAGATGAATCCCAAATTGATAAGATTAATGAAGGTATGATTAAGATTTATTTTTAGGAGTAATCTTAGTTCCCAACGGAGATTTAAAGATAGATCTTGCAAATATTGAATCCATCATGAAATGACTAGTCAACTAATGTTTCTAAATTCGTGGGCTTCGTTGAGAATCATAGCACTTTAAATAATTAATATCCTCATTTTTAGTAGTATTAGCACCACTCCACACCGTAACAACAAGTTTTAAGAGTTTCTAGTGGGAAAAGGGATAGCACACGGCCTTTGAGAATTCAAAGAATAGTATTAGTCAAGAATGAATTCTGGCATTGCCTAACTTGCAACAACCCTTTGAAGTGGAGATATCTGTAAGTGGTTATGCCATGTGAGAAATATTGATGTAGGGAGGAAGGTTTGTATGATACCATTCTAAAGTATTTCATGTGTCGATTCTTAACTACCCTTCCTATGATAAGGAGCTCTATGCCCAAGTGAAAGTTGTGAAGAAGTGGAAGCATTATATGATGGGAAAGGAGATAGTAATCCAAAAATCACTAGTTGTTATATTATCTACAAACCAAAGTAATCTACAACAAAGAAAACACTAGAACTGAATGGAGATATTACAATAGTTTCATTTAGTGATCAAAATCTAAGAAGGAAAACAAAAACAAGTTATCCAACATGCTTTCAAGGCCACCCACATAAAATATTACAACTTTGGAAACTCTTATGCACATGGATCCATTCACCCATGATGCATATAGAGAAGCATACTCAAAGGATGATGATCTGACAGAGATGTTTTAGTAGTTTCAGATCCAAAGTCATGTGAACGATGGGGAAAGCACAATTGACTACCATCTCTATGATGGGTAACTCTATAGGCTAGATAATTTATTTCTTCCTAAAGGTGATGGAATTGGCCTACTTTGACATACCTCCAAGGTTACATGGCACTTTGGTGTAGGGAAGATAGTGAAAAACTTGTAGAGGTATGTGTATTGACCCAAGATGCAAGAACATGTAGATATGTTTATAAGAGGATGTATCATTTATTGTACCAAAAATCCCAGTTATAGGAAATAGAGCCCATATAATCCCTTACCTGTAACCAATAATCCTTTGGAAAGCATTTCCATGGGATTTTTGGGAGGTTTACTAAAAAATAGGAAGAGACATGACTACTTGTTCATGGTAGTTGATGTGTTCAACAAGATTGCATTCTGATTCCCTATAAAAATACTATCAATGGGAAAGAAGTGCCAAAATTTCTCTTTGGATAGTTTTGGATGAAATTTAGGATACTAAGGAGCATCATTGTAGATAGGGAAACATTATTTCTTAGTGCTTTTTAGACTATATTGTCGGAGAATATGGACATGAAGTTAAACAGATCTACAACATTCCATCCACAAATAGATGGGCGAAGAGTAGTCAACAAGACTTTGGTGAAAATTTTAATGGGTTATAATAAGAATCATATAAATAAATAAGATGAAAATAAAGTGTATATACAACACTATTATAACAAATAGGTCCACACTTCGACTAGTAAGTCCCCATTTGAAACTTGTTTGGTGTATTTTCCACCTTCACCTTTGTATATTTCATATGGCAACAATGAGGAGTGAAGGAGGAATTTATAAGGGATACCTTTAGAGTAGAGAAATTTTTTGAGAAGATTAGGTAGATCCATATACAATTAGAGGATACAATGCATAAGTCATGGGAAAAATATAAGGCTAGAAATGCGTTGGACATGGGATCTCAAAGAAAGTAGTAGAGAAAGAATTTGCAGATCGAGGAGCGGAACATGTAGCGCAGAGTCCATTTTGAGTATTAGGGGCTTTGGGGTGGGTCAAAGCCCCTTATTATGTAATGTAATGGGAATATTTTGTGAAATTTGAACTCCAACCATGGTTTTGGACCATGGTATTGTAAATGAAAAATCTATATAAGGAGTCTAGATAGAAGTCATAGGAAGGCCAATAAATGATAAATATCATGAAATGAATTTGGATGTAAGTCTTTTTTTAGTCTAACTCTATGTTTTGGGTTAGAGTAAAGGCTCCTACATCTGAGTGTGCATAGAACTTATTAAATATCCATCTATGTGCGTAGACCCCTACAACTGAGTGCGCAGGGTGGATTCGAATGTGTGAAAAATATTTGAGCAATTAATGAAAGACCTTTGAAGATATATATACGATTTTTTGTTGATGAATTTTGATTTAATGTTGTTTATGATTATCTGTGATAAGTAAGGGTTTTGATCTGTAATTTCATATCAAAGTCTGATTTATGATTATTTATGTTGTTTTATGTATAGTTAAGAGATATCGTGTAGTCTAGTAGTAAGTTCAATAGATGTGTTGAACAATGCTTGTATAATTGATATATCTATTCTACGAAGCTCTGTCAAGGAAGAAAAGCCCTAAAGCCATAGTCCATTATCTCTCTAGATGTAAAAACTTGGTTCTAGCATCCCCTTGTATTGCCTCAGATGATACTTTGATTTGCGCAAGAGGATCGTTGCCGAAAGGGCCGGTAACAGTGGATTTTTTTGGTTCACACAGCCACATTTGAATCTCGGTCTAGGCCCCATCAACCCAAAAAATGGCTCTTTTGTTGGGATCGGTATAGGGATACTTGGATGTGGAATCTATCTAAGAAAGAGATTGAAGATGGGGTATATCTAAAAGAACGTCAGTTTTCTATGCAAAAAAAAAAAAAAAAAAACATAAATCCACGCATCTCTACTGAAAATTGGTTACAGAAGTATATTTATACAAAAAATTACGAGATATTTTTGCATAGTTTTCTAGCGAGTTGTATGAGTGGATATCCAATCTAGCTGCGTAGACATGTCATTTCAATAATAAACCATCTACGTTGACCCCATATCTGATTGAAAAGCTGAAAAATACTGATAATGAGATCATGAGTGATTTTTATTATTGGATTGATAGTATTCTTGGAGGGTTTATTACTGAGTTTGTGATTGAGACTTCTATGTATTATAGTGAAGTAGAGTGCAAGTTATTCAAAGGCCCTAAAGGTAAATACATGAATTCACTGAATTTCTGGATTAGAATGTTATTGTGTGAAAAGGGTATATTACGGATGTGCTCAGATTGATGTTTGAAGAAAGCCTAACCTGGTGCTATGCGGTGTGAAAAAATATTCAAAACAAATTGGTGTACTTGCGTTGAAACTAAATATCACCCGTTGCTTGGGTTTGAAAAAGGAAAGAGAAACACTGCTACCCCGAGAAGTATGTCGCTGAGATCTACAAGTCAGCAAAACACTATGGAGATTCCCTAGCCTTCCACCCCCATCATCACCCCATCCTATTCTGTTCCTCCACCTCCACCATTCACCATGGACCAACCCCTGAAGATGTCTATGTTCAAGGGATCAGATGATCTAGAATAGTTTTGATTTGTTGTAGAAGTGATATGGAGTTCCAAAATATTATAGATGATAATCTGATGAAAGTGCAGTTGGTTACCTCACTGCAAGATTGAGAATTTTCGTGGTACACGAAATATGTTATGATGACTGAAAATGCTACATTGAATGAGACAAATACTGCACTGAATGCTGAATTCAAGAAACCTAAGTTGCAATCCCAGTGTATTACATAAATCAAAGAGATTAAGAAGTTGGCTACTAAGACCGTGTGGGAGGTAGATCAGAGATTTAAGATAATTTTGAGCCAAATTAGCTTCAAAATCCCATATGAGAAACATAGAGAATGGTTAATTTCTATGTTTTTGCCTCTTCTCAGATTGCAATTGTCACAACTGAGTATTTCAACTCAGGCTGAAGTGTTGGAGATCGTGATGAAGCTTGAAGCTTCGCCAATATACGATACAAGCATAAGAGTGCAACAGATTCAAACTCAGTTGGCGAGATTTCACATGGAGCTCCAGGATCTAAATAAGGGAAAGGAGGATAGATTTGATATAAGGGTAGAAGTATGGTGTATCAAGTGCAAAGCAGAGGGTCACTATAAAGAGTAGTGCCCTATTCATAGAGACTATTTTGGCTCTGGGATGTCGATTCCATTGAATCCTAGATCAAGTGTTGGGCCAAGTGTAGGGCCCTATATATGTTGTAGCATATGCGAAGTTGCAGGACAACATTCCATGAACTATTGTCACATGTTGCAAAAGTTTGTCAGATCGTCAAATACATTGTTCTATAATTTCTGTCGTTCGGTGGGACACAATGAAAAACATTATAAGAGCTACAATCTAATGATGTAGAACAATCTTGGTGTATACATAATGTAGGTAGAAGGTCACGAAGATTCAGGTTCACTGACTGTGCGATGATGTTTTCTAGGATGAGGGTGTGGCTGAGGAGGAGGAGTTGATCGTGGATGAGGGTAGATCATATGTTAAAATTTTAGACAACCAAGACATTTTTTTGGGGATTGTCAAAATCCTTTTGTGGCTTCCTATAAGTATTGTTAAGAATTTGGTTATGAAATTGAAGATTTTGCCATTTTGTTAGCTAAAATGCAAGAGAAGTGCAACCAACATCTGATTCAGAATATACAAATGATGAGGTTTGAACCGTGTGAGGAAGATCCAAGCGTTAAGATAGTAACGCATAGTTGTGTGAATACCAGAGAAAACCACGTGGAATAAAAGAGGACTATGACAGAGACACGGGTAAGGAAATATGAAGATAAGAATGTTGGGTTTATTGTGTAGTGCGAGAAAGAGAAATTCATGGAAGCAAAGAAGAAATTTATGACTCCTAAAGCTTCAACATCAACCACGCAGAGACAATTATTTCCATTGAGGGATAAGCTCGAGGAAGATACTGAAGTAAAGGAAGTTGATAAGTCTATCTTTGCATCCTTCTTATAGACATGTATGAAATTAATAAGGGACGATAAGGCTAAAGAAGGATTACATGGGATGATAGATAACTTGTTTGGCAAGGAAACGTTGCAATTGGAACATCGTTCAATATATATGGTGTACAAGAACAAGAAAAGAACCAGCAAGGAGTCGTGGTTGACTGGTCAGATCAAAGACTATGAGATGGATCAAGTCATTCTGGAACTAGGATCAGATTCCAACGTTCTGCCAAAATAGACATGGGAGCGAATGGGAAGGCCTAAGCTATAATGGTCACCAATTCAACTGAGGATGGAAAATCAACAGAAGATCATTCCTATGGGGTGATTGCAGGGGATCAACGTAGATATTGATGGAGCCTATGTGTTGGTCGACTTCAATGTTATTGATATCATCGATGCTATTAATCCTTGTCCTACACCATTGGTATTTGATTGGGCTTATGACATGGATGCTATAATCAACATAAAGAAGAGGAAAATGATCTTTGAAAAGAATGGTACCTAAGTTGTGCCATTAGATCCTTTCACAGGTGCGTGCTATACAAAGCCTGTCCAGCATGAGTATGGGGATGCTGATATTGACTAGATCTATAAGCTTACTGTGCAGGATGACGACTGGATTAATCCCACCATGGATGGTAGCATATGTTGGAAGCACAATAGTTCGTGCATTTCAAATTATGATGAGGAGTTGTAGCATTGGCAGAATCGCTTACATGAAGTCACTACTAAGCATCGTAACAGAGTCACCAAATCTCTGCACTGTGTCCAATCGGAAGTGTGTGACTTGCCTTTTTTCTGATGGAATGGAGAATTTTGTCTTGTTTCTAAAATAATTCGAGAAGAAGGTTCCTGAGGAATAGAGATATGAAGCTTTGGACTTTGCATTAAGGTCTACTCTAGCCCGATGGTGGGACACACACAAAGAAAGTTTAGGAGGATGGAAGGAGTTCTGCAAATTGATAAGGTTGAGGTTTGGTCATGTAGACACAAATATCTTGGAGAATTATGATGGTCAGAAATATCCTCGTGAGAAATTATCTCATTGGAAAACAACTTGGTGTCCATAACCTCACCCAGAGTGGGTGCACATGTTATTTCATTCCTTGGATACGATACCTCAACAGTGGTATCTTGAAACAGAGTTGCACCATAGAAGTATGGATTGGGATGAGATGATAGAAGGATTATTGGTAATTTATAACTTCACTGATGGATGGAAATGCATTAATGAGGCTCTTCAAGAAGTAAATGTGGGATTGTTTCGTATTACCAAGGAGCCAAAGAACGTTGGTACAACCTGATTTGGTTGCGCAGTTGGAACAATCCCGTGAATGTTACAATTTGATTGCAGAGGAAGGTGAGGAGGATCTCATGACATCAATATTCCTGGGTTAGAAGGAAAACATGAGGTTGTAGGCCCAAAAATTAGCAATGTAGGACATAGCACAACATTTTAGGACTCAACAAGTGAACATAGGCTCAGAGGCAGAGCCCTTAATTTGTAAAGAAAGGGGATGATTGGGATGATGACATAATTAGCAAGGTCACTGAATTGTTGCATGAATACCAGGACTTGCTCCCTACAAAATTCTTAGAATTTAAAGGCATTGTGGGTCATCTAGGAGTAATGCGCATTACTTTGAAGCCTAATGTGAGGCCGGTCAAGTAGCACCCATATCGTCTCAACCCAAAGTACAAGGAGTAAGTGAGGGAAGAAATCAAGAAGATGCTTGAAGTTAGCATCATTGAACCAGTCGAGGAGTCCGAGAGGGTTAGCCCTATGGTGGTCTAAGAAAAGAATACTAAGGGAAAGATATGGATTTGTGTTGATCTCTACAAGTTGAACGATGCATGTTTCCACGATTTGTTTCCAACACCATTCTCTAATGAAGTATTGGAGAATGTTGGTGGGCAGGAAGCCTACCCATTTCCTGATGGATTCTCAGGGTATCACCAGATCACAATTTCTCTAGAAGACATGAGAAAGACCACCTTTGCTACTGAGTAACATTCCTTTCAGTACACTTTCATGCCATTTGGTTTAAAGATTGCACCATCTATATTTTCTAGGGTTGTTGTTGGATCTTTCAAAGAATATATCCACAGGTTCTTGGAAGTATATTTCGACGACTCGATAGTCTTTGGCATATTAAATAAGCATGTATCTAGTCTGTGCTTCATGTTGGATACCTAAAAAAGGTTAGAGATCTCCTTAAACCTGAAGGATTACATTTTCTGTGTACCATGTCGTATTTTTTGGGGACATATTGTGTGCAAATATGGACTGGTGGTAGACCCTGCAAAGATTGCAGTGATTATCAGTTTGGAACCCTAAAAAAGTGTAAAGAAGCTACACACGACGCTTGGACGTACAAGGTATTATAGGAAGTTCATTAACGCATACACATAGATCATTGTGCTAATGGAGAAATTATTAAAGAAAGATGTCAAGTTCTACCGAGATAACGATTGTCAGAAGAGTCTCGATATACTAAAATAAAAAATGGTGACTTCGCCTATTCTCATCCTCCCATATTGGAAGAAGGCATTTCATGTACATGTCGATGCATGTCTTGCATAGCTTTGGGAGTTATGTTAGCAAAAACTGGGGAAGGAGATATTGATCACCCTGTAGTTTTTTTCCAGCAGGAAGTTGTCTAAAGAAGAGAGGAAATATTCCACCATAGAGCACGAAGAGTTGGGAATGGTATATGCGCAGACACTATCTATTGGGTGTGCACTTCAAAATGTTCATGGAGTAGAATTACTTTGAAGTAACTGGTCAACGATACTGTGTTGTGGGGGGGGGGGGGGGGATTTTCCAATGGCTATTGATGTTCCAAGATTATGACTTTGAAGTAATTTTCAAGCGAGGACATTTAAATTCTAGACCAGATTATCTATCTAGGATCAAGATAGGAGAGGAGATGACCAATATTGAGGAAGGATTACCTGATGCATAGTTGTTTTCCATCAAGGTTGCAGATGATCATTTCCTAGATATCATTTAGTTTCTCTCGACGAGAATCACACCTGCGGAATAAACTACGCAGTAGAGGAAAGAGTTGTTCGTAAGGTAGGAATATTTTACTCTGATTTTCAGACACCTGTATAAAATGGGGGCTGAGGAGATTCTGCATAGATATTTTCCTGAGAATGAACGAAACAACATACTGGTTGAATCACATGGAAGAGTAGTTGGAGGTCACTACACAGGAAAAGCTACTGCGTAGAATATTTTATGCATTGGATTATGGTAGCCTATAGTACATAAATATTCGAAGGAGTATTGTAGCACATGCGAAGTTTGTCAAAGGACTGGAAGGGTGTCATGAAAAGATGAAATGGTGCTGCACCACCAAGTTACGTTGGAAGCTTTACATAAATGGGCGATTGAATTTCTAGGACCCATCAATCTACCAAGAAATAAAATGAGTGCGCGTTACATTCTTACTATGATTGATTACCTCACTTGGTGGGATGAGGTGCAACCGATAAAGAATTGTATTGTAGACACAACAAAAAATTTCTTCTTTGAGCATATTGTGTCATGGTTTGAATTCCTGAAAATCCTGATGAGTGACCGGGGTACACATTTCCTCAATAGCACTATCAAAGCCTTGACCAAAGAGTTCCAAGTGGGTCACCAAAAGAGTACTCCATATCACCCCCATGCGAATGACACAATCAAAACTTTCAATAAAATACTGGAGAATGCATTGACAAAGCTGTGAAACATTAACAAAAATGATTGGGATATGCACATTACTATTTTTTTATGAGTCTACATAACTATTGTAAAAATTTGACAAGTCATACCCTATTCCAATTAGTATATGGCCATGAATCAGTGATATCGATGGAGTATAATGTACCTAGTCTCCGCATCGCAAGAGTGACGAATATGGAAGAAAATGACATTATGAAGCACGAATTGACGCAACTGATTGAGTTGGAAGAGGCTTAGTTCATCGCTAGGTTTGATCAGTTGCGTCACAAGGAGAGGGAGAAGGCTTGACATGATCGGAATATTAAGCAAAAAATGTTCAAAGACTGTGACCTAGTGCTTTTGTATGACAACAAGTTTGTGAAGTTCCCGAGAAAGCTGCAAATGCACAAGTTGGGTCCATATATAGTCAGGGATGTGACAGAAGGAGGCACAATTCAGATTGTGAAGCTGAATGGAGAATTTTTCCCTAGTCAAATTAATGGAAGACGAATGATTTTTTACAAAGATCATTACGTCCCTAGAAGTTCACAATGACTATATGGTCGGCGTAGAGTCCTAATGCTCCTCGTAATTAATGGAGGGCATAAGACTACAAATGATTTCTAGGTATAGGTAAGCATGCATGAAGCAAGCGGACTTTAGGAGAGCATGGATCAAGCTAGAGAGCTCCAAGACTTTGGAAAAACAATAGTGCACCGAAGTGATTCCACCATTGAAGGATGCCTTGAGCAGCATCAAAGAGAAGATAGAGGGTACACCACCTTTGTGACTCGGGACAAATCAAATTTTTGTATTGGGGGGTTGTTGGACATGGGATATCCTCGAAGAAAGTAGTAGTGAAAGACTCCATAGATAGAGGAGCAGAGTGTGCAGCACACAGTCCATTTTGAGTCTTAGGGGCTTTGGGCTGGGTCAAAGCCCCTTATTATGTAATGTAATGGGAATATTTTTTGAATGTTGAACTTCGCCCATGGTTTTGTACCATGGTATTGTAAATGAAAAATCTATATAAGGAGTCTGGATTGAATTCATAGGTAGGCCAAGAAATGATAGATCTGATAAAATGCATTTGGATTTAAGATTGTTTTGAGTCAGATTCCATGTTTTGGGTTATGTTAAGACTCCGTTGTTTGCAATATTGGAAAGAAAAAACATTGTAGAGCCTACATTAGAACCACTTTGGAATCCTAGGATCTAGCCCTCCTCGATTCAGAGAGGGATCTCTCTATATAAGTGTTTTCCAAAAGATGTGATATTAGGCTAGTTATGAAGCATAAGGGTTTTTTTTGTTTTTGGTTGGGATGGATATCATCAAAATGAAGGAAGTATTTTGAAGGGTAAAGGTGTGAGTAGGTTGAAAGAATGGTTCAGCTGATAGGATAGGTAAAAGACAGTATCAATCCATTGGGCTATGGAGTCACAAAAGGATTTAATTGCACAAAAAGTTTGAAGAGTGCTCCATGGGGCAAGTCATCTATATAAAAGGATCTCTTTAGATTGATCTATGATATGGGACATTTAAAGTGTTGTGAAAAAAGAAAATCTAATAACCATTTAAGAATATATTAACTTCACTAAACAAGAAAAGCCTTTCAGAGTAACTGTTTGAAGCAAGCCAAAGGACAGGGAAAACCATAGACTTATTTTGGTGAACTTTTATGTTCGCACACTTTTCGTACAACAATCGCAACGTTTGGATGTATTACCTTCGTAAAGTGAGGCTAATATAAGAAAACAAAGGGCAACCTAAGATCAAGTAAGGACTTTGAACCATCTTGAATTCTTTGGCATACTCTTAGGATATTTTCAAAGAAAATGTTGGAGATAAACTTAGAGGACAAAATAACCATAGACTTCTCTAGTTCAACTTTACTTAGCAGAATTTTTCAAGAACTTTCAAAGACAATATCTCAAGTTGTAATCAGGAAACATGGGCTTACCAACACTTCACTAGTTATACTCTATTGAATTATCCTCAAAACACAATTAGAAGAAAACATAAAGATAAAGCTTATCAGTGAAATTTAGGGTACTTTACAGTAAATCCTAATCTGCGTTTGCTGTTCTTTATCAGAGAAAATGGACAGTATGGAAAACATGAGAAAAATAACAACTACAGTAAGAAAAACATCACCATTGACATAGACCAGGATCCCATAAATCAGCTTGTATATTTGATGTTCAAACTAGTTACAATCTTCAAGTCCAATAAGTCTTTACAGCTTCTAACTTCTCTTCTCAGCCTATCTTTCTTCAATTACTAACAGAGCTTTAACATCCTTAATAACTATTTATATTCAATAAGTATTCAACCAACATTTACAGTGGGCTCCTCTTATGATATTTATAGATGAATTGAGGAGGTGGAGGGAAAGGAGAGTCTATTTGTTCAATTAATACAGATTAAATTCTTCTCGGCCTTTGGGAGGCCTTATGGAGAAGATATTTGAGGTATTTACTCTATTAATTCATTTTTACATTAAATTCATCTACTTCAGGCTGCGTTTTTTGACTTTAGAGCTTTTGGGTAGGCTGGAAATTAGTTTATGAGCTGTCTTTAGAAAAATATCTCTGACTATGCATTAACTCTGTAGTCTTTTTAAGTAAATAGGTCTATAGGTGGCAATTTTAGTCTTTGTAGGGAGTAACTGCCTCACTGATGTAGAAATTAGAGGTGGTCTTCTGCTGATCTGTTCTTGATTTGTCACTTTAACTTTGAATTAGGCCTTTGATATGTGTTAGGCCTCTTTTAATCATCTTTCGCGCTTTTTGTCATTGTGCTAACTGATTTAGATTTATAATGTGTCTTTATCCTTTTAAACTGTGGGATTAAGTCTTTTAATCTTTAAAATTTGTGCTTTAATCCCTTATATTTAATCTTTTGATTGGTCTTCACTGTTATTCATTTAATATTTAATTGTTCGCTGACAGGTGCTTTCTTTGTGCGTTGTAGGGTTTTTGCTGAGTAACCAATGCTCATGAAACACTGGAAAAAACCATGAAATTTGACCCTTTTTCGCCCCTTTTTTCTTTTGATTAGGCTCTGAGGATCGTCACCCTCGGCCTCTGTCACTTTATTTGACTATGGGACGGCTTTCTATGACTACCACCATGAAACCTGCAACAAACCACAAAACTGTTATAAAAACCTACGCGTATTGGGATTAACTGCTTTACAGAGGCTCGAGAGCAGCGGAGGAGCAATGCGGAAGGAGGTGGATGCAGTGGAGTGGATTCCATGGAAGAAACCATGAAAAACTAGGAGAAAAAATTGAACTAGGGCACGAAATTGGGAAAGCAGTTTTGGGAATACCAGAGGTGGTATTCATGTAGGATAAGAGTGGTAAGTGGTTTTGTGATAATCGAACGCGATACGGGTCTTTGGACGACGCGTGTCCAGGCGAAAACCACCTATTTCGCATTGAAAATGGGCAATCAATTTTATTGGTGAAATGAACGCAAAATCAGATTTAGACCGTCCAATCTGGGAGATCAATGGTGGATATTGAAAGAAGGTATGATGAAAAAGCCCAACGTGGTCGGGTGGGACCAGTGGGAATTGTTGGATCAACAGGATCAACGGTTGCAATTGTATTGGGGAATCAGAGATTTGAGGAGAAGAGGGTCTGGGAAGAAGGTTTTTGGATTTTTGATGGCTGATGGACGATAAGAGGGGAAATTGCGATGGGGAAGCGTCGATGCGATGAAGGGCCATGGATGGAGGGTCGTAAGATCGAGATCAGGATCAACGGCAGAGATCTTATCGATAGGGGACCATCGGCAGAGAACAAAAAGGGTTGTCGAGGAAAAAGCCGAAGTGTGATGCAGCGCAGACTGTCAGATCTGAGGAAGATTGATGGTCTAGATTTGATCGGCGGGAAACCAAAAGTGGAAGGGAAAAGGGGAATGCGCTGATGCGATGGAGCGGTAGCCGTCGAATCTGAGGATGATCGACGGTTAATATTTCATTGGCGGATCGGCATATTGGCGGAGTAGGGGTCTGGGAACAAAGGAACGGGGAATGCTGATATGCAATGGCCAAAGCAATGGAACGATCGGGGCTTCGCAATGGCAGAAAAAATTTTACAAAGGAAAAAGGTCACGGGGAAAGGAAAAAGGCCGAAATGCCAATGGGCTTAGTGCTTTGGTCGCGGAGCCGGGTCACATGGTGGAAAAAAGGGGCTTGTGCTTAAGCGAAAGGGGCTTAAGGACTAAAAGGAGCAGAACAACTTTTTCAAAGTTTTTAATGGGTTTTTTACGGGTTTTTAGTGTTCTTGGTGAAGTAAAAGGCATTTTTTTAAAACCAAATAAAAATGGTTAAATGGTTTTAAAGGGGATTTTTAAATAAAATAAAGGTAAATGAGGGAGGAAAGGTGGCTTTTTAGAAGGAATGAAGGATAAGAAAAGGGGAAAAATAAGTGATATTGGGGCAGTTGTGAAGATGAGATGGGGAGAATGAAATGATGTAAATGGGGCCTTAGAAAACAGTTTTTTCTTTGGGAACAACAGGATTTTAAAGGATTATTTGTGGAAACAACAGTGAAAATGATTTGTAAAATAAAAGACAGCAAAAAGGCTTCAAGAACTAGCAGTTTTCCATGAATATTGCTTCTTGAAGGCTTAATAACATATTTAGCCATCATTTGTTGTAACAAAATTTACTGATGGCTAACAGTGGCTCCACTTGGGGATGGCAGCTCCTTGGAGGTGTCAAGAACCTCATAAATTTATCTCTGGAATGCTGACCTGTGCCTTATCCTTGACAACCTTTTCTTACTTGATCATGCTGCCTAAAAATATGATCAATACCTAGTATCAGAAAACAAACTTCTTTTCCCAAACAACTACCTACACAACCTACTTTCCTAACATTTTTCTTCATAAGGTGCACTTGGACTTGCAAACCTTTTGATATCAACATTTTATTCTTTTATTGAAAACATAAAACTAATCTAAATCTACCCTTATTTCTTCCATGAGTTCAGATTAAACAGTTGAACTCATTAATTATCTACCTAAGCTACTATCTGCCAGGATTAAACTGTCTGACAGATCTTATTCTCTATTTTCTAAAATAGAAATTTACATACAAACAAACAAGGATTAAGCTGTCTAATTTGCTGTAATACTATGGCATAAAAACAAACTGCACATAGACTGAAATTTACAGAAATTCAAAACAAAATTGTGAAGGCCTAAGATCTGAAAATTAAAAACATCCTACATTCTTCTTATAACTTAGATTTTGATCTTTTTAGAGTCATCTTGTTTCTTTTCTCTTGGTTCAGATTTTCAGCATATTAGAACCAATTCTTTTTCTTCTCTCTGGCTTGGGTTTTGATCTGATTAGAGCCATTCTTTATCAAACTTACAGGTTCAGGATTTAAGCTTGTTTGAACCTCTGTTTTTCTATCCTAATCTAGTCTACTGATAAGCCAAGATTAAATTGTTTGGCTAATATGATTCACTAACCTATCAACAGTAAATTGAAATCTATCTAGTCATGATTAGGCTGTATGACTAAATAGCAGTGCTCTCTTTTGGTAGTGGCGTTTAAACTTGCACACTTTTAGATTTTTCCTTTCTTTTTTGGTATGGGGTTGTACCTTTCTTCTTTTATATATGCCCTCTTTTTCTCTTTTCTATTGTTTTTGTATTTTTTCTTTTTTCAAATTCAAAATCAGAAAACAAAAAACTAACTAAATGCTCACAGGCTGAGATTTATTGACATTCCTACCTACCCTAATATAACTCTGAAATATTTACATGTTTAGCTGAAAAATTCTCTTTTCTAATACATCCAGTCAATCAAATGGTTCTATTATCCCTGTGTCCCCCTCATTTAAATTTTTAGCCTAATGCTCCTCATGAACCTTTCTAAACTGCTACCGTGGCCGAAAACCCTCACATTCTGTCTGTCGTTACCCTTTCCGCCGAAAAATACACTCTTCAAAGGTTAAAAACCCGCATTCAAAAACATATCGGGCCTAGCCCTTTAGCCTTAGCCACTCTTATTTTGTCTTCCATGTGACCCGGGCGCAAAACCATATGCCTGAGGGAAAGGGGGCTTAACGTTCAAAATTTCGGGGGCGTCTAGAGCCGTCCGATCAAACCTAATCGACGGAGCGGAGTTGGTCTTCCGTGGTGGTCCCGCACCCACACACATTGCAAAAATCGGCTTTTAATTCCGCACCGCTTTGGACGGGCTGGCGGTATTCTCCGTGGGGCCAGCGATTCCATTCAACATATGACAAGTGTCCAAATGTACGATGACTGAAACCGCCCATTTCGCGCATTAAAGGTTAGAACAAAGATGGGCAGCGGAATTCACCAGTGTCATTGGATCTGTCGACCTCCATCCGATGACCATCGTGCCCCGAAGGTGCACGCGCTTTAACTCACGTCTATTGCGTCCCTGGCCCACCTTTGATTGCCCTCCAGCTCATTTTAACCGTCGATCTCATTCAGAGATCGTGTGGCCCATATCATCTGCTTGACCACATGCTGACCGAGCCTCTCACCACGATAGCGTTACACGTGTTCACTGTCTCATCCTACCACCTGTCCTCCGTACATCCTCATCATCTGTTTCACGTGTTCACTGCGTCATACCTCCACCTTTCATATATCCAATTCATTCATCGTATTTGAACATTTTTACGTTACAAACCTCTGCCAGTTCATTATTCACCATTCTATTACGTTTTCTTCACCCTACTGTAATTCCTCCGCCACCCTGCACTGTTTTACCTCTTTGTAAACCTGCTCCACCATCTCCATTAAACCCACCATGTCCGCCATCCTTGTGATGGGTTTTATTTAACGGGTTTTTGTTTTGCAGGATAACCATGGCTAAAATTATCATGATTCGTCATTGCCATTATAAAGGCCGAGAATGCACGACAGAACCATGTTTCAGGAGCAGAATTGGTTGGAAAAGATCCGGGAGCTGCTATGATGTGACCACCATTAAAGAAAGCCAAGATTTGAATCTATAGAACCCTCCAGAGAAAATCAAGAGACAGATTTGGGTAGGCGAGAACATTAATGGGGCAGCATGAAATATCAGCGAAAGATCAAGAGACACAGTGCCCTGCATTAAAGATCTGGGGTTTAAATTCAAAGTTAGAGGGCCGAGAGTACTATGCACAATCACAAGCAATCTCAAGGTTTCATGGCAGCAGATTTTTCCCTTTCAGCAAAGGGAAAAACATTTGTATATTTTATTATTTGTGTCTTGTTTATAAGGAGATTTTCATCCTCAGCATTTATTTCTGGAGGTAGATTGTAAAGTACAGTTATTTATATTTATTCATTCATAGTGTGGGCGCGAATGTTTTCCGCCATTTTATTCAAATCAGATCATTAAATGTGTATCACCTACCTCCTTTCTCTAGAGTTTTCTGCTTCTCCTATAAAAACTATGAAAAAACACATTGTAAGGGTTCCAGATTTCTATCAGCAAACTGTGTAGTGAAAGGCTTTTGTATACATCTTGTAAATTTTCTGTATGAAGGGTCAGAGCCCGTAGGGTTTCAGTGAGGAGGAGTTATAAATGTAATGAGGATTCTGGTCTTTGGTATCCCACAGAATGTAATCTTTTCTTATGTGTTAATATAATATCTCATTTCATGCTATTTATCTTCTTGTATCATGTTCTAGAATGCGAGTGGCTCACTGGTCTTAAGTAAGGATTCATCCTAGTTGGTGCCCATACTTGGATTAGTCAAGTGCTTTAAATAGGCCTAGTCATGATATACTGTTCCATGTTCATTTCACCCATATTTTCTGCTATATTAGTTACTTGAGGAGGGTGCTTTTAAAACGCCATTGTCATGTATGGATTCTTAGTTGGATAAGCCCATATGTGGTTTTGTTGTGTATCTGGGTATCAGCCTCATGCTAACTAGTATCTTCTTCATGTTTCTTCACTGCATCCACTTTCTGATATTTGATTTCTGTGGCATATTATTTGAACTGGCCCTCTTTGCAGTAAGCTGTCTCTTAACTTTCTGATGCTTTTGTATTGGAGTTTGCATGTTGTTCCTACATTATTCTTATCTTTGTATCAGCTTCTGAGAGAGTTTGGTTCCATTTAAACTAATTTCCTTGTTTCACAAGTGATAGTAAGAGAGCTTTTGGATTGACAACCCAAGCTATATTATGAGCTCCTTGCTATGATAAGATGTCCTAGGCACTGGTCTATGGCAACTCTAGGCTGTCTCTAGGGTAGACAAGAATTGTCGACAACATCTTTCTGGTGCCGTTGTCGGGGAATGAATTTAAGAATATCAATTTCCCTGGGACTCGACAAATCATATTCATTCTCTAATCAGGTGAGCACAGAGAGTTGAAGAGTTGCGTATCTCTCACCTTGGCGACTCCACTATTCTTTATTTGATAAATATATTGGTAGTCCTGGCTCCTCGAAAGTCACATCTGAGGTCAGATACTGCTAAGTTAAAGACATCTTCTGTGCCTGACCCAGAAAATATTATACATAGAAGAAGTTGGAGAGAAAGACAATCAGCCCGTGTTGAAATCCTTGAGTTTTCTCAAGAAGATTATCCATCCTCTTCTTCTCAAGAAATTCCAGTAGAAAATCCTGACTTTACTGAAGAAAATCCTGAATATTACTCAGATAGCCCACCCAGGGGAAGTGCTAGAACCAAAGAAAACCTTCATCTCACCCCTGAGGCCGAAGAAGTTAAAGAAATCACAGAAGTAGCTGCTGTTAACCGTGAATTGTTTCCATCTACACCTCAGGCAGTTGTACAATATATTCCTATTGTTATTCATACCCCACTTCCACCTCCTCCTCTTCCTCCATTTGTACATCAGATCGTTGCACAACCCCCACCTCCTCCAATGGCTAATGTTCCAGCTTTCCTACTGAATAAATATGCTCCACTGGCCTTACCACAAGTGCTAAATGATATGCCACAGGATTATTTGAAGATATTGCCCAGATTCAATGGAGAAAATGATATTGATGCTCAGAAACATCTTGAGACTTTCTGCTCTTTTGCAGAAAACTTAAATGTAGAACATTTGGATGTGGTCTTGAGATTGTTTGTGCAATCTTTGGATGGTGAGGCCAGAAAATGGTTCAAGACTTTGGGAAACCGTTCAGTGACCACCTGGGATGACATGGAGAATACTTTTCTCAGGAAATGGGGGGAAAAGAAAGATCATGGGATGTGTCTTACTGAGTTTAATACTCTGAAGAGGAAACACAATGAAGGGGTGTCAGAGTTTATTAAGAGATTTAATAAATTATATCTAAATCTCCCTGCAGATATGAAGCCTCATCAGAACGCTGCAAAAGTTGTTTTTATTGCAGCTTTTGACTCAGATTTCGGTTTCTCCCTCAGGGAGAGAAAGCCTTCCACCCTTGATGATGCTCAGTTGGATGCCCTCGAATTAGAAGCAAACTTTTCCTCCACTGGAAAATTAAAAGGAAAAGCTTAACAGGAAACTAGGAGGAGATGCAAGGAAGAAGTTTCTACCTCCAATCAAGACAAAGACGTAGACAGAATTGAAGAAATGAGCAAAATTATTAAAAATTTGTCTAATAAGTTGGGTAAGCTCGAATTGGAGGCCAAGAGTTCAGCTCCCAAGAATTTTTATAATGCTCCAAACAGAGGATACAATCCTCAGTACAAGAGACCACCACTGCAGATATTGCCAAGAGAAGCAAAAGAGCAACCAGATCAGGTACCACACCCATTGTACTTGGAAGGTCCAGCAGATGACTTCACCGAAGATGCTGCTTATGAATTAGAAGACTCAAATCTTGCTTTTTCAAACAATGATGATATAGAATGCCCATTGCAAGAAGAAGAAGAAGCAGAGATTGATCATTATTGTAAACAATTTGCTGATTTCATGCAAGCACAATTCAATGTAAAATATGATCTCAGATCTTCAAGGAAGAGGACCCGAACTCAAGATCAAGAAGAGGAGCCACCTCAGAAGGAGGTACCTGCTCAGAAGGAATCAGCAACAAAGAGAAACACAGAAAAAGGTAAGAGTCCTCTAAATACTCCCTCGCAGCCTAATGATCAGATTCCTTCTTCTTCAAAAGTAGTCAGTCCTCCCAATGCTGAATCTGTGTCAAAAGAAATTAAATTTTCAGCTGAAAATAAAGAGTCAAAAGAAGTTGTGATAGAAAATCCCCCTCCTGCTTTTAGTTTGCAAAAAGAACTTGAGAAAATTAAAATTCCAGTCCCCTTGACCGAGCTGCTAAAACAACCTGCATATCAGTCTCAAGTTACTTCTTTTATGCTCCCTCCCGAAATATCAATTGTGCCTGATAGTTTAAACCTTCAAGAAGAAAGACCCATGGTAGTCTTTGGCCCACATGTTGAGGAAGTAGATCCTTCTACTCCTCCTTTTTATGTGTCTCTAGTTATTCATGACCTACTGTTACACAATTGTATGTTAGATTCTGGGGCTTCCCATAATCTTATGCCTCTATCTGTCATGGAACAACTAGGACTACAAATCACACGCCCATATAAAGACCTTTATTCATTTGATTCCAAAAGAGTCAAATGCTTGGGGATGATTAAAGATTTAGTGGTCAATTTGGCCCAAATTCCAACAAAGAGTGTGGTCATGGACATTGTGGTGGCTGATATCCCAGCCCGCTTTGGCATGTTGTTGTCAAGGTCCTAGGGTACAAAAATTGGTGGGTCAATTAAGCTGGATTTAACATATGCTACCATCCCAGTTTTTGGTGGACAGGAGAGGAGGTTATACAGAGAGACTAAATTTGTCAAGGTAGTTACTAAGGCTGATAACTCTGAAAATTCACCAGTCTATAGTAAAGAAGGAGATTTTTCATGCTTTATGCTAGAAGAAGATCAAAATTATGTGCATGAATCATCCTTCAAAATTAAGGATGAGCAGCCTTCAGAAAATTATGAAGCTGGAATCCCGTATAATATTAAACACTTTAAACACTCAAGTGTGTTTTTGAAGATGATGAAAAAATGAAGAGATTCTTGGAGACAGTAGGAGAATTATCCAATATGGAGATTGATAATAATGAAGAAGAGGAAGCTGAAAATGTTGTAGAAAACAAATGGGAAGAAAAAATAGCAGGCAATAAAGTGCTGCAGCTAAAAGGAAATATCATACCTAGAGGGTTGGTGCCTCTAGAAAGATTGTTTGATAAAAACGATGTTCCATTGCAGCACAGTAAAACAGTAGAAGAAGAACAAGTGGAAGATTTAAATCTGGGTACTTATGCTGATCCCAAAATTGTCAAATTATCCAAAAAGGTCCCAGAAGAATATAAAGAGAAATATCTGAAATTATTTCAGTTATATAAGGATGTATTTGCATGGTCCTATCAGGACCTAAAAACTTTTGATGTTAATATAATGCAGCATAAAATTCCTCTGAGGGAAGATGCAAAACCTTACAAGCAGAAGCTTAGACAGATAAATCCTCTGCTGCTTCCCTCCATTGAAAAAGAAATCAAGAAGCTGCTACATGCCAAAATAATTGTGCCATTAAGATACTCTGAATGGGTTGCTAACTTAGTTCCTGTTCGAAAAAAGAATGGAGAAATAAGATTGTGTGTGGATTTCAGGAACTTAAATAGAGCATCTTTAAAGGATAATTATCCACTGCCTAAGATGGACCACATCCTGCAGAAAGTGGTGGGAGCATCTAGAATGTCAATGATGGATGGTTTTTCCGGTTATAATCAGGTGGCTATGTTACCAGAAGATCAAAAGAAGACTTCTTTCACCACGCCATGGGGAACATTCATGTATGCCAGGATGCATTTTGGATTAATCAATGCAGGAGCTACCTTTCAGAGGGCTATGGATATTCCTTTTGTTGGAGAGCAGGACAGGTTTATGGTGGTATATCTGGATGATATTACAGTATTTTCAAAGGATGATACTGAACACATTCAACACTTGCAGAGAACCTTTGAAGAATGCAGAAGGTATGGTCTTTCCCTCAATCCTCAAAAATCTTTATTTGCATTAGATGAGGGAAAACTCTTAGGGCACATTGTAACTAAAGATGGTGTGAAAATATACCCTAAGAGAGTTGAAGTTATAAACAGTATTCCTTTACCCAGGAATAAGAAGGAAGTGCAGGTGTTTCTAGGCCGAATCAATTTCCTAAGAAGGTTTATTCCTAACTATGCTGAGATAGTTAGGCATATAACTGATATGTTGAAAAAGAATAATGAAGTAAAATGGTCTCAGGAATCTAGAGATGCATTTACAAGGATAAAACAGGCATTTGCTGAAGCTCCTGTGCTAGCTGGGCCAGATTATACAAAGCCATTTATAATATTTTCATTTGCTTCACCCCATACAGTAGCAGGAGTCTTATTACAGAAAAATGAAGATGGATATGAGCAGCCCATAGCCTTTTTCAGTCAGGTATTACATGATGCAGAATTGAAATACAATATATTGGAGAAGCAGGCATATGCCCTAGTGAAATCCCTCAAGGCTTTTAGAATGTATGTTTTGTAGTCTCACATCACCGCCTATGTCCCTACAGCAGCTGTCAAAGATATCCTCGTTCAAGGAGATAGTGAAGGCAAAAGAGGAAGATGGATTGCAAAAATACAGGAATATGATTTAGACATAAGGCCCACTAAGCTAGTTAAAGGCCAAGGGCTAGCCAAGATTTTATCTGAATCAAATCCTCAGGCTCTGGGCATAAATTTATCCATGATAGCAAATGAGTAGTTTGAGAAAGGAGAAGAGCAGCATGGAATAGAGCTGGCCGCTCAAAAGATACACATGAAATATCTCACTAGTCCATGGTACAAAGAAATAGTTTGAATATCTTTTTGACACTCAATTGTCCACCCAGTTTGTGATAAATCGAAATACGAGCTTTGGGAAGATGAAATCACAAAAATATATAGTGGCCAATGGTCATTTATATTGGAGATATCCTTCGGCATATTATTATTGTGCCTCACGAGAAGATGAAGTAGAAAGTATAATGATAGAATGTCATGAAGGAATTTGTGGAGGCCATTACGGTGGAGAGTCATGACTCATAAAATATTAAGGGCTAGTTTTTATTGGGCTGAAATTGTTTGGAGCTGTTTTTAATTGGGTTGAGAGCATGTGATAAGTGCCAAATATTTGTTGAGAGACAAAAGTGCACTGCTCCTGCCCCCTAATTCAGTTCTTGTAAATGAACCATTTTGACTGATAGGGGATTAGATTTTATAGGTGAAATACATCCCCCAGTCGAGTGGCCAACACGGGATGGATATTGATGCAACAGATTACTTTACAAAGTGGGTGGAAGCCATACATACAGGAATGCTACGTCTATGTAATCATCAAGTTCATGGAAGAAAACATCATATCCGGGAGTTTGGTTGCCCTACTAGAATTGTAGTGATAATACAAGGCCTTCAAGTACGCAAAATTCGTAAATTTCTATCAACGGTATAACATTGTACTAAATCATTCAACGACTATTATCCACAAGGAAATGGCTTGGCGAGATCTTTCCAACAAAAACCCTGGTGAGGGCCTTGAAGAAAACTATAAATGAGAATCGGAAAATTGGGATTCCCCGATTAAGAGTTCGCTCTATGGGCGAATAGAATAACCAGACGAAGAAGGCAATTTGGAAAATCTCCTTATGAATTAGTATATGGACGAGCGCGGTGTTTACACTGTGCGGTTGGCTGCCCGATGGCACGTTTCATGCGAGGGGAAATCGGGAAGAACCGGATGATATGGTCCAGAAGGATAAATCAATTGGTGGAATTAGAGAAACAGAGACCCGGAGTGAATCAAAGACTAGTCGAATACCAGGAAAAAAATGAAAAATATCTTTGATCGTCATGCAAAGGATAGAAGATTGCAGATTGGCGACTTGGTTGTCGGATGGGATGTTCGAAGAGCGAGAAAAAAGGAACAAACATGCTAAGTTTGATCCCACTGTGGTTTGGCCCATTTAAAATTGTGGAGCTAAAAGGTAATAACACGTTCAAATTGGAGAATTTACAGAGTGACTTACGGATGCTCTGTAAAGTAGCCAATTCTAAAGTCGTATTTTCAATTTTGATCCCAGAACGGAACTGCTATTGTACCATATTGTATATAAATTTTGTTCCGAGTTTTGATTTGATGAGCGTCTGTGATAAATTGTGAAGAAAAATGCAAAGGGTTGGAGAAAAAAAAGTTTACAGAAGATAACTCGGTGGTCTACAAGGTTCTCGACACGCCCAAGGATGGACGTGCCCAGTCCCCGGATGGATACGATGTTGTACATGTTAGCCCCTTACATTCAAATTTTAGCTACCAATCCCCTTCAAATCTGTTTAAACATCTTTTGTGGTCTAAAACCTCCATATTCTTTCCTAATGTTATCATTTTTCTCCCACAAAATACACCGTGTCAAAGGCTAAAACCCTCACTTAAAGGGCGTATCGAGCCTAGCCCTTTTAGTCCCCGGTCCCCTTTATTTTGCTCCTCACGCGACCGAACGCAAAACCATGTGCACTGGATGGAAATGCGCTTAATCAAAATGCATCGGGCGTATTTTTGCACCACCGATCGAAATGTAAATCAACGACGCAAACAGACATGCCTTGGTGGTCCCCGCTACCTCAGCTCACTCGCTCAAAAACCGGTTGTTTTTCATTCGCACCGCTTTCTGGACGGGCTGGCGGTTTTTCTCTCAAATGGCGGCGATTCCATAGATCGCATGACAAGTGTCCTCATGTACGATCTCCAAGCCCGCCCATTTCGCGCATTAAAAGTCGGATCAAAGACGGGCGGCGGAATTCATCAATGCTTGGGTTGGATCGTCGACCTTCATCTAACGGTGGTTTTCCTCCAAAGTCGCGCGAGATTTAACACAAGTTATGTAATGCTGAGGGTCCACCCGGTCCCATTGTACTAATGCATTTTCAACCATTGATGTCAGTTTTTGATCGCGTGGCCCTGAATTATTGTCATACCCCTACGACCAATCGAGGTTGTTTCCACGTCACCTCCTCCACTTGACCTTTCAGTACGACCCAGTAGCATTGGCATTACCCTCCACCATTTATATACTCGTTTAGGTGTCATATTTCGGTGTTTAAGTTACAGGGTTTCGCCACGTTCATTCGTTGTGTTTCTTTTTGCATCTTCCTCTCGCCACCACCATCATCTCACCATTTTGCTCATTCTCGTCATCCTTGCCATGGCCGCCATGGCATTCACCACCCCATGTCCACGTCTCTCTTAATATGTTTGTGTGTTTTTGCGAGTTGCGGTAACGAGAAGTCACCATTAATTTCCGCCTCCGTTTGAGAGTTGAAGATGCATCCGAAGGCAGGCTTGCAAGGGAAGAATTTATGAAGGAAGCACGAGGGTAGTTGTCACGACATGACCCTCATTAAAGCGGAAATTTTAGAAACTTATCAAACCCTTCACAGGGTAAAAAGATATCGGGTTGAAAATCAAGGAATGCGGTTATCCCGGCATTAAAGGATTCAAATTCCAATTCAAGATTTAAACACGAGAAAAGTACAATGTGCGGGGGAGAAATACTCTTAAGGGGATATTTCGGGTCGAGTTCTCTTCGGGGAATGTCAAAAATGTTCACGAAGAATACACCCTCGAAGCCTTGTTCCCGAAGAGATTTTCCTCCGGTCACATTTTTCCAGAGGTAGATTGCAAAGTACAAATAATTATGTGCTGTCATTCACAGTATGGGGGCGAGGTTTTTCGCCATTTTTCTCAAATCAAATCATTTAATGTGTATCACCTACCTCTTTTCGGGAGTTCTCTGTTCTTTCTATAAATATTAGGAAAAAATACATTGTAAAGGTTCTAGACTTGTATCGAAAAACGTACGTGCAAAGAAATTTGGTTACGTTTACATTTTGTATAACTCTTGTATGAAGGCTCGGAGCCGTAGGGTCTTAGTGAGGAGGATTTTCATCTGCCAAAGAGGGATTTCGGTCTTTGGTATTTCACGATGCTGTAATTTCCTCTCAAATGTGTTAGTTAATATAACATTTCATTCCATCTATTCTTCTTGTATCATGTTTCTTTGGAATGCGAGTGGCTCACTAGTTTTGAGTGAGGATTCATCCTAGTTGATGCCCACACTTGAATCGATCGGGCGCTTTAAATAGGCTTGGGCATGATATCTTGTTTCATGTTTCTTTCATCCATAGTTCTTCTATATTGGTTACGTTGAGAGTGCTTTTTAAAATACTATCATCTTGTATGGATTCTTAGATTGTTAAGCCTATGCATGGTGGTATTGTATATACGGGTATTAGATCAAGGTTAACTAATATCTTCTCAATCTTACTTTCGCTACATACACCTTCGATAATTGATGTACTCGAAGTATTTCTAGAATCGGCCCTCTTTGCATATTTGTCTCTTAACTATTCAGATGTTTTTATATTGAAGTTATCGCATTTTGCCTCTGCAGTACCCCTCTTCATGTGGCGGTCTACGTGAGCTCTGGTCCCAATTTAAAACTCATTTTTCCTCGTTTTACATGAGATAGCATGTGAGCTGAAGCAGACAACTTAATATATTACTATATGCTCCTTGCTATGCTAAGATGTCCTAGGCACTGGTCTATGGCAACTCTAGGCTGTCTCTAGGAGTTACAACAGGGTGCAATGCTTTTCTTCCCTTCTCACAAGAGCAGATAGAAGATGGAGGACATCTTAGGATGGATAACATCTCTTATGCTTGTGTTGGACATCCCTTGAGCCATACACATCATGATGGGAGGTTTTTTCCTACCACCTATTTGGTTCTTGATAGGGTCTCATTGATCCTTGAGAAGTTTACATTTCAAAATCCCATGAAGTGCAAAGTCAGAAATTTGATTTGGGAGGATGGTAACCCTCATGGGAGGAGTACCAGGATGAGGAAAAGAAGGAGGCATCCACAAGTGATTGAGTGGATGTGGTTGATGAGCAAGGAGCTAGGAGGCTACTTGCAGATCTATGATACCGGGCAGCAGGAGGCTTGGTTGTGCTGGTTACTCTTGAAAGAGTTTGGCCATCACTTGGCAAACACTCTTCCTAAGAGTAGGAGGACGGGGAGAAGATGGCTGGATACTTGCATCATTGAGCAGCAAAGAGTATGGATGCATGGTGTTGATATGATACTCATATCATTCATTATGTCTTCATCACATGAGTTGTATGATGGACGTATGGGGAGGCAGAAAAATGTCTTGTTGCTTTGCTTGGGAGAGCAAGGGCAGATTTGCTCTCACACTTTGGATGATGTTGCAAGAGGAGGAGATGGCATTATCTCCTTGACCTTTGATGATGACTTGGAAGCACTTCCATCTTGGGAGGTATTCCACATTTGTTGCAGCATTATTAGAGGATTCTTTGACAAGGAGCATGTCAAAGAACAGAGCTTTGTGTTGACAGGAGCTTATTTGCATGAGCTCACAGCACTGTCACTTGGGAGCAGAGACTTATGGATGAAGTGTGCCCATCAGAGATATGGTGGATCTATAACCCATAGGTCCCAGGATCTCTTCATATTTGTTGCACTTGATGAACAAGGAGGAGGTAATGATGATAAAGACATCTATGGCATATTCTTCTTAACTTGGATTTCCAAGCATGAGAAGGATCATATTCTTGCAGCACATGGTTCATTCTTCTTCATAGCATGCCAACACACTATGAAGGACTCATGTATGGACCCATGTACCACCTTACTTCCAGCATATGGTGAGGGATTTGTTTTTACATTCATTGATTTGCACACTCTTTCCATTCCTATGCAGTGCATTTCTTCACAAGCGAGCAAGCTTGTCACATTGCTCCATGAGTTGTACTGGGCCAATCTACATGATGGAGGCAGCCATCTCTTTTGTGGCCTCGGGCAAATGTTTTATCGCCACATGTATGTTCAGTTGTTGCACTACAGCATGTATCATATAAAGACATGCATGATTAACATTTTGCCTTGTATTTTCATCAAGCAGCAACTCGTAAAACTGCATTGTACATGTTTGGGAAGCTGTTGGTACCTCTTTTCATCACTTGTAACCTTCAGCGTTTCCTTCATGATCAGATTTGTATGAGAGGCTTGATTATGAGAGGGACACAAGCTGGATGTGTCTCTGAGTGAGAAGAATTCTCACAATTTCTGCACTACATGTTCTAATGGGAGCATGGGAGGAGGCATGGCCACCACTACTACATATGCGTCCTCTTTTGAGGTGGGCCATGAGATTGATAGTCATCCATTGAACATAGAGGGGCAAGTGTTGGGTCTTATGTTGTTGTCATATTCATCCATTTACTATCCATTAGTAGATGTGATGGATCTTATACATTGCTTTCCATGTAATTTTCTGAAGTTGCAGTGGATGAGACTGCGTTGTATCCTTGTGAGAGATTGTTTGCATCATGTATCATGATGCAAAACCTTCAGCAAACCTCTCATTCGAATGATCCATGATGACCATGTCCTATTCTTCAGGGATGGATTGTCTTGGGCCAGCTTGTTCTTCATTGTTGAAGGGACCCTCCTTGGAGGATTGTTCTTCACCTTGCCATCGGAGGGCAATGATTTTGTACCCCAGGATCAGCATACACGCTACACTCACCATGAGTGGAGGGAAGGACAGCATGGGGTAAGCTATGATGCTTGCTGTTGCAACTCCTAGAGACAACCTAGAGTTGCCATAGACCAGTGCCTAGGACATCTTATCATAGCAAGGAGCACATAATATAACTTGGGTGTCAATCCAAATTCTCTCCTGCTATCTCTTGTAAAACAAGGAAAATGATTATAAATGGAACCAAACTCTCTCAGAAGCTGATACAGAGATGAGAATAATGTAGGAACAACATGCAAAACTCTAGCATAAAGGAACAGACAATTCAGAGACAGCTTACTGTAAAGAGGTCCAATTTAGAAATACTTCACAGACATAAATTATCATAAGGTGTATGTAACGAGAGAAATATTGAGAAGATATTAATTAACCTTGAGCTAACACCTAGATATACAATACCACCCATGGGCTTATCACTCTAAGAATCCATACAAGATGATAGCATTTTAAAAGCATTATCCCAAAGTAACTAATATAGCAGAACTATGAATGAAAGGAACATGAAACGGTATATCATGCATGAGTTGTATTTAAAGCACTCAGCTAATCCAAACATGGGCATCAACTAGGATGAATCCATAGTTAAAATTAGTGGGCAACTCGCATTCCAAAACATGATACTAGAAGAGCAGATTAAATGAAATGTTATATTATACTAACACATATGAAAGAAAGTTACAGACTGTGAAATCTTAAAGACCAGAATCCTCTTCAACAGATATAACTCCTCCTCACTGAGACCCTATGGGCTCTGAACCTTCATACAGAAATTTTACAAGATGTATACAAGAACTCTTCACCGCATGGCTAGCTGATAGAAATCCGGAACCCTTACAATGTCTTTCTCCTGGGTTTTTATAGACAAAGGAGAAGAAAGGCCTCATAAAAGAAGTAGGTGAAAACAATTAATTTGCTTAGTTTGAACAAAAAGGCAAAAACATTCGCGCCCATACTGTTGAATGACTAGGTAATGCTGTCTATATTTGACAACATGTTTGCAAAAATAAATGCACTGGGAAGAAAATCTCTTCAGGAACACGGTGCAAAGATAACTCCACATGAACATTCGGTACTTCTCTGAAGAAAATTTGGCTGGAAAAACACCCGGAGGGTATTGTTTTCTGTGCTGGGTACCCTCGGCCTTCTAATCTTTAAATTGGAGCTTGAAACATTAAATGCTTATTGTTGAATTTCTCCATCTTCCACTGATATTCTTTATCTGCACCATTAATATCTCCATCTGCAACAATCTGTCTTTTTGAATTACTCTGAGGGTTTTGGCAGATTTCCATCCCGCTTAGTTAATGGAAGCCATATCACCGCAACTGTCCGGGACTTTTCTTCATAAATTCTGCTTCTGCAAGCTGATCTTTCGATGCATCTCCGATTTTTGCAATGGAGGCGGTGATTAATTGACAAATTTCTTCCATTTGAGCCCTGCAAAATACACAAACTTTATTAAGAAAACAAATGCACGAGAGGGTGGATGTAGTGAAAATGACTTGGGGTGACGAAGCAGCGTGAAGGAATGGTGGAAGAATGGAGGGTGGCAATGAAGAATACAGTGGGACGGCGATGAATGGACTGGGTGAAGGTTCGTAACGTAAGCACTGAAATATGACACATAAACAGGATATATGAATGGTGGAGGAGAACACAAATGACACGTGGGCGTACGAAAGGCTAAGCGGAAGGGACGACGTGGAGGCAGACTTGGTCAATCAGCTGGATGTGTGAATAATTCTGGGCCATACGATCCAAAAATGAAATCAACGGTTAAGACTTCACCGGAGGGTGACGGGATGGCGGGCCCGGAGTACTGTGCATTGGGACTAAAATTCGCGCAACTTGGGAGAATGGTAGCCGTTGGATGGAGCGCTCAGGATCGGATGGTTTGAATCAATTTCGCTGTGCGTCCTGGGTCGAGCGTTAACGCGCGGGGGAGGGCGGTATTGAAATCGTACATGGGGACACGCGGTGCACGCTGAATGGAATCGCTGCGATTTGAGATAAACCGCCAGCCCTTCAAAAGCGGTGTGGGGAATACAACTTGTTTTAAGCAGTGGTTTTTAGGGCGCGAGGACCACAAAAGCAACAGGTCATGGAACGATGATTTATATTTAATTGGATGGCACAGAACGCACTCGATGATCTTATACGGAGAGCGCCTTTTTGTCTAGCACGAGGTCTAGTACCTTGGTCACGTGGGGAATAAAGTGAAGGGGGCTGAGACCGAAAGGAGCTAGGCCCAATATATTTTCAAATATGGGTTTCGACCATTGAAAATGCAATTTTAAAGCTAAGAGAGGGCAACAATAGACAGCTAATGAACCTTGCAAGACAGGGTGAGAGGATTTTATGATTTAAACCAGATGGCTCATGGAAATTTTAATAAGGAGAAGATCGTGATCAACATTGGCTCCATCTGGAGACGGCACGTTCATTCCTGGACGTGTCGAGAACTTGCAGACCACCCGATCATCTGATATGCGGACTTTGCTCTTCAGCCCCTCTCACTTTTCACTTGATAATTCATTACAGAACCCACATTATTTAAACAAGGATAGAAACAAAAACTAAAACTAACCGAGCTAAGATTAGACTATCTGGCTTGCTGGACTTTGCGGAAATCGGAACACTACCTACATGCTCATAGACTGAGCTTTATTCAGCTTTTCCTACCTATCCTACTCTACTTTGGAAAACTCTGATGCTCTAGGTGATACAATAATGCCAGTGCAGCCAGTCAAGCAGTAACAAAAAGGGAAAGGAGCACTGACTGACTGTCAGAGATAACCACAGGGTGCTCTGCATGTGGTTCTTCAAAAATGCGGTCATCATCAATGGTGACCATTCTTGATGAATCTGGCCCTGGAAAAGGATCAATGCTGAAGAATTTGAGCTAATCAGGGCCTCCATATATTTTTCCACAGGATCAGAGATCAAATAATGTACACTCTCTTCTTTTAGGCCTTCCGTGATTGGCAAGCTGTCTGCATCATGGGCAGCTTTGACCACTGTATTTTCCACTGCATCTTTAGAGTGGCTCTTGAAAGCCTGATCACTTGCAAATTTACCTTTAAAAAGTAAATTACCTTTTAATTCTTTAACTGCAATAGCATAATTATTCATTTCTCCTTGTGTACTAGTAAGCATATTTAAATTATGCAAACTAGTATCTACTCCTGTTTCTTTCGCAACTTCAGTCACTTTCACTTCAGTGTCTGCAATTTCATTCTCTTCTCTAAATGTTTTCAGCAAACAAATCAGCCATTTATTCTCAAGCATTTCATCAATATGCTGCGCATTTGTTTCAGTATATCCTTCTTCTTCTTCCTTGACAATCTTCAATAATTGTCCTTCACCCTCTTGATTGCTTCTGGCAGTCAGATCAAGTTCTTCGGATTTTGCACTCTCCTCTTCTATCAGAATGGAACTTTGATTTCCCATCACTATGGCAGTTCCAAAATTCTGTCCTCCAGTCTCCCCTTTGTCTATCAGACACATCAACTCCTTCTTGTCATTAACAGTAATAACAAGTTCCTTCCCATGGGGCATGATAGCCTCACCTTCTTCCTGCATCGAATCATGTTTATTCAGCATAATCTCCAGTGATTCAATTTCTTCATTCCATGGATTAAAGTCTTCCACCGAATTTCCTTCCTCCTTTCTTTGACTATCAAGTGGTGTCAAATTTCCTCCATCATCAACAAAATCTTTGTCTGTGACTTTCTGCACTGTTGATTCCTTCTGAGCAGGTGCTTCGTTCTGAGGTGGCTCTTTCTCTTCATCTTGAGCTCGAGTTCTCTTCCTTGAATATTTGAGATCATATTTTCTATTGAATTGTGCTAGCATGAAGTCCTCAAATTGTTTACAACAATGATCAATTTCTGCTTCTTCTGTGTCTCTAGTCCTTTTGTCTTCTTGCCGTGCACACTTAGCTGCATCATTTCTTTGCGAAGGGCATTCTTCTCCATCACTATTCGAAAAGGCAAAATTTGAATCCTCCAATCCATAGGCAGCATCTTCAGTGGTATCATCTATTGGACCTTCCAGATACAATGGGTGTGGTACTTGATCCTATTGGTCCTTTGCTTCTCTTGGAAATATTTGTAATGGTGCTCTTCTATACTGAGGATTATAGCCTCTGTTCATAGCATTCTGAAAATTCTTGGGGGATGGATTCTTGGCTTCCAATTCAAGCTTAACTATCTTTTTCATAATTTTACTTATTCCTTCCATTTTGTCAGAGTCTTTGTCCTGATTGGAAGTGGATACTTCCTCTTTGCCCCTTCTTCTAGTATCCTGCTCAGACTTTACCTTTGATTTACCAGTGGCAGCAAAATTTGCCTCCAACTCTAGAGCATATGTCTGAGCATCATCCAGGGTGATAGGCATTCTTTCTCGCAAACAGAAACCAAACTCTGAGTCGAAGGCTGCTACAAAAACAACTTTAGCAGCGTTCTGATGAGGTTTCATATCAGCGGGAAGACTTGAATATAGTTTATTAAACATTTTGATGAACTCCGCCACCCCTTCATTGTGTCTTTTCTTGAGTGTATTGAATTCAATAAGGCAAAGCCCATGATCTTTCTTCTCTCCCCATTTTCTGAGAAAAGCATTTTTCATTTCGTCCCAAGTGGTTATGGAACGGTTTCCCAATGTCTTGAACCATTTTCTGGCTTCACCGTCCAGAGATTGGACAAATAGTCTTAAGACCACATCCAAATGTTCTACATTAAATTTTTCTACAAAAGAGCAGAAGGTCTCAAGATGTTTCTGCGCATCAATCTCATTCTCACCATTAAATCTGGGCAGGATCTCCAAATAATCCTGAGGCATATCATTCAACACTTGGGGTAGGGCCAAGGGAGCATACTTATTTAAAAAAAAGGCTGGAACATTGGCCATTGGAGGAGGAGGAGGTTGTGTAACAGTTTGATGTACAAATGGAGGAATAGGAGAAGGTGGAAGTGGAGTATGAATAACAATAGGAATATACTGTACAGCAGCCTGAGGTGTGGGTGGAAACAATTCACGATTAACAGTGGCTACTTCTGTGACTTCTTTGACTTCTTCGGCCTCAGGGGTAGGATGAAAGTTGTCTTCAATTCTAATACCTCCTCTAGGCGGGCTATCTGAATAGTATTCTGTGTCTCGCACAATGGAGTCGGGATTTTCTGTTGGGATTTCTTGAGAAGAAGAGGATGGATAAACTTCTACAGAATATTCAGGGATTTCAGCACGGACTGATTTCTTCTCTTTCCAAACTCTTCTATGTATTATCTTCTCTGGGTCAGACACAGGTGTTTTCGGCTGAGACGTATCTGACCTTAAATGTGGCTTACGAGGAGCCAGGACTACTAGTGGATTTATCAAAATAAACAATAGTGGAGTCGCCAAGGTGAGAGATACGCAACTCTTCAACTCTCTGTGCTCACCTGATTAGAGAGTGAATATGATTTGTCGCGGCCCAGGGAAATTGATTTTCTTGAATTCGTCCCCAGCAACGGCGCCAGAAAGATGTTGTAACTCCTAGAGACAACCTAGAGTTGCCATAGACCAGTGCCTAGGACATCTTATCATAGCAAGGAGCACATAATATAACTTGGGTGTCAATCCAAATGCTCTCCTGCTATCTCTTGTAAAACAAGGAAAATGATTCTAAATGGAACCAAACTCTCTCAGAAGCTGATACAGAGATGAGAATAATGTAGGAACAACATGCAAAACTCCAGCATAAAGGAACAGACAATTCAGAGACAACTTACTGCAAAGAGGGCCAATTCAGAAATACTTCACAGACATAAATTATCATAAGGTGTATGTAACGAGAGAAAGATTGAGAAGATATTAATTAACCTTGAACTAACACCCAGATATACAATACCACCACGCATGGGCTTAGCACTCTAAGAATCCATACAAGATGATAGCATTTTAAAAGCATTATCCCAAAGTAACTAATATAGCAGAACTATGAATGAAAGGAACATGAAACGGTATATCATGCATGAGCTGTATTTAAAGCACTCAGCTAATCCAAACATGGGCATCAACTAGGATGAATCCATAGTTAAAATTAGTGGGAAACTCGCATTCCAAAACATGATACTAGAAGAGCAGATGAAATGAAATGTTATATTATACTAACACATATGAAAGAAAGTTACAGACTGTGAAATCTTAAAGACCAAAATCCTCTTCAACAGATATAACTCCTCCTCATTGAGACCCTATGGGCTCTGAACCTTCATACATAAATTTTACAAGATGTATACAAGAACTCTTCACCGCATGGCTGGCTGATAGAAATCTAGAACCCTTACAATGTCTTTCTCCTGGGTTTTTATAGACAAAGGAGAAGAAAGGCCTCATAAAAGAAGTAGGTGAAAACAATTAATTTACTTAGTTTGAACAAAAAGGCGGAAACATTCGCGCCCATAATTTTGAATGACTAGGTAATGTTGTATGTACTTGACAACCTGTTTGCAAAAATAAATGCACTGGGAAGAAAATCTCTTCAGGAACACGGTGCAAAGATAACTCCACATGAACATTCTGTACTTCTCTGAAGAAAATTTGGCTGGAAAAACACCCGGAGGGTATTGTTTTCTGTGCTAGGTACCCTCGACCTTCTAATCTTTAAATTGGAGCTTGAAACATTAAATGTTGATTGTTGAATTTCTCCATCTTCCACTGATATTCTTTATCTGCACCATTAATATCTCCATCTACAACAATATGTCTTTTTGAATTACTCTGAGGGTTTTGGCAGATTTCCATCCCGCTTAGTTAATGGAAGCCATATCACCGCAACTGTCCAGGACTTTTCTTCATAAATTCTGCTTCTGTAAGCTGATCTTTCGATGCATCTCCAATTTTTGCAATGGAGGCGGTGATTAATTGACAAATTGCTTCCGTTTGAGCCCTGCAAAATACACAAACTTTGTTAAGAAAACAAATGCACGAGAGGGTGGATGTAGTGAAAATGACTTGGGGTGACGAAGCAGCGTGAAGTAATGGTGGAAGAATGGAGGGTGGCAATGAAGAATACAGTGGGACGACGATGAATGGACTGGGTGAAGGTTCATAACGTAAGCACTGAAATATGACAGATAAACGAGATATATGAATGGTGGAGGAGAACGCAAATGACACGTGGGCGTACGAAAGGCTAAGCGGAAGGGACGACGTGGAGGCGGACTTGGTCAATCAGCGGGATGTGTGAATAATTCTGGGCCATACGATCCAAAAATGAAATCAATGGTTAAGACTTCACCGGAGGGTGACGGGATGGCGGGCCCGGAGTATTGTGCATTGGGACTAAAATTCGCGCAGCTTGGGAGAATGGTAGCCGTTGGATGGAGCGCTCAGGATCGGACGGTTTGACTCAATTTCACTGCACGTCCTGGGTCGAGCATTAACGCGCGGGGGAGGGCGGTATTGAAATCGTACATCGGGACACGCGGTGCACGCTGAATGGAATTGTTGCGATTTGAGATAAACCGCCAGCCCTTCAAAAGCGGTGCGGGGAATACATTTTGTTTTAAGCGGTGGTTTTTAGGGCGCGGGGACCACAAAAGCAACAGGTCATGGAACGTTGATTTATATTTAATCGGACAGCACAGAACACGCCCGATGATCTTATACGAAGAGTGCCTTTTTGTCTGGCATGAGGTCTAGCACCTTGGTCACGTGGGGAATAAAGTGAAGGGGGCTGAGACCGAAAGGAGCTGGGCCCAATATATTTTCAAATATGGGTTTTGGCCATTGAAAATGCGATTTTAAAGCTAAGAGAGGGCAACAATAGATAGCTAATGAACCTTGCAAGACAGGGCGAGAGGATTTGATGATTTAAACCAGATGGCTTATGGAAATTTTAATAAGGAGAAGATCGTGATCAACACTTGCCAAGTTCAGATTTTCAGCCCACCTTCATTTCCGAAGCTGAGGAGGAAGGGACTTTGCTTCATTTGCAAAGAACCTTGGGGGCCTGATCACTCATGCTTGAGAGATGCAGATGAGGTGGAAGAGGTAGAGCCGGTAGGCATTCCTTCCGTATGCCAGGATGAGGACTTTTCTTCAAATGAGTCCATGGGATCATTTGAGGATGCTTCTGGGGAGCGAGAGCAGCCATGTAGGGATGATGATGACAGTGGACCAGAGCTGTGTTCTAGTGTACAGGGTGAGAAGTCAGGGGACTGTATAGGAGATACTCTGGGTGATGAGTCCTTTGTGACGATTCAACCAGAGCAGCATATGATGGGGCCTGAGTTAGTAGAGGAGGATACTATGGACATTAGGCATGAAATTTCCTTGGGTGAGGTCCAGATGGGCGCCCACATTGAGCCTATGATGGATATGCGACTAACATTGGGGTCAGCCTTTGAGGGGGAGAAATTAGATGCGCAGACACCGAGTACGGTGACAAGAGCTACAGACCCATATCCTCTGGAGATGTTGGAGGTTGATGAGATGGATTTGCAGGGGGCTAGTAGGCAGCAGGAGCATTACATTCCCAATCAGGAGGGGAATGAGTTGTTGGAGGTGGTAGAGCATCGATGGATGGGTCGACACCGGGATAAGGTGCAGATAGATGTACACGCAGTCAGCAGCGCTGCAGTATTTTCCGTGAGTAGCACTCCCCAGGAGTACATCGATGAGGCTTGTAGCATATCTTGCCCACTTTGGCCCATTATAGAGAGAGGGGCTTTCTTCTATAGGCAACTTCCATTGTCAGATAGGGCAGAGCAGTGGGAGTCGATCACGGGCTGGCAGCAACACTCTAGGCATGCTCCATATACAATTGTTGCTACATCGGATTCTTCTTCTAGGATGGACTGGCGGGAGATCATGAGTAGGTACCCTCTTGATGGTACGGTATTTTTCGTGGGGAGCACAGCGAATTAGGGGCCCCTAGACATAGTAGATGTAACAGATTCCAGTTGGCAGGAGGGCACCAGTTGTCGTTACCTTAGGATTCCTCGATTTCAGGAGAGCAGGATCAACATGGGATTGAGTCGGGACTTGGACTAGAGAGAGGTGATGAGTTGGTATGCCATTGGTGGGGAAACATATGCGGTTACAGGTACAGCACAGCAGGAGCCCGGGAGCATTGATGCTTGTTGGTGGTCTTCACCTCTGAGAGCATCAACCATAGCCAGAGACAGTGCGCAGCCGGAGTCATGGGACTTGAGCGATGATTGGCCATGGTGGCAATGGGATCCGGGAGGATTGTTGGGTTGACGGTACCATAAGAGATCGGGTCGGGATCCTGGCATTGAGAGATCTCTTCATATCAGGGTGATGCAGAGGTCAGAAAAGATTCAGTGGCGCATCTGGGACCCATGCACATTTTGCAGTATCGGTGGAGAGATGTTCAGGCAGTTGCTTGAGGGCAAGCAACATTTTGCTGGGGGAGACTGTAATATTCCCAATTAGCAATATTGCTAATTGGAATATTAATCCGGACCAATTTTTCTGCCAATAGTCAATTTCAAATAACAATGAGCAGGTCGTGGTCTCACCCGAGCAACGGAGGCAAGCACGCGGGCTGAGTTGGCAGCGTGGGGCTAAGAAGGGTTGTGCGGGAAAGGAGGAGTCGAAGGTTTGAGAGGAAGGCCACATAAAAAAGGGAGAGAGCTTCCTTCTTTTTGGGGATTATTGATGAATTTTATGAAATTTCAGTTGGTCGCTAAGACTTGAGCACGCCAGGTGTTCAGCCAGTCTGCAGCACTGTTTAGTGCATCGAGTGTCTCCGAGCGGAGATCTCAACCTCAGCCCCGGGGGACTTCGAGTGCCTGCTCGGGTGAGGCAGTTCTATCGTTGTCTTGCAGGAGGATCGGGTTGGACTTATTGCAGAGCAGTGTCAGGAGTGGTGGCGCAGTCTGTGTGGGAAGACCGCGGTCCATCTCGTGTGAGCTCTCCATTGCTGTCATTTGGACGTTTCGGGTCTGGAGGTTGCAGCAAAGACAACCCGTATCTATTGAGGGCATTAGACAGGATCGTGATATCACCTTGGAGAGTCTGTTTCAGCCGCAGCACGACAACAGCTATACGGCAGTACATTCCTG